>JAYEVJ010000138.1:52500-600000 GCA_036346265.1 Melocanna baccifera
TCAATATAAGCGGTTTTTCTGAACCGTCTGTGATAAAACGTCTAATATAAACGTTTTTGTAGTAGTACGACTACAAGACGAAAGTATAAATCAACCTAGGAGAACAGATGGGTCATAACTAGATCAAATTTCCTTTTATTATTTGATATCTCTTATGATAAGAATGAACGGGTAGTTGAATGTTGGGACGAAGGGGGATAGGAGAAAGGTCTTTTTGAAGTACACCAAGAAACTAAAAGGCACCACTTGATATACAGTTTAGAAGATCTTTGGGGGAAGAGAGTGGGAGTATTTACAAGCTAGGTATGTTAGAATGAACAGGACGAGGTTATTTGGGCTATAGAAAAGAAATGGGTATTCACTGCTAAATCGATGTACAAGATGACAACCTTTAGGGGTGTGCAACGTTACAGGAGGAAGAAGTTGTGGAAGTGCAAGGTTCCGCTTAAGGTTAAAATTTTCTTGTGGCAACTTTCTCCGGACAGGATTCTGCCGGCGGATCAACTGAGGAAACGAAAATGGGAAGGTTATAGTAAATGTATTTTTTGAGGGGTGCCTGAGACAAAGGATCATATCTTCTTTGGCTGTCACATTTCAACGGTTCGTCTGGTGCTGATTGAAGAAGGCTTTTGGGTCCAGTGTTGATGATTTTGTTCATAATTGATTAAGGGGTGGGATTCTTCTTATTTGGTGAGTCTTTTCTACTTTGCTCCGTTGGTTTGGGCTTAGAGGGCGTTCGTTTTAGCGATGACTTTTGATTTATTAGACATATTTAAATTTTTTTAAAAATATAAAAATAGAAAAAACATATTAACCCATCACAGACAATACAAAGGAATACAGGAAAAAAGAAAATATAAAAAAGCCTAAAATATCTAAAAAAATCAGAAAAAGACGAATTACTGAATAGTGAAAAAAAAAAGCTGAAACTGAAAAAAAGTTGAAACGAGCCGTTACTGTAGATAGTGTTGATGGTTTTGTCCATAATTGATTAAAAATTTCCTGCTAACGTAGATACTGTGTTACATAAAGTGTTTCAAACAACTTTTATCCTAAGTCTAGTAAAGTTTTGCAACCAGAATCTAAACCTACACAAGTCTAATGATCTATGAATTAAAAGAAAGAAACTAAGTACGGAAATGAAAATAGATAGATTTTTTTATAGAGACCTCGGAGACAGAGTTTGTCTTTCATACAGCCGTAATCAGGATAGAGTTTTTTGTTCAGGTTTGATACATTCGGTTTGTCAAATGTGTACTGCACAGTGTCAAATCCAAATTTCAAATTTCAACTCAAAAAAATTTGAACACCGAACTTGGATTTTTTTTAACTTTCAACTTTAAACTTTAAAATTACAGCCCCTAATATTAATCGTCCAACTCAACAATTTTAAAAATTTTAACCAAAAATATCAATTTGACAATCTCACTTCATGCAACATTGCCCCAGAAAAACTGATAGGAAAAAGCCGAGCGAACAAAAAAAAAATCCAACACACACTATTCCTCTGACACACATGTAAGCATTAAAGGAAGGAAAAAAATGTTATGGGACAGGGGCACGGGGCCTTACGTGAGGCCTCTCCCATTTGTCGTTGAATTAACATGATAAATACTCCCCTCTACAAAGTCGGAGGGATTCCTGGCCAGCGACCACGTCCACGTCGCCCCCGCTCTCCGTTCGCCCGACACGTGCGCGCGCCCTCGCCTGCGCTCCCTCCGACGCGTGTTTGCGCTCGATAGCAAGCCGCGGCTTCCTTCTCCCGTGCTTACCGAGCCGCGGCTCGCTTCCTCGTTGTCAATCCGCGCCGGCGCTCCTGCCTCCATTCCCCAGCCCCCAGCCGCTCCCAGCTTCCTCGATCCCTCCTCCCCCCCGTCTGGCGCCCCTTCTCCCTCCCCCATCCGGCGCTCCCCCCTCACCCCTCTCCTCCGGCGCATCTCCTCTCTCCCCGCCGGCGCCCCTCCTCTCCCGGTCTCTCCTGCCACTGCCATCGCCCCTCCTCGACCTTTTGGCGCCGCCCCCGCCTTCCTCGACCTGGATCCGGCCGGATCCGGCCCAGCGACTCGCCAAGACAAGTGGGACTTCGTCGTCTTCGCCGAGACCCACCTCGCCGCCGGCCCCGCCTCGCACCCAGGTCCGCCGCCGCCACCCGACTTCTCCGCCCGCTCGTCGCCGCGAGAGCCCTCCGGCGACCCGTGGTCCCCCGCCCGCTGCTGCGAGATCTTCGACAAGCGCGCGCGCCGCCGCCAATCTCCTCCGGCAACCTTGACCGCCGCCGTCCACTCCCCGCCCGCGCGATACAACCCCAACCCCGGTCGCGCGCGTTCCCCGCGCCGATCTTCTTCGCCCCCTCCTTCCGCCTCGCTTAGCGCGTCGCCCCGCCGCAGATATCGCGATCGCGGCGCCGTGCCAAGCCGGGCTACCCGATGGCGCATCCGTTCTTCGCACCGTGCGGCGCGCTGGCGTCCCCGTGAGCAACCATCCGAGCGAGCGCGAATCTCCATACTAATGCCCGACATAAGTTGACTCCGATGCTAAGAATCGTCTTCCGGTTGATGATTTCTATAAAACGTGTACAGATGCATCTACCTCTTCAAATGTTGTTGGTGTTAGGGTCTTTCCTCATCTCACTGCAAGGAGAGCTTGGTACTAGATGTTGGCTTTCGATTTGCAAGGAAATAGCCTTTTGGGGGTCAATTTCGGTATCCAAACAAGTACTCAGCATCTCCTAATGCTTTTCTATTAGCCATTAACCGGTGGAGTCATCGTGCGGGATCTTCTCCTTCGTGTTGCAGCGTTTATGAGGAACCATATAATATGGGAAGACAATGGTAAGGAGCCATGCTTTGACATTGATGTCAATTTGGAGGTTACTTCCTCAAGTTTTGTGTGAAATATTCAATTTATTCTTGCGAATTTTGATATGTGGTGTCCAAATGTGTGTGCGTGTCGAAGATATGCACTTGCGATTTCTCACATTTGACAAATCATATGCATCATATTCCTTTGGGTGTGGTATAAATGGGCAAGATCAAAGCAATTGGGCCCTAACACCTAATGCATCGGAGAAGATATCCAACATAGAAACAAAGCTAATATCCACGAAGCAAAGCTAAGTCTTTGTTGTGTTTTGCTCATTTGTGTTGTTTTCTTACAATTTCAACCAATTATGCTTCCATCCATTGTGTGCTTACAAAAATTCCTCTTGTGTATGCTACCATGATTACTTTTCTTGGCATCTACAAGAGGATGATAATTGAGTGAAGTTACGCTACTTTCTAAACAATTCATCTATGCTCCTTTATGAATAGTTAATGTACTCTTAGTAATCGATTATATACCAAAAGGGTTCACTTGCATCTACAAGAGGATGATAATCAGTGAAGTTACGCTACTTTCTAAACAATTCATCTATGCTCCTTTATGAATAGTTAATGTACTCTTAGTACTGATTATATACCAAAAGGGTTCACTTTGTGCAATGTGTACTTTCTAAAATTTGAGCAAACATCATTATGAGGATCATTTTGTTGCTTGGAAAAAACCACCATTTTGTCATCTTTGTTCGGATGTATGTTTGTATGTATCTGCTAAATCAAACCGTATATCTCTTTGTGTATGGACATATAAGTGTAGGGTGAAAGCAAAATAATGTCAGGTGGAAAAGGATTGTCGATTTTGTGATTTGGAATAATGTCATCAGTTGTGAGAGCAGCTCTCACTGATTCAAGCTTGGATCCATGATCTTCTTGTCTGTTTACTTTCAACGAATATAAGCTTGAGCATGTGCATTCGAAACTTTTCTTACCTCCAAGTTTTGCTTTCACCTATGCTTTTATTCTATCATGCAGAATAGCATTTTTGTCACACTTCAAATAGGTTTACTTTGAGGTTATATTGTTACATTTTTCTGAATTATTGACAATGTGTGCTCAAGGTAGAGGCAAAAAAATATTCATGGTGTTTATCCTCTTTGAGCATATATGTCTTTGCCGTGTGATTATTTTGATTGCTTGCCTATCCGATACTAAACACTAAAGTTGAATCGCACCTCTGCACCTACAAACAGGTTAAAGGGTTTCCTTCATTATATATTTATTCTGTGAGAAAATTGGACTTATATGATGTAGGCTCATCATAAGGATGCTAACACTAAGAAGGAAAATAATGGCTTTAGGTGTGTTACATCATTAATTAATAGATATCTAGATAGCATCCAATAAGGCACCAAATGGCACCTAGGAAAGCATGAAGCTATCCTGCTAGCTACAAATAGCTTATGTGTAATATTAATACATGTAGCTTATGAGAAGCATGTGTATGAACTACAATACCCTAACCATGAAACTAATGCATACTACATTAAAACATGCCTTAGAAAAGTCTGGTCCTTACAATCTGTGAATGTATGTGTCTTTAAATTGTCCACTCTTTGGTTTTTAAGGGAAACTCTGTACTTTAGTTCAACATATAGAGATTAGTTGTTTGACAGAGTTTAGCCTTTTGACAATACATGCAAAACTGATTTATGTATATTTATTTGATCAAAACAACTTGTGGGGCTTCAATGCTGTCATTATTTCTTCTATTCAACTTTTTGTTCAGAAACTTGGCCGGTGCTGTTATCATTGGTTATTTTTTCATTATTGGCATCGTTGCACTATTTGAAGTCTAAATTTGCTTTGGAGAGCTTTTCCGCATGTATAAAGCACTTATGCATTTGTTAGGGGAAGCCACGGATCAAATGGTGCTGTCATTTTTTTGCAGATGTTGTGACTTGCTTGGTGTGGCTGGCTGCCTACGTCTCTAGTTTGATCCAAAGGCTAAGAGGAAGTGATCCACGTGAGGCCCTCCCCATAAAAATTCGAGCACTAGGTTTGTACGTAACGCACGGGCTAGTGGCACCGCTCAGAACTGCGTCGGCTTCAGGTGTTTGCGTCTGCATGGGCGTTTTTTTCATTATGCAACTTTTTTGTTTTTTTTCTGATTTTTTTCCCGTATTCCTTTGTATTATCTGTGATGGGTTAACATATTTTTTCTATTTTTATTTTTTTAAAATTTAATTATACTAAATAAGCCAACTCAACTACAGAAGAAAATAAGCCAGTTACAGTAAAAATATCCATAAGCAAACACCATTCTGAAGTAGGCACCAGTGTGAGAACCGTGTGGTGCATAGCTTTCGTTCCCTTCTTTATTCGTGGGCTACGTATGTTGAGAATAGTCACATATTGGTTGTGGGAGAAATATAACTTATAAGTATGAGTGAGATCTTACCCATTGGACTAGTCTACTAAGGGAAGAAGGCTCAATACCACTTATAAGGTTGTTGTTTTAAGGTTTGCATATGAGCAGCCGCTAGACTTAGGTGCTTAGTCTATTTGGACCTGTGACCCGGAGAGTAAACTCAGTTGGACCTAACCATACGGCCAAAGTCCGATCTATCAAGTGGTATCAGAGCTCATGCACCTAATATCTCGGTGGTTGCAGGCAACCAATGTGTGAGGGGAAAATTGTTGGGAATATTTTCACATTGGTTGTAGGAAAGAAAAAAAACACAACTTATAAGTGTGAGGGAGATCTTACCTATTAGAGAAGTCTTTTGAGAGGAGAAAACCCAATATCACTTATAAGATTGTTGCTTTATGACTTGCATATGGGTAGCCTGTGGCTTAGTGCTTAGCCTATTTGGGCCTGTGGCCCAGTGAGTAAACCCGATTGGACCTAGACATACGATCAGGGTCTGATCTGTCAATGTAGGCCAGGAGCCCAGTGGCCTAGGACATGGTGTGGACTGGCCATCTGGCCTAGTAGAAGCATTGAGTAGTGACAGCCAAGCAAGTAGAGGGACTAAGCGAGAAGAGCAGCCGAGTCCAAGCCATCCCCAAGCTGCACACTTGGGAGTTATGACTCCTAACCCACCTCGGCATCTCCTAAGCCTATATTCATGGTCAAGGGGTGCAGCGGTGGCCAAGGGGGCGTTGCGACGGCCAAGGCCCAAGGGGGCACGACAGGATTGGGAGTGGGCCAACAAAAGCAGCCTAGTAGGGAGCAGATCAGCAGGGCAACAAAATAGCTCCATATTCAAATTTAATAGAAAAGGAAAAACTCAAAATCCAATAGTAAGTGTCTAAGCGATAAATATTTAGTCTTTACTCTTTACTTGTGAGCTGTGAAAATCAAATATGGTATTGAAATGATTTGTGATATTGTTATTGCTTGCTTGTTTGATTTGGCAAAAATAGATTTGAAGAGCTATTTTAGAAAAGTTTCAAGCAGAAGCACCATGGAAAGTGAAATGGCGGCCACACATGCGTAATCTCAACTTGAAGTCCAATTAAACCAAGTCCAACTCCAAGTCCAAAAAGAGGAAGATGTTGCACAACCACACCATAACAAATGGATAAATGTATTAAGTAATTCAACCCGGATCACATCATTGCTGATCCAAAAACTTCAATTCCACTTGATGATTTTCATGCCGACATTAGAAATCAAGTGAAGATGGCTTATTTATTGAAGGGACCTACTCAACCTATTGGCCAAAGTTATCCTTGCAAAACATATAGAAGGTCCTTAGAGCCATTCGTGAATTATGATTTAAGAAGTATGACTGGTTGGAATATAGTGTGGAGAAAGATATGACTTATTGCTTCTATTGCTTTCTTTTTAAGTATTCACAATAAGGCCAAAGTTATCCTTGCTTTCCTTAGAGCTAGTCATGTTGATAAGGTTAGTAGTGTTCACAATAATGCAAAGAAATCATGTGACAAATTTCAGAATCAAAGGTCGAGTGTGTCATATAAAGTTGTGTCTTATAGCAAGGAAGTAAAAAAATCAAATATGAAAGTTGTGTGACTAGATCCTTAGATTATGCAAGTTTTCTCCTAAGATAAGGTCATGCATTTCATGGACACGGTGAATCTTCTTCTCCTTTAAACAAGGGCAATTTTCTAGAGATAATTTATTGGTACAAAAAAAGGAAGGAGGAAGTAAAAGTTGCATTTGAAGAGCTATGTCTTGCAACTACCCACATGACTTGCCCAAAGATTCAAAAGCAACTTGCAAAATTGTTGTGCGCAGGAGGTCACCAAAGTAGTAAATGAAAAGATTGGGAATACATTTCTCTGTTCTTACTGATAAATCCCATGATATATCAATCAAAGAGCAAATGACTGTGATTGTGAGGTTAGTGAATAATGATTGATTATGTTCATTGTTTTTTGAAAGTTTGCATTGTTCTACAAAACTAATTATATCATTTGTCCTTCAGGTTTATGAACAATAAAGGGAATGTTATGGAAATATTTTGGGGTCTCCAACATATCACTGAAGTAACATCAGATGCATTGAAGTAAGTATTGGTTGGGATGCTTGGTGGACATAGTTTACCTATTGCTAGACTCTGAGGGTAGGGGTACGATGGAGCCTAAAATATGAAAGGTGAATTCAATAACCTTTAAATACAGATTCGTGATGAGAAACTCATATGCTTTCCATATATATTGCTTTGCTCACCAATTACAGTTGCTAGTTGCTGCTGTCATATGTTATTATTCATCTATCCACGATTTCTTTGTGTATGTGACCACCACTAGTGCATCTAGTAAGAGGAATGATGTATGGCTTGACAAACATCATCAAAATATTTTAAGTAAGTTGGAGAGTGGTAAGATTTTTTCAGAAGGAGGGAAGCATCAAGAAAGTAGCTTAACCAAACCTGGAGACACTAGATGGGCTCTCATTATGCATCCTTACTTTGTATTAAGTCAATGTGGGATGCAATGACAGATATGCTAGGTAAAAGGGGAGGAGACGAGGCACAGATGAGGGGGCGGGCGAAGGCAAGTCGCTGAGGCAGTGGGCTCTACGAGGGGGAATGGGGGATGGCTAGTGCATGGTCTATGACGCCGGCAAGGATCTGCAAGAAGAAATGGTAGATTGCAAAACAGTAGATCTGAGGAAGAGAAGAGCAGGATAAGGAGAAGGAATGGGTGTTACCAGTGGGGGAGGAGGAGAGTACAGCGGCGGCGCTGTGACTGGATCGATGGCCGACGGGGCAGGAGGCAAGGACAACGGGCGTGGGTGGTGCTGATGAGGGAGGAGAAGAGGATGGTGGTGGGGCTAGAAACAGCCAAGGACGACGAGATCTAAGGAGGTTACCGGCGGGGGAGGAGGAGAGGATGGCAATGGGGCTGGCAGGAGTCGAGGACGGTGGGATCTGAGGAGGAGGATGGCGGCGGGGCTGTGACCGGGTCGATGACCTACGGGGCAGGAGGCAGCCGTGAGACCAGGAGTGGCGATGGGGGGAGGCGACGGAGAGAGAGGGCGGCACGAGCGAGCGAGCGACCGCGAGAGAAAGGAGCGAGGGGAAAGCGATGGAGAGAGTGCGCGAGGAAGAGGACCAAGACGCGACCAGAAGCATCGGGGCTTCCAGCGTGGAGGGCATGTCGCCAGGCGAGGTGGACGGACGGATGCTGCCAGTGGGGCAATCGGACGGCTCAGTGCAAAACGGGCGACGTGGACCGGTTGAGAGGCGAGAGGAGATGTGGACGGGCTGAGAGGGCAGTAATTCCTCCCGCCTTAATAGAGTTACGATGATGCTCTTTGAATATAGCAACACAACCAACTTGAAATGTTGCTATGCGCTATCCCAAAATGTTGCACCGTCTTTGTCTAAATATTGATGTTTTTTATCTTTCAATATCGCAATAACTTTTTTTAATGAGAAGGGCATTTCTTTCATAAAGTTCTTGCTGTTACAACTATAGACGATCATTGTTGTAGACACGGAATAAAATTAGAAGTTTATCTCAAATTCTGTAGCATTCGGCTGATTTTTGCACACTCAAGTTTTACAAATTCACTAGGTGGATTCTTTTCGGCCACGACTTATGGTTTTATGATTGTGACTTATGATTTTTGGTCATAACGTAAGCGCTTGTGTAAACAAATTGAATACCAATAAATTATTTTAAAAAAATTATTTTGATAAACTATTTTAAAATAATGATAAAGAAACTATTCTATCTATTTATTTGGCGGAAACCACAGACCATAAGCCGGAAAGAAAAAACTTCAGATTGGTCTGGTGCTCCCTCCCCACTGTGCCGACCGTCCGATTGAAATCTGGTGGAGTGGGTGTGGCCTCCCACTCGTGTGTATTTTGCATAACGCATCCCCAACGACTTGAGATTAGAGCAAAATCCCCAATTCTTCTCTCCTCTCCCGTGGCTTCCTTCAAAGTGGAGACGCTGGAGAGAGAGCGACAGAAAGAGCGAAGTAGAGAGAGAGAGAGGCGGCGAAGGCATGGGAGGAAGGCGACAATGGAGAGCAGGAACGTCGTGGTGTGCGACAACGGCACCGGGGTAATCCCTCCTCCTCTCTCTGATCCATCCCCTCTAGGCTGTTCCATTTCCTAGATCTGCCTCCGTCCCAGTTCTTGTTCTTGGCCGATTTCTCTCCTCTCCCGTGGCTTCCTTGCTTCCTTCAAAGTGGAGACGCTGGAGAGAGCGACAGAAAGAGCGAAGTAGAGAGAGAGAGGCGGCGAAGGCATGGGAGGAAGGCGACAATGGAGAGCAGGAACGTAGTGGTGTGCGACAACGGCACCGGGGTAATCCCTCCTCCTCTCTCTGATCCATCCCCTCGAGGCTGTTCCATTTCCTAGATCTGCCTCCGTCTGTTCTTGGCCGATTTCTTGGAAACTCCCTGCGAAATCCCGCGGCCGATCAGGGTATCGGTTCGTTAGTTGATCGATGTGGAGTGGCACGCTGGTCGCTAATGAGGCTGTGGGGAATCGGTTTGGCCAGACGCGCTGCTGGAATTTGCTGGGAGTGAAGGAGATTTGGGGTTATTGGTATTGAGAAATTGTTAAGTGTGGAGCTGTTCCTCAGTTCAACAACTTAGGGATATAGGAGTGTTAGACAACTCAGTGCCGTTTTCTATAGGAGCGTGGAGCTGTTCGTTAGTATGATAAATTTTGGGCATGGCAAAATTGCTTAAGTAAACAAATTGAATGACATTATTGTCATTTAAAAGATGGCTTTTGACATCTAACTGGGAAATGAAAAAATAATAGGATGCTCAATTGTTACCAAATGTTCAGAAATCAGAAAGCACAGCCTTGGTTTAACCTGGGCTACTGGGCTTTTGATGAACCCGATACTTGCAGATTGTAAAATGTGTTGGTGAACTCTCTACTTGCAAAGTATAAACTGAGACGCTGCTCTCAGTTTTTGTCAGTCTCAGTACATCGTTGTCATATCTGTGGCTTGTTGAATCTCTGATATGGTTAAACAACAATACAACATATTACAAAACGAATAATTTTGCTCTTCTAATTACACTCATGGTTGCAGTATATAAAGTGCGGCTTTGCTGGAGAGAACTTCCCAACACCTGTGTTCCCTTGTGTTGTTGGGAGACCATTGCTACGTTATGAGGAGTCACTCCAGGAGCAAGAATTGACGGTCCAAACTCAATGCCTCCTTTCATCTTTCTGGACCTTTGTTTTTTTACATCTTATATTCGTTGCTTGTTTTCAATGCGGGATATTGTGGTTGGAGCAGCTTGCGCTGACTTGAGACATCAACTTGATGTATCATATCCTGTCACCAATGGGATTGTTCAAAATTGGGACGATATGGGCCGTATATGGGATCATGCATTTTACAGTGAGCTGAAGGTATGCCTTTACTGATAAGTTGATATGCTTTCTTTGTAATGCCGATCCGTTCTTTAAAAAGTTACAATTTATTAATATCCTTAATTATATTTCTTTAAGCCCCTTAGCTATAGGTAAAGCAATGCCTTTCTATTTTCTTCATTTAGGTTGATCCATCTGAGTGTAAAATTCTACTGACAGATCCGCCACTCAATCCTGTGAAAAACCGTGAAAAAAAGGTAGGTTGTTTTCTTATCAAGTTTTTGTTAGATATGTGTATAGTCTAGGTGTTGTGGACGCTTTCTTTGGCAAGGTGTACACACGCCGTAACAAGAAGCCAGCGCCCACAACAGTAGGCTAATGAGCCAAGTAAATTAGGGAGAAAGAGTTTTGTTAGAGAAGTTTGTTAGGGTTTACATGCAGATTAGTTAAAAAGAGATAGCATATGGGATAGAGATGAGCTGGCCTAAGTGGCTATATATACCTGTAAACACTTGGTTGCAAAGGACAAGAAAGAAGAGAATCCTATATTGGCTATTCAGAGCCTCCTACAGAGGGCGAATACGCCTCATACCTCATTTCCCTTCCTAATATCTGTATCTACCACAACATCTTTGGTATCAGAGCCTTCTTTTTTTCCCCCACCGACACCGCCTCGAAGCAATCGCCGCCAGAGATATTTCCCCCGGGGGTTTCTTCTCCCTCGCGCACTACGCCGACGATTTCTTTTCTTCCGCTTGCGAACCCCATGGGTACTCCCTTCTCCGCCGCTGATTTCCACGCCACCATGGAGAAGCTCTTTGGAGAGCTTCAATCGGTCAAGGACGAGCTCACCACCCAGAAGAACGACCAGAGTCGCATCTGGGTCGCCGTCAATCGCCTGCAGTCCGCCCAGCTTGAGCTCGGTGAGACCTCCGATGTGGGCAAGGTCTCGCCCGAGATCGAGGTTCCGCCCGAGCTCGCGGATCTGCGTCGCCGCCTCGCCCTGCTCGGCCCCTCCGCTGTCGCCTCTTCCTACCAGCCTTCCCACAAGCTCCGTTTTCCGCGGTACGACGGCACCGCCGATCCCATCGTCTGGCTGCATGGCGAGCGAGCTTCTTCGCGCCACCGCGCGGAAGAGGGCGCGTCGGCTCGCCTCCTTCTATATGGAAGGTGCGGCCCAAGATTGGTACTACCGCTTGGAGCAAAATCGCGGTGTCCCAATTTGGCGCACTTCATCGGCAGTGTAGCGCCGCTTTGGTCCGCTGTTGAACAACGCGCTGGCGCTCATGAAGCTTCGCGCACTAGTACGGTTGAAGAATATCGAGCGCTTTCTTCCTCTTACGGCCCGGCGCCGTAGCGTCACCGAGCAACAACGGTCGACATCTTCACCGCGGTCCTCGGAATCCTCTCGGGCCGGCGTCGAATCGCAGGCCAGAGACCTCGGCGACGCCATGGCGTTAGCGTGGCCGCTGAGCGTCACCTGGAGCTCGAGGACACCGATGATCCGGGCATTACGCGCGTGCCTCCACGCGCAGTTTCATCATACCGTGCGGCGGCACCAACGGCGACCACCTCACCGCGAACGCCTGCTCCGATGGCACGGGGGCCAGTACCAACTCCACCAGCCCCGATTAAAGCGCGCGTCGCGTAAGCACCGCTTTGGCGCCTCACGCCTCAGGAGATGGCGCAGCGCCGGGCGGATTGGCTGTGTTTCAACTGCCTGGAGAAATTTTCCAAGGATCACATCAAGCAGTGCTCCATGAAGGGCTTATATCTGATGGAGTTGGACGATAGCGCGCCTGTGGAGGATACCATGGAGGACGATGTCGAGATTTCACTTCATGCTCTGACTGGCATCAAAACAGGAGACACAATGCACCTCTAGGCCTTCATTGTCTCGGCACAGCTGCGCGCCCTGGTCGACTCCGGCTCGACACACTCGTTCGTGGCGTCCGCCACGGCACATCGCCTTGGCCTAACACCTGACCCACGGCCAGGTCTCACGGTGGGTGTCGCCAACGGCGACCGTGTGCCGTCATCGGGCGTCTGCAAGCAAGTCCCGGTTACCATTGCCAATGAGCAGTTCTTCATCGATCTCTACGTCCTTCCCCTCGAAGACTGTGAGCTCGTGCTCGGCTGCCAATGGTTGAAGACGCTCGGGCCTATCTTATGGGACTTCGAGCGCCATACCATGGTCTTTTGGCGGCACGATCACCCTGTCAGATGGCGCGGTATACAGGCTCCTGCATCACCGCAGTTGCGCGCCATGGATGGGTTGGACCTGTTGTCTCTTCTGTTGGCTGAGTTTGCTGATTTATTTGAAGCACCCTCGGGTTTGCCTCCTCAACGCCATCAGGACCATCGCATCACATTATTGCCAGACACTCCACCAATTGCGGTGCGGCCATACCGCTACCCACAGCTGCTCAAGGATGAAATTGAACGCCAATGCAATGAAATGTTGCAACAAGGTATCATTCGTCCCAGCACATCGGCATTTTCATCTCCAGTACTCTTGGTCCGTAAAAAGGATACTAGTTGGCGTTTCTGCGTCGACTATCGGGCACTCAATGCCAAGACAGTTCGCGACGTCTTTCCCATTCCAGTCGTCGACAAGCTCCTCGACGAGCTCAAAGGGGTTTCCTTCTTTACCAAATTGGACCTCCGGAGTGGCTATCATCAGATTCGGATGCATCCTGATGACATCGCCAAAACAGCCTTCCGTATTCATCACGGCCACTTTGAGTTCATGGTGATGTCCTTTGGACTAACCAACGCGCCTTCAACATTTCAATCCATGATGAATGAGGTATTGCGACCGTTCCTTCGTCGCTCAGTGCTGGTATTTTTTGACGATATTTTGATCTATGACTCGTCATGGTGAACATCTTCAACACATTCGCTACTGTCTTCACACGATCGCGCGCCAATACCCTTTCTCCGGCGTGCCCAAGTGCACATTTGCGAACGCCGGGTGGAGTACCTCGGTCACATAATTTCGATGGATGGTGTCGCAATGGATCAAACCAAAGTGGAGGTTGTTCAACATTGGCGCGACCACGACACGCCGCGCTCTGCGGGTTTCCTAGGCCTCACTGGATACTACGCGCTTCATCAACAATTACGGCATCATAGCAGCCCCTCTCACATCCTTGCTCAAGAAGGACGCCTTTATTTGGTCTCGGAGGCGGCTCGGCGCGCATCGCACTAAAGCCGCCTAACCACGGGACTGCTTCAACTGCCGGACTTCTCCACTACCTTCATTGTTGAGTGCGATGCATCCGCTCGCAGCGGCGCGATGTTACATCGAGCGCCGGGCCCATTGCTTTTTCACCGCGCGCGTCGCTCCCAAAGATGCTAAGTTGGCGACATCTAGCGCGGTGATCGCCTTGTCAAAGCAAAGGCGCCATTGAGGCCGTATCTCAGGCAAGACCCTTCACAAGCGCGTCTTGATCGCCGCTTTGAAATTTCGTTGGACGGCGTCTTTCCACCATTCGCAAACACACTGGTCGATCGCCTCTTCGGCTATGATTTCAAGGTCGAGTTCGAGCGGCCGGTGAATACATTGCCGATGCTCATTCTACCGGCATGAGGACACAGTGGAAGCCACAATGTGTGCTATATCCAGTGCTGACTTACAAATATTTGAAGATCTTCGCCGAGAGGCAGAGAATCTTCCTGCCCTTGTCGACAAACGCGCCGAGGTGGAGCAGGGCGTGGCGGGCGCATCTTGGACGGTAGTTGATGGCTTCGTACTGCACCGAGGCCGCATCTTTGTGCCTGACTCTTCCAGTTGGTGGCCCACCATCCTGGCCACAGCCCATGGAGCCGGCCACGAGGGTGTCCAGAAAACACTACATCGCCTTCGTGCTTCATTTTACAATCCTCACGCCAATCGGCTAGTTCGTGATTTTGTCCAAGCTTGTGCCATCTGTCAGCGGAACAAAACTGAACATCTTCATCCGGCTGGTCTCCTACAGCCATTGCCAGTTCCTTCATCGGTTTGGTCTGATATTGCTTTGGATTTTGTGGAGGGATTTCCAAAGGTAAACGGCAAATCCGTAGTGCTGACAGCTGTGGATCGCTTCTCCAAATATGGTCATTTCATTGCACTGGGACATCCTTATTCGGCGACATCGGTGGCACGGGTTTTCTTCGACCAGATTGTGCGCCTCCACGGCATTCCGTGTTCCATCGCCGCCATCGCGACCCGATTTTACCAAAGACCTTGCGAGAGAGTTGTTTACACTCGCCGGGGTCGACCTGCGCCTCAGCTCAGCTTTTCATCCCCAGACGGACGGGCAATCGGAGGTAACCAACCGTGTGCTTGGTGTCTATCTTCGGTGCCTTGCCGGTGACCGACCTCGCAGTTGGCTTCGTTGGCTGCCATGGGCAGAATTCTGCTACAACTCCTCCTACCAAACAGCTCTGCGGACAACACCTTTTCAGGTTGTCTACGGTCGCCCCCCTCCAACAATGATGTCATACCAGCCGGGGCTGTCAAGGGTGGCGGCTGTCGACAAGCAGTTGGAACAACGTGATGTGTTCTTGGCGGAGATCCGTGACCGTTTGCTCCAAGCGCAGGATTTGATGAAGCAGCACTATGACCGCCAACATCGTGACGTCCAGTTCAACGTCGACGATTGGGTTTGGTTACGCCTGCACCACCGTTCAGCATCAGGCATCATTGACAAAGCCGGTGGGAAATTGGCACCACGCTACTACGGCCCTTATCGAGTGATGGAGCGGATTGGTCCAGTCGCCTACCGACTCCGTCTTTCGCCCAAGGCCAAGTTACATGATGTCTTCCACGTGGTCTTCCTCAAACCATTCCATGGCGACCCCCCCGCAGAAGTGGTACCTCTTCCTCCGGTGGATCGTGGTCGTGCGGTTTCCACTCCGGCGGCAATTGTCCGCGCCCGCCTCAATCGGGGCGCCTGGGAGTTGTTGGTTCGCTGGGAAGGTCGTCCAGCTTCAGAGGCTACTTGGGAGCAGCTGCAGGACTTCAAGGAGGCATATCCAACGTTCCAGCTCGAGGACGAGCTGTTTCTCCAGGAGGGCGGAAGTGTTGTGGACGCTTTCTTTGGCAAGGTGTACACACGCCGTAACAAGAAGCCAGCGCCCACAACAGTAGGCTAATGAGCCAAGTAAATTAGGGAGAAAGAGTTTTGTTAGAGAAGTTTGTTAGGGTTTGCATGCAGATTAGTTAAAAAGAGATAGCATATGGGATAGAGATGAGCTGGCCTAAGTGGCTATATATACCTGTAAACACTTGGTTGCAAAGGACAAGAAAGAAGAGAATCCTATATTGGCTATTCAGAGCCTCCTACAGAGGGCGAATACGCCTCATACCTCATTTCCCTTCCTAATATCTGTATCTACCACAACACTAGGGGTTTCTTTGCATATTGTATATGAATATATATTGGCCTGTTGGGCCCTTTGGCAATATAAGGTCTAACTCATTACATGGTATCAGAGCAAGGTTAAGGTTAGAATTCTTGGCTGGACGCCGCCGGAACACCCTCTCCCTTGTCCTCCTCCTCTCTTCTCCCGCTCGCCGTGCCCCTGGGCTCCTTTCTCCGATCGCCCACGCCCCCGAGCCGGTCTCCAGGCCCACCGCCACCGCCTCCTCGCCAGATTTGGCCGCCGCCACCTCGGGATCGCCGCTGCGGTGCGGTGTGCGCTGCTCCGCCGCCGCCGCGTGCTCGCTGCTGTATGCGATGCCGCGTCGCTTGTGTCACTCTCGCTTGGCGCGGTGACCTCCCATCGGCGGACGTCACTGCTCGGCCAGCTCAGGCACAGGCACCGCCGCCCTGTACGGTCCTTGCCCCGCGCCGCCTCGGCCCGGCCTCGGCTCGCCGCCGCTGGTCGCCCCCCCAGATCCGTCGCAGCCGGCCGCCGCCGGGATGTCACTTTTGACGAGTCCCAACCTTACTACCCTCGTTCTCCCACAGTTAGGTTTGATTCTCTTGTTGAGTTGATCTCTTTTCTGACCTTTCCTCACTCTCCACCAAGGTTATTAAGTCGACACTACCCTTCTAATGACTGACTTGTCGACTAGTCGACTTGTCGGTCGACTAGTCACTGACTGTCGACAGGTACTGTTTGTACTGTTTATATGAATATGTATATACAGAGAAGTACTTTATTGCAATTTCAGAAAATAAGATGGCTAAATTGCAAAATGCCAGTCCTTAGAACCCGCCCCCACTGCCTTTTTCTTCCTCCGACCTCTGCCCCCCACTGCCTTTTTTCTTCCTCCGACCTCCGCTCCCCACTGCCTCGCCTTCTCTTCCTCCGACCTTTGCCCCCCACTACCTCGCTCCCTCTCTTCTTTCCCCATCTCCCCATCTCCGGTCTTTGGTGAGGTCAAGCTGACTCATCGGCGGTCGCTCCCTCTTCATCGCTGCCACTCTCCACGCCTTGCGGCATCCACGAGGAGGCGGCGGAGAAGACTCGACGCCCGTGGCAGAAGCGGCGCCACGGCGAGACCGAGCCGGCGAGCTACGGAGGAGACCTGATCTGGCAGAAGTAGTGGATCTGACGTCGGCGACGGTGGTGGTGGCAGATCCAGTGGCGGCGACAGCAAATCTGGTGGCGGCGGTGGCAGATCCGGTGGCGGCGGTGACTCTCTCCTCACTTTTTCTGGCGCAAGTCGAGTCGCCAGCTCCAGTCAGCTCTTGGCCACCAACTTGTCGACTAGTCTAGTCGTCGATTAGTCGACTAGTCGACGACTTAATAAGCATGCTCTCCACCTACTTCCACTACTGCATCGCCTCATCCACCTTCTTTGGCTTCCTCTCTGGCTGATCCTCTTCCACCTCCGTCGGAGGTCCATTCCTACTCTCTTGTCGAGGTTTCACCTTTTCCTGTGGACTACTCTCGTCTTCCTCGGCCTCCTCCCTCTCCAGTTGGTTCTCCCTCCTTGCTGGGACATGTTCCCAGTTCTTCCTCATCCTTGTCGGATCCTGCTTTACCCTCTCCTCCCAGATACGATCTCGTGATCGCCACACTGTTAGGTAGCCTAAACGCTATGGCTTTGTTGCCGCCACCTCTTCTGAGTTTTTGACTTATCGTGAGGCTGTTGCTCACCCTGAGTGGCAGCTTGCGATGTCTAAGGATATTGCTGCTTTGGAGTATACTAGCACTTGAGATCTTGTACCCTTACATGCATGTGTCACTCCCATTACACGCAAGTAGGTATACAAGATCAAGACCCGCTCAGATGGTTCTTTTGAGCGCTACAAGGTTTGTCTTGTGGCGTGTGGTTTTCAGGAGGAGTATGGCTGTGACTATGATGAGACCTTTGCTTCTGTCGCTCACATGGTCACTGTTCGCACTCTCCTTGTTGTGGCCCCTGTTCGACAGTGGTCTGTCTCTCAGTTAGACATTAAGAATGTATTTTTCAATGGCGAGCTGCGTGAGAAAGTCTACACGCAGCCGCCCCTTGGGTATTCTGTCCCTGCTGGTATGGTCTGTCATTAGCTGAAATTTGGCTAAAATTTCACTTTATGGCTAAAATTTGCATGTACTTGGCTGAAATTACACTGTAACTGATAGTGGCTTATTTAGCATAATTAATTTTAAAAAATTTAAAAATTAGAAAAAAAAACATGTTAGCCCATCACAGACAATACAAACGAATACAGAAAAAAGAACCGGCAAAAAAGCTCAAAAAAGTTAAAAAGCCAGAAAAGGATAAAATTTATAAATAATAAAAAAATAAGCTAGAAGCTCAAGCTGAAATGAGTAAGATCTAAGTTGCTAAAGAAGTACTAGTTGTCCATACCACTTGCCCAGCCATCAATGATTTCTGTCCTGTGACTCTGCATGCTAATCCGTCCGAGGGCTTCGCGAGCTCGGTGGCCGTCGACCCGTGGCTCTTCCGGCGGGAGGGCCACGACTACCTTGTGGGCGACGCCGCCGGATCGAGAGCAAGATGGTGCCCGTGAGCGTGAAGGACGACTGCTCCTGTTCGATCTACCAGAGACTTGATGTCACTTGCTAATTATGATCGCGAACTGGTGATACAGATTACAAATGCGTTTGTGAGTGTCAATTAAGAAGTTATTAGTTTAGTTTGATGCAGTGGCTAGCTGTTCGAAGTGTTCTTGGATGCTGCTAATGACAATGGCATGATTACATGGGTATCATAGGCATGTGTTCAAGGAAAAGGGAACCCTTTAGGGGCAGGCGTTTCAGTCTCAGGTGCTGGAAATGATTAACTACTGCTTGCTAGTACAGAAGTTTAGTGACTAGGTTTTGGATTTGTTTAACCTCTCTGTTTCGAGGTCTTAACTGAGGCATTGGTTTTTGCAAGTTTGATTTTGGCAGTCCATCTCGCTGGCCCTAATTGAATAGTAGTATATGTTCTGGTACTGGTAGAAAGTAGAAATTGAAGAGCTAAAGTTCAGAACAGGATCAGATTGCCACGTGTTTATGCCGTTTGCAACGTAGGGGAATTAATACAAATCCTGCGGGAATTGTATTGATTCCTACGAAATCCCCGTGAAATTGGATGATCGGGACAGACTATTTCTGAAGCAATGATAAATATGTGCAGTGGTAGCTGATGCTTCTTGAAACAGGTGAAGGTAGCAGAAACGCAGCAGTAACTGAAAACTTGTCCTCACTCTTCTGAATCACTGCCGCCTTCTTCTAGTTCTAGATATGTTGGTTTTTGAGTCTTACTATTCACTCAGAGAAACAGATCCTCTTCAATCTCCATTACCACTGAACACATGGGCGTACTATATAGCCTCATGAGCTGGTACAAGTAGAAGCAAACCAGAAGGAATTAACCATTTGGGATCAAATTCAAGCAAGTAGTTTGTAATTTCTGGCAAGGAAATGACATATCAATCTCTCTGTTTTCGAATCAGCTTGCTTTGGAGAGGTGTAATAGCAGTACGCATGTGAATTAGTTAAGCAGTTTAAAAGGAAATATTGCCTACAAAACTCAGCATAACAAAGTGGTTTTAGCCTATTGCCTACAAAACTCAGCAGCATCAACTATCATCAACTTTTAACCTTTTTATTTGCTTTCCTATGCAAAAAAGCAAATATTGCCAAATATCGAGTTTACTGGTGGAAACAATGTGATGCTTGGCAAAATTGGTATAAAAATTATCTGTAAAGCAAGATCTAATTTTTTTGGTGGACAAATCACAATTTTTTTGGTGGCAGATGAGGGATAGGAGTAACTCTCAGTGGCATTCAAGAAATTCTCTCAGCTATACATTTTGCCTGGTGGTAAGCAGCAACCTTTAAATGTGGAAGGCCGTGAGTTCAAGCTTTGGTAATGCATTCTTTTTGCTTTTACAATAACTATAAAAAAATCAAATTTCAATTCAAAAGTTCCGGACGAAGTAAAAACGAAATTTTAAATCCTGGTGCAGAGGAGCTCAATCTTCCATGTTCATACCTCAAAATCTTCGCAGTGCCGCTGGCTTGGTTCATCCGAAACCAACTCTTCGGCTTGCCGCCTCCGACATGCCAAATAACATGTTTGCAGAAGCACGCCCTGACCCTGACACAAGCCTTCAAGTAACGCAGCAGAGGCCCCCGGCAAGTCGTGTTCTTCTCCGCCATAGCAGTGCTTCAGCTTCAAGGGGGTTACCGGCAGTCTTCGAAAGGCCCTGGCCCTGGTCGCCCTTAGAAATCGAAGCCGTGAAAATCCAAAACTGCGGAAACATGCAAGTGCAGGCAAGCGTAAGAAAGAACGTGGGACCAGCCGGCCTTGCGGCTTGTAACAACAAAATTATCTTCTGAAAACGTAGAAACAATTACGAGATACATACCTTGTCTATCACGAATGTCCGGATTCTGCAGCTGCCTTGGGAGCAAACTATGTACGGGAAGGTTCGGACAGCCCCAGACGTTGAGCTCCTTGAGGGAAGTGAGGCCAGCGAGCCCATCGCAGTACTGCAGATTAAGACAGCTTAATCGGAGCTTCCTGAGCGAAGGCAGGCCTTGAGGATCAAGAGGGATGCATGTCGTGGTTGGAGATATAATTGTTACGCACTGCAATGACGGGTGGTAATTCAACAGGCTGTACAGTATCTCATCATTCCGCAGTGTACCTTCGAGGGCTAAGGTGGTGATTGAGGGGAGGGAACCGACTGCACTCAGGTTCGGACAGCCGCTTAGCTCCAGCTTCAAAAGTGATGGGAGGGTAGGAAGTTCATTTAGACCATCACACTGGTTAATGTGTAGTTCACGAAGGGTGGGCCACGCAGGAAACGTTGCAAGATTTCCACGCAGGTCCAGCTTCAAAAGGGTAGGAAGTGAGGGAGCCGACGGAAGAGATCGCAGTTGGTGGGCGTAGCTGATCAACAGGGTACGCAAGCATGGGAAATCACCACCATTCACTCCAGACCACTCCGACCAATTCCGGAGAAAATGAAATTCCAAATGTGTCAATGATGGGAAGCCTTTCATACCTGGAGCGTGCCTGCAAAACTCCCGGCCAATTTGTTGCACACAATCCATACCTCCAATCCTGAGGATCTTGAGGGAAGGCAACTCACCAAGCGTTGGAACGTGCTGACACTCACTTCTGCCTAACACTATTTTGGTCAAGTTGTAAAAGGAAGCATTACCCAACCAATTGGGGTATTTCTGAGACTCGTAGCCCAATATAGTCAGTTCTCTTAGGCCGTCATGTGGTCGCAAGCTATCAAGTAGTTGCTCGTGAGTTACTGTAACTGGTCCAGTTTGCAAACTCTGTTCACAGTAGTCGCAGTACTTTTGTTGATCAAGAAAGAACAGTTCTAGTGATTGAAGGTGCTTCTTACTCCATAGCTGAGCTTCATTTGCATCTTCGATAAGACGTACACTGCCCGATACTTCTATACGCAGTTCCCTAATCTTGTTCAACTTCCTCAGCTCTCGTATGTTACCAATGCAACCACATGCGCTCATATGAATTGTAGGCAAACTATGCAGCTTAATTAGGTGGCCAATTCCACTTGGTGCAGGCATTGGCTTACAACCTACAACACGTCCAGATTTCAAATGGCGTAGTAGTTTCAGGTTACCCATGTTGTCTCGTAATGCATCTGAGAGGTTCCTCCCTCCTAAGCTAAGGGCACGTAAATTCTTACAGTCCAAAAATAATGCTTCCCGATTTTCAAAGTGGAACCTTCCCGGGAACACTATGGCCCTGAGAGAACGCGAGGCAATTGAAATTTCAACAGATGTTGAAAGTACGGACATATACCGAGCATTCCGTGGAATTTCAAATGTTGTATCTCCTTCAAGTCTAAAGAACTCCTCCCCAGCAAGAAAACATGCAAGATCATGGACAAGGTCATGCATAGTACTGTGGCTGTCGCTGTCAAAATATACTTGAAGAAAAGACCGCTGAACTAATCCACCGAAATATAGCCTTCCAATTTCAGCCTCGGTATTACTTCCATCACATTGTAGTAGATCAAGAATTTTCCATAACTCAAGCATCTCGATCTCTGAAAATAAATAGTCTTTTGGAAATAGAGAAAGGGTGACAAAACATCGTTTCAGGTATATGGGCATGTGCTTGTAGCTCAACTCTAAGGCCGGTAAAACCTCATTCCGTGATTGCTCCAAGCTCCATAGCTGACTTTCTAAGACATGTATCCATCTCATTTCATCAGTTTCGTAGCGCAACATGCTTGCTAATGTCTTGATTGCCAATGGCAAGCCGTCACACTTTTTAACAATACTCCTGCCAATCTCTACCAGGTTTGCTGGGGCGTCATTTTCTTGGTGAGCAGCAAATGCAACTTGTTTGAACAATGACCAGCTCTCGTCAGAACTTAGGAGGTTTATGCGGTAGAAGGGCATTGTTTGCACCAATCTTGCGACTGCCTCACTACGTGTTGTTAGTATGATCTTACAGACTCTTGTTTTTGACAACGGTGCACACAGCCTCTCCCAACAGTCTCCTCGTTCATTCCATACATCATCCAACACGAGTAAAACCCTCTGCTCCTTGATTTCATCTGACAGTTTCCCCTGAAGATTAGCAAGCCCTGTAACCTCACACTTTTTGCCCTTCGTTAGTGATATAATGATCTTCCTCGTTATGGTACAAACATCAAATTGGTCTGACACACAGACCCAAGCAAGCTTGTCAAATGACTGGCGCACCCTCGGGTCATTATACACAAGTTGTGCTAGTGTTGTTTTCCCCAATCCTCCCATGCCAACAATAGCCAGGACGGAAATTGGATTTCTGATACACTCATCTTCTGTGGACAATAATTTTTCGACAATGTTGTCCTTGTCATGCTCTCTTCCAAGAATGCTCCTCTCGCATACCTCAGGACCAACCTCCCTTAAACTACTAATATCAGGAGTGAACTGTCTCTCGCCATCGTTGTTTGTTAAAGTGAGATTACCATAATCTTTAATGATCTCATCATATCTCTTTATAATTTGCCTTGCCCGTATCACCAACTCTTTTGGAATTGCTGCTGTGCCGGTATCAATAGCATCGGTCCCATGTCCCTTTTCCAACACCAAAAAAAAAAAATGCTAAGTCAGTATGGATCCATTTTCCATGTTTCTTGTGGTAACAAATGCAAACAGCATATGCGCCCTAATATTGTATTGAAGATCCATAGAATTTAAAAGAATTTTTTTATATACCTGTAATATTTGAACCCATGCATATATATATATATATATATATGAAAAATACTTTCTACACACGAGTGTAATTACACCCACTTCTAATATACTACCTAAACGAACTTGAAATACTCCTTTATCACTTTAGATATACTCGTATACTAATTATAAGATACTTAAATGTATACCATATGAAAAAATTGCAAAGGAATCCATAGTTTTTAGCATACTTTGTAAATATCTTCATATACGCACTATAAAAAGGAGTATGTCAAAAAAATCTACATACTACCTCTAAAAAATTGTTCATACCATCTAGATGATCTTAAATACTCGTATACTACACGTACATACCTTCTGTTACGTGAGATACTTCATACGGTATGAGATACAACATAGGGTGTAATTACACCTGGGTGTAGAAAAGAGGCTTCTTATATATATATAGGGCCTGTTCTTTTTTGTTACGGCTGATGGCTTTTTGGCTGTTTGCGATAGAGATTGCGGAAAGAGAGATACTCGCTTGCGATTTTTAATAGTATAGATATTAGATTTTTAATGTGTACTACAAGTAACTTGTAGACTCCATCTTAAAAAAAATACTCCATTTAAAAGTTAGTTACTGTAGCAAAAGTCAAAAGCGACTTTTAGAAGCCGCAAAAAACAGGCCCATATATATATATATAGCGCTATTGTGCACGTAGTTATGCACCACGAAAAGTTATCACTGGTTGTGAACTATAAGCGTTCGATAGTAGCTTCACGTGCTACCGATGGTAACATCATTTAGAAACATCAGTAACTTCCCCGCGTATATTACACCTGTACGCTGGTTAGTGTTTATATATACATGGTAGCTACTTTTGTCTATTACCTGTATATAACGTACTAACGACCTGTTTGGTTAGGGGGATTTGTGAGAGGGAAATGAAAAGAAGTGGGTATAGGAATTTCAATAGAGTGGGGCCTGGAAAAAAGAATGTATTACAATTTCAGTGGGACGAAGATTAGGAATTTGAGGGCCTAACTTTCACCATTTTAAACTTATGAAAAGAAATTATTGTTTTGAGAGAAAGCTGGCAGTTACTGCCGGCTACCAGTTTTCTCGGTGGGTAATCTCGATTTATTTAGTCTACCAGTTACCATTAATTGCAGAAATCAGTAGATATTTTCGGGACAAATTAGTTATAGGAGTGGATGTTGGGATTTCTAGTCCTCTGCTTCCGTCGTGACACGCCTGATCCAGCGACTCGTCTACTCCGGCCAAGAAATCACCTAGCCGCTGCTACTTCTTCTGTTCTCCAACTCCAAGACTCACGGCACAAGAAAAATCACAGCCAGCACTCACAAGAAAAATCATGCATGAATGCATGCAATAGCCATGCAAAAACCTCTTTCTTATTCTCTTTTACGTAATCACGTGCTTACTCACAGCTACAGTCCTCCAAAGGAAATCAGCCGCACCTTTCTTTCGTTCCGATCAAAACCAGTGCCGCACTATTTTTTCCTCCCATGCTCGCTTGGCACGCCTGCACTTCTCTCGCAGAGACACAGCTGCTGGCTTCCTCCCCTGCCTGAAACCCGTCGCGCCTGCTTCTTCTTTTCTCCTTGTTACTTCTTCTCACTTGCTGCTTCTTCTTCCTTCGGCTGCTTGCTGCTTCTTCTTCCTTTGGCTGCTTGCTGCTTCTTCTTGCCTTGTCTGCTTGCTGCTTCTTCTTGCCTTGGCTGCTTGTAGCTTCTTCTTACTTCTAACGCCACACCCTGCCTGGCTTATAAAGCCTTCCTTAGTTACAAACTCGTATATGGCCATAGCACCGCAATAGACTCGTATACGGACTTGTGTATCTATACGTATACGCGGCAACCTGCACACTAATACAAATTGGAAACGGACTGCTTCTCTCGTATACACTTGGATACGGCTAAGCAACAAAGAAACAAGATTAGACTTCTAACAGTGGAGTTACCTCATGGCGCTTGCGTTTATTGTTGCTGCTCTGAACACCTGCAGATCGCTCGAGAGCCTCCATCTTCACCTCATACTCGTACTCGTCGACAACGTCCTCCGCGTCGTACGCCACCTCCTTGAGCTCCTCGAGCCGCAGCTTAGCGGATTCCTCGCGGATGTTCCAGTGCTCCTCCGCGTCTTGAAGCGTTGCGCGGATCCTCAGCATGGTCCTCTCCAGACTCCTCAGGTCCTCCAGGTCGTCCTGCATCGCCAACGAGGACGAGGAGGACGTCAGGCTCGCTCGCAGAAAGGACGAGAGCTTGTCGAGCGCCCATTTGACGGCCATGGATGCAAAGAGTCCGGCCATCTCGATCTACGCTGGCTATGGTAGCTCTGTTTTGCTGCAGGAACTTAAATGATTCTCATACACAAGCGAGGTCTCTGAAAAGGATTTTTTTTCTTTTGATATACGAAGGAAGAAGGGAAAGGTAGTGAAAGGAAAGGCAGAGGAACCTTCCTGCCAAGCCCAAGGAAATGTACAGCGGCTGTGCTCATAAAAGCCGAACGAAATGTAGAGGAAACTTCGAACTGCTCATATGTTTCTGATTTCTAAAACATGTCGATTTCTAATATTATTTTTTTTCAGTTTTTTATGTTTTTTTATGTTTTCTCTTCTTTTATTATCTATGATGATATAATTTTTTATTTTTTTAATTTAATTACTTAGAAAAATTAATAGCTGCTATAATATATTTTTAGTTGTTATATTATAAAAAAAAGCTAGAATGCTAAGTTTAAAAGCTATTTGAAGCCCCGCCTGAATCGGAAGCCCTTCTCCAGCCATAAAAGCCGAAGCCCAATCCGCGACGTCAATTCCTGTTCGGTTCGTGGTTTGATGATCTTAGGGGGTGATCGGAATAGCGATGACTTTTGGTTTTTGCTGAAAAACACTATAGCTGGCTGAAAAAACACTGTAGCTGAGTGGCATGTTAGGCATAATTAAATTTTAAAAAATATAAAAATAAAAACGGCTCGCTAGTCTAGTGCGGATAATGCAAAAGAATATGAGAAAAAAAACGGAACGCAAAAAAAACCAAAAAACAAAAAAAAAATTTACTACATGACAAAAGTGCTACAGTGATTTCGTCGCTGCTACAGTGTTCCGATCGCTAAACAGTGAAAATATCTCCATTCTGATCGCAGCCTAAGGCAACCAAGAGTTTGTACTTCTTTATTACGTCCGCTACCAAGAGTCCGTGCTATATTTACGTATAAATGAAATTATACATGTAGATTTAGAATTTCTTTTGCATGGCGACTCATCTTCTGCTACTAGGGGTATAGCCTCTTAATCGTTTAATGATTGGGTGTCTAGGGGCTTGTTGCCCAACAGTTAGCTGACAAGCTCCTAATTGTCCAACTGTGAAACGACAAATGGTTAAAATTGCAAAAATTAGGCGATAAACCTTTAGTCGTCCAATCGTGGAACGATAGATGGTCAATTTTTTTTAAAAAAAATAAAACATATGCATAATACTATAATTCTAAATAAAAATAGATTATTTAAAAAATTCTAAATATTTGGGTCTTATCTGTAATGTTTGTTACCCAGTTCGTACTTTAAATTTAGAGATATTATTCTATATATTCGAGCAACTCTTACTCTTAGTGAAGTTTATAAATCACTATATATTAACAAAAAGATGAAATTTATGATTTTATGTGAAAGTTTAAATACGTATATAGAGGGTTTGAGTATACGCAGGGATTGTCTATACGCGGCGGTGTCTATCATCTTGAATATACTTGACATATTTTCTCCGATAGACAAGATAAACACCTTGTCATGGATCAACTACACACAGGTCAGGCTCAGAGTTATGGCTAGTTGTCCCTCTAGTAGACTCGGAGAAGGCTATGGTATGAGTTGGCCGGTGGATAGATCCAAAAAAACCAATACAATATGAAGACTCATGACTTATGGGCCGAGTTTAGTAGAGCTTTTGGTTTGGCTTTTCACTTTTTTGTTAAAGTACTAGCTTTTAAATGGTGTGTTTTTTAATGTGAGATGTACTAGTCGATTATAGTATACACTGTACGTACTTTAGCTATATCGGTCAAAATTGCACGTGGCTATCTCTATAACATTTTGATTTTCAAAGCCTTTTTGAAGCTTTTAAAATAAAATTCACCATTTAGATTTTTCTAGAATTAATTAAAACTTATATTGAATTTTTATAAATTAAAATAATTTAATATGACTAAAATAAACATTAAAATTTGCTGGAAGTATTTTATTTGGGTTCATTATGTCTCAAGGAATTTTCTAAAACTTTCTTCGTTTTTCTGGACTTATTTACTATTTTCTAGAGCTCTTTTGATTTTATTTGAATTTTTAAAATAGAAAAACCCTTAAAATTCTAAGAAAAGTAATAGGCTGAGCCCATTATTATTTACTTGGCCCATCCAACCACAGCCGTCCATCCTTCCCCGGCCACATGTCAGCCATCCGGGCCGTGATCGTCCTAACCGCTGGATCTCCCTTAGGCAACGTGTTAAAGATCAAAGAACCCCCACACTATTCATCTGTGCCATATGAAACCAGCCGTCCAATCTCTGTAGGCACCACATGTCGTTGATCCATCGACCCTAGTTATTGTTCATCTTCCTCGCCACAGTGGCGCCGTATTCGCTCGGGACTTTGCCTCAGCGTCCGTGTTGTCTCCGTCGCGAATTCTCACCCGTGTGTGCCTCGGACACCTCGACCCCCGTGCTTAAATAAGCCGGCCGCCCCTCGGCTTCACTGCACCAAGCCGCGTTGTCTCCACAACCGTCGACTTCTGTTCCAAATAGCAAATAATTAATTTACCCGGCCCATCCAACAACAACCGTCCGTTCTTCGCCGGTCACATGTCGGCCATCCAGGCCATGATCATGTGAATAAAAGCCATTTTGAATTTCTATAACAATTCTAATTCAAATTAGTTATTTAAACTTATTTGGCTTTTATCTGAATTTTCTGTGATTTTCTAGAATTTAAAAATAAATTTAAAAGATTAAAAAATATTTTAGTGTAAAAACTAAATACCAACATAAGTTGTAAATATTTTTATTAAGTCAAAATAGTTCCATAAACTTCTGTGAATTTTTGTGGAATTTTTAGATTTTATTTGGTTTTTTTGGAGCCTTTTTGAGTTTTCTCGGGTTTTTTGAAATCAAAAATAAAAATTTAAATCTTCCTGCCTGCTTCCTCGGGCAATGTGTGGACGGCCCAAATCAGCCCACGTCACCGCCTGAGCTCATCCAGCCACCCGAACCTATCCCGCCTTCCCCCCTCCCCGCTCGACGCGTGGCGGTCATCCGCGCTAAACAAGCCTTAGCACTGCCTGATCGAGACACGCGCCGCTCATCCGAACCCCACCTCTTTCCTTCTCTCCCTCTCGCTGATAGGTGGGTCCCACACGTCAGACTCGTCATCCCCGCTGTTCCGCGCCTTCCTTCTTCTTTCTCCTTTCCTTCTTTACACCGGCGACCAAATTTCCACCGATCTCAGCTTGCTTTCTCCGTCTCTCGTCGGTTTTAAAAATGTTGAGCACCGCCGGGACCGAATACCCTAATTCTCTCACCTCCTTTCCTTTCCTTTCCTCCTCCCTCCTTTCCTTTTTCGCCTCCAACCGGATTTCCGCCACTGCGATCTCCGGTGAACAATCCCCTCCCCATGTCCCCCCCTCTGCCCTATATAAACCCCCAACAAGCACCCCCTAGCCACCACACCACCTCTCCCCCACCCTAAAGCATCTATTCCGAGCTTCGAATCGAGCCCGCGCCGTGCTCCTACCTCCGCTTAGCCCCGCTAAACTTCGGTGAGCGATCTCCATCATCTCGACCACCCCCGATGAGCGCCGCCGCCTCCATCAGCCTCCCCGTGCCTCGGCAAATCTCAACGACCCCTCCACTACCCGTGATCACCACTGGAGAAGCCACTTCACTGGAGACCAGAGCGCCGCCACCACCCTCCGCCCCGCTGACGCCTCTCCGATAATGCAACCATGCACCAACGCACTCCCCTCATTCTCCTCTTTCGATTGAATTCATCGTCGGTTGCCGCCATGGACCACATCATCGACGACCCTTGGTCCCAGTGCGCCACCCCGCGCTGGTGACGCCACGTCAGACGACACAGTTGAGGTGGCTAGCGCCTAGTGCTACATGACACGCCACCTCAGCGTAGGGCTGCAACGTCAGCGCCACACAGTGCTCCGCCCGCCGCGTCAGACCACACGCCCACGTGTCAATCACGTGGCATGCCACCTAATGGCACAGGTCCACATGGTTCCACGTGGCATGCCACATCATCACCCAACCCCTCAGGGCAACATCACTGCCACGTGTGTGCCACCTGGCAGACACATCAGCCAAATAGCCCCGTCAGCTGCCACATATCCACCACATCACTCTCCCTGCCACCTCAGCTAGTCCACGGTATGGGGACTTGATTCACGGTAGATCGGGCCCACTTGTCAGTCTCAAGCTGATGTCAGCGTGATGTCATAAATCGATTTTTTCGTTCAACAATAATTCAGACAATTTCTTTGCAGATGTCATAATTCTAGTTTTTATTTAGAAAAATAATTTTCTAAATTCCTTGCTGACATCATAAATCCTTTTTTAGTAGAAAAATAATTCTAAAAATCCTGATTTATTCTTTTTTTCTGAATTAAATCTTCCAGAGGCCTGTTCTCCTTCATCCTAGCTCTGATTATGCCCGTTCGAATTTTTAAATTCATCTAAAATCAAAATATATCCAAATATGCAATATGTTAAAATTTTTAGAGTTTATATGAATTTTATTGAAATTTAGAGAGTTATTTTCACGTGTAGAGTATAACGATTTCGGAGAATTTTATGAAGAAGATTTGCATCAAAATTCAAAGCAAGGCAAGTCACACTCCTTGATCATGTTGATCTCAGATTGTAAAATAAAATTATGTTATTTTAAATTATTCTGCGTACATATTTTTATTCTATGTATTTCAATTCTAATTTTAAATTTAGTTATTGCCTATTCGTTATTACCTTCTTTGACTTTGATTCCAGAATACCTTGTCACCTTAGAATAGAACTCTAGTTAGTATATTAGTATGGCTAGAGAATTTTGTATCATGTACTTAGATTTTTTTTAGACATAATTTTTTGTTTTGTGCTAACTTTTTCACGTAAAATGATAAGCTTTTGACAAGTATTTTTTAACTTCAGTGAGTCAAGAAAGTCTATGCAATATTTCAAAACAAAAATATAAAACTTGGTTTGGACTTAGGTTAATGGTTAGGTGGTGGGTGCTGGCATGCATTATTGTTCGGTGACATAATGTTGATTGTTAGACACAAGGGGTATGTAGTTGAGCCTAAGTCAAATTAATTACCGGTTTGTGAGCTACTGTTATAAGTCCCTTTTTGTACTACCACAAGACTGGTATGTGACAGTCCTGGCTGACTAATTTGCAGGTTCCAACCTGAGTCTCGCAGCTGTGCCCTCGGTCACGGGCAAGCTGAGTAAAGTTTTTCATGGATTAGACTTTGGTTTACAAATTAATTTATGAAAAGGTTTATGGATGGATGGAATCCATAAGAGATTAAAAAGCATATGGATGGATGGAATCTATATAAGATCTTTTTAAAAAGATGGTCTAGGTAGGATACCCATGGTTAGGTTAGTGTGAGGGATGGAGCTGCATTAATGATATTAATTTCAGTTACAAATACTGTATTTTTTTAAATGCCGCTTTATGCTCAAACTAACCCTATATACCTTCCTTTGTTGCCTTTATCATTATAGTGCATTCCTCCTGTGTGACTTGCGGAATAAAGTTTGTACTCACCCTAGCTTTCACATCTCAGAGGAGGATGACTTCGACTACGGTGGGGACCAAGACGAGTAGGCCACGTCTTACTATTGTTTGTCTATGGGCAGACTTAGTGTGCTTCTTTCGCTTCGGTGTTTTTCTTTCACTACTTATATTTAAATTTAGCCTATGGGCCGTGGATGTAAACATTGGCCATTAGGCCCATATTTAATAAATATCATTGTGCGTGATAGGAATCTTTGTTATCCACTATATGCACTAGTTTGATTCTGGACTAGTATGATTTATACAGAGGATTCTAGAGTCGTTGCTCTGGGGTCCGACACCTCCTAACCGCCGGATCTCCCCTAGGCCACGTGTCAAAGATCTAAGAACCCCCGCATTGTTCATCTGTGCCATATGAAACCAGCCATCCGATCTCCGTAGGCACCACATGTCGCTAATCCGTCGACCCCGGTTACTTTTCATCTTCCTCGCCGCAGCGGTGCCGTATTTGTTTGGGACTTTACCTCAGCATTCGCACCGTCTCTGTCGCGGAGTCTCGCCCATGTGTGCCTCAGACACCTCGACCCCATGTTTAAATAGGCTGGCCACCTCCTCAGTTTCGCTGCACTGGGCCGCGTCGTCTTCGCCACTGTTGACTTCCGTTACAAGCGCCATCGTCAGTTCACTTGTGGTTATTCAATTTCTTTAGTTATTTATTTATTATCATTTCATTTAAATTTTAGTTTCAATCTATTTATTGTATTTACTTCAAATTACTGCTTTCTGTAAAATAATCTTTCAGCCATCCATTGGTAAGCTTTACATACTATATTGTATCTTTGTTGCAAACGACTTACTGAGTACCAATGTACTCACGGTTTTATGTCTACTGTTGCTCAGTTGAAGTAGAGGAACCATATCAGCAGGAGGTACTAAAGGGAAGATATTTCGATGACTTCGCGGATTAAGACTTCGCTTCCCAGTCGATTGCCTGTGAGCTTGTCGAGTGGCTACCATGCTTATTTCTATTTTTTCACTGCTAATTTCTCAAGCCCTTCTAGCTATTAAGTTATAAGCTTGGCCATAAGGTCGCGCTTTGATAATTAATAATATTTGAATATTTATGTTTGTTTTATTAATCGTGCACATGGTCGATATTTCATCTATGTTTACACTATGTGCACTAGCGTGATTCTAGACTAGTGCAGTATACACAGAGAGTCCAGATTTACATATTCGAGTCTCGACAATCTTCCTCTTTGTAATCTCTCTTGCAAATAGACAGAATTTTAAATTTTAAATCAAAAACTATAAGTCATAGTCTAAAAAAAGCCACCTATGGGTTGACTTGACTAGCTTGAAATACTTACTTCTCATTGGATGGAAGACTTCAATCCAGTGATGGATGTATGCAGTGTATGGACACAGGACCGACACAACCTTTGATCGGAGATCTCCTTTCAGATGCAAAGTTGCTGTGTTGAAATATTTCTTTGAGAAGAGGATAGCCGTGAAGTGACCTTGATGGTCACAGCCTCACAAGGACATGGTTGCATGGAAATTTCCTTGTAGGACGTGTAAACTATCAAGTCTCCTTCTAGGACACTGCCTTAATTGAAGTTGCTACTGTTTGTAGTGAACCTAGTTGATTTGGGCTTATGTTCTTATTGAATAATTAATTCATCTTGTATCACAGTAAATCATTGTCTAATTTCCCAAGCTAAAGTATCACCTATTGTCTAATTAATTAGAACATGTTAGTGTTCATGTGGTGATCTTTGCAAGTGGCATGAATATTTCTGTGTTGTTCAAACAGCATGATGTTCATGTAAATCATGATAACTGCAATCTTGGACTAGCAATCTTGCAAAAGTTGATAAAAAAATAAAAACCCTTTTACACCAAACAAGCATGCTCCAAGGGCTCGTTTACCCTTGCCCCTCCATCCCCTGCACCCCATATTAGAAAGCTCCTCTATGTCGCACACGCTCACTAGCACCACCAATGCACAAATCCCACTAGTGAAACGAGATATCTCACGTTTGGCCGTCACAAAAGATCCGACCTTGCACTAATGTACTTGCTCACTTGTCTTTTTTTGTCCTTAATTACTTGCTTAATAATGTACTTGCTCACAAAGATCCGAGCTTGCACTAATGTACTTGCTCACTTGTCTTTTTTTCTCTAATGCTCAAATCCCACTAGTGAAACGAGATCTCACGTTTGGCCATCACAAATTTCTCACGTTTTTATCTCACGTAAAGAGGGAAAGTGATTTGCTCACTAGTTGTCCATACACTTGCCCGCCATCATTAGCTTGACGAAATTGGTATAAAAATTGTTTCTAAAGCAAGATCTAAAATCAAAACCGCTCTTCAAAACCAGAAAAGCGCATAATCTGCAGAGATTATGAGTAGATTTAACTGGTGACATCTCCAAGTGTGTGACAATACATACGTAACAATCACAAATGCCAAATTAACAAAAAGGATGCCTTTAATCTTTTGCAGAACTCCAAAACTAGAGATCAACTTGTCTTTTTTACTTCCAGTAAAAGGGCGAAAGAAACAACCCAGGATTGGGTCATCCTTAGGCAAATGTTACATTAACAAATGAAGGAGGACCAGCGGGATGTTGCACTGAACCCAAATGCAGAAATTCCTTGGATAATCTGTCCATGGTATGGACTCATGAAGGCCAGTTGGAACCAATATGTTCAAAGCAGTCTTGGATTCTTCTGCATGTGTTGCATTTTTTTTATCATCATCTTTCACCATAGTTTGCCCCGAATTGGGCACTTAGTTGTGTTAACAATGTTTAACATCAGTATTGTAAAGTTAGCTTTTTAATTAGATTTTCTAGGCAAATTTAGTTCGCCAAATTTCCAAAAAGGAAAAGGAACCCCTTGGTTCGTCAAATTTTGCCAAAAGAAACTTTTCATTTGGTTGGTGGCCAAAAAGGGTGACAAATAAGTGCTTCAAGTTGGGTCATCTATTAGCCTGATCTCATATCATACCAAATAAACGTGATCAACAAAACATTCACCAGACTTTTATGCGTCACGCCTCTCTTTAAATTTTGGACTGCCAGACACCTTTTTTTTACGTACCAAACAGCTACACGCACATCTAAAACTTCTTTCACTTTGGCCCCGATCAGTTTGGAGTTTTTTTTACTGTTTAGCGACAGAAACACTGTAGCAGCGACGAAAACATTGTAGCACTTTTGTCACGTAGTGAAATTTTTTTTGTTTTTTGGTTTTTTTACGTTCCGTTTTTTTTCTCATATTCCTTTGCATTATGCCTAACATACAACTCAGCTACAGTGTTTTTTCAGCCAATTACAGTGTTTTTTCAGCAAAAATAAAAAACCATCGCTGTTCCGATCACCCCCTTCAACATGTGTTTGCATGCATTATGATTTATGCATACTAATGGGCCCTCTTATCAATATCACCAAAGTGTTTGTAGCTAGCATCAGATAGACCAGATGATAAAGCGGTCATCATTATTGGAGGAAAGGTTGGCTTTTCACCCATGCCTGGACCTAAGCAGCCATCCAGGCCTCAACAAAGAGAAAAAAACCAGAGAGGCCTAAGAAGGGTATGGGAGGGTTTGGCCGTTTGGGTACTTGAGTCTTTAACCACCAGCAGTGGGAAAAGGGAGAGGAAAATATCTCTGCTTGTCTTCTCCGGCCCCACGCATGCGTGTTGTCACTGTCCAAGTCACTATGGATGGATGGAGACTTTATGACATGCCAGCTCCACTAGTTAACTAGCGCGCACTTGACATATTTTTATAGTAATTTGTTATTAAATGATTTTTTTAAGACAAATCTAAAAGTAAATTATAGTATAAATTGTATCAAGTTTAGCTGTACCAATCAAAATCACATACGACTATTTTTCTTTGTATACTGTCTCTCACGAACAATCTAAAATTCAAAAACCACAGCCATAAATCTCAGCCCAAAAGAACACACCCAATATGAACAAAGGTGATTGGTGAACTACTCCCTTATTTAAGGTGGTTAATTATAGAGAAAATTCTTTATATGCCACCAAAAGTTACCTCGATCTTGGATTTGTCACTAAAAATGTTTGTTCCCATGTGTTCCACTGAGTTCCTTCTTTGTGCCGCTTCGTGCCTTCCGTCAACCTACTGTGAGTTTGCTATTGTTGTATTTTATTATCCAAATCTGATCGAGTATGACCACTCGAAGAGTCTGACCAAAATGTGTACTAGTTGAAGTTATGTGTGGGATCATCCTTTTGTCCATGATGGACTCTTTACTAACCTACATCAGACATAGTGTTAAAAGGTGCTTGCGCCAACTGGAGTTAGATGTGTCTTCATGAAGCGCATCCTACTACAACTCATCTCTATCTTCTAGAACTCTGCTTTGTTTCCGAGTAGGGACTCTATTTCTGTTGTCATTTAGGACTCTATTCCTTCTCTATCGAAAACTCTTGTTTTTAGGCTATTTATATCCCTTGCAAGCCCCTGGCAAAGTATGCGAGTTACGAGAGCAATGTTGTAGAAGCATTTTTGTAACTTCTTTTCTATATAGAGATTTCGTTGATGTACGTCCGTGGTTTTTTCTGTAAGGGTTTTTATGTTAAATCTTTGTTTCGTATTCTTGATTGTTCTCCGTGTTTCATATTTAGCCTAGTCGGTTCACAACAAGTGGTATTAGAGTTTGCCTCTTTGCTCGATCAATCTAAGGCATATTTGATATGGCTTCAATGAAATAGGGCTTGTGGACTGAGCCTAAGCCACCATGGTAGCCAGTTTTCCTGATGATTAGGGCCATGATATAGGAGGCATAATTAATCCTTTTGACTCTATCATTCTTAGAAGAGGCAATTTCCCTTATTATGATATTAACCACATCGAACTTTCTGCCATTCATGATATAATCAATCAAGTTCCATGCATGGCCTCTAATGGCATCATAATTCCCATTCTTGGGAAGAATGGTGTGGTTAATGATCCTGTTGACCAAACTGGGGATGGGAAGAAAGCCAACTAGCTTGCCTGGAACGTATCTAACATTGGAGTCATAGAACTCTATCCAAGCTATGATCTGAAGAGCGAGTATGTCATACACTTTCTCATAATTACTTGACTCTGTCCTAAGTGCTAGCTCGAATTCATGTTTATTGTAGTCCAAGTAGGTGGATCCAGTCATCCATAACATGTGCTGGAAGTTAGGAGAAATGTATAATGTGGCATAGAACTGTATGATGATCTTCTCATTATAGTCAGACTTGAGAGCCACAATGTTCTGAATACCAGCTTAAGAAAATAGCCAATATGTGCCATCATACTTGTCAATTTGGTCCAAGTGATCCCAATCAACATACTTGTGGTCTGCGAATTGCTTGTTAGGACCATACATTTGCTCATACGCTAGCTCCTGAAATCTAGGCTGAAACTTTGGATTTTTGGAGTTTCTAGGGAGCACAAATTGGCTTCGCTGACGTAGAAGTGTCTACTCCTCATTGGTGATGGTCTTTAAATTGATTTCTTGCTCCTCGGGCTCTAGCATTTCCTCATCAGATTTCTCATAAGGTGAGCTCTCATGATGGCCTGTCTCTGTCTTAGATTCAGAGGCCACAGTCTTGCCTCTGTCCTCTCTAGTCTTCTAAGTAGACTCAGAGGTGCCTTGAGTTGATGGAGGAGGCATATGTACTGAAGGAGGAGTGGGGACGGAGGTTGATTGTCTAGAAGGCATAGGAGATGAGGCGTTCCTAGTGTACACCTTGCGAGTGGGGTTCCTTATCTGAGGCATCTTCAAACAAAGAGAAAAGATATCAAGGATAAGCTAGAATACATCGTCAATAGGTTTGAAAAAGAATGGAATGAAGTTGTTTCATCAGAGAAATCAGTACTACCGACGTGCAAATAGCGGTAGTACCGGGCTGCAGTAGTACCGCTGTGCAATGGCCGATATGACCGCACCGCGGTAGTACTGTGCTTGTCGAGCGGTAGTATCGCTTTCTCCGAACTGTTCCTAGGGCAAAATAATGTATGAATTTTTTCGGTGAAGGAGTTGAACCCTTTGCCTTCAAGAAATCACCAATAAATGAAGAAATTCCAAAGATATTCGGAGATGTATGGAGTGGATTTGAAGGTTTCTTGGGAGAGAGAAAAGAGGTGTACGGGCTCGGTCGGAAGAAGGGAACGGAAGTTCCAACTTGAGGAGAGAGAAAGATAAAGAGGGGAGTTGAGTATGGCAGTTAATGCGCTCAACCAACTGAAGCGGTAGTACCGCAGTTTGACTACCGGTAGTACTGGGGAATGAAAGTACCGCAACTTACACGTTGGTAGTAATGCAAAGCGGTAGTACCGCGGGATGTACAGCGGTAGTTTTAATTTTTCTGAAATTTCCAGGAACTGAACTTGGATTTTGAGAAATATACAAATGATCCCTAGTTTTCCACTCAAATAAACATAATTTAGGATCATTATTCATTAAGAAGACTAAAGTAAACCTAGGAACATAGTTTTTATGAATATAGAGGCTTTTAGCAAAAATATTTGAAAATACCCTTCATAAAAGCTCCAAATAGCACCAAATGAGCATGATGTATAAGTTCAAACAATATTAGAGTAGTCTATGACATTTAATTCATTCCTCAACTTACAAAAACGACTATCATCTAACAGTTTGGTGAAATTGTCAACTAATTGGTCTTCAGTCCGGATGTGGCTAATTACTATATATGTCTTGCTCACATGATCTCTCAAGAAATGGTGGTGTATATCTATATGCTTGGTTCTTGAGTGTTGAATCAGGTTATTGGCCATTTTTACTGCACTATTATTATCACAGAAAAGAGGCATTTTATCAAATTTAATTCTATAATCCATCAAAGTTTGCCTCATCGATAGCAATTGAGCATAACAACTACCTATTCGGTTTTGGTGGTTGATAGTGCTACGGAATTTTGTTTCTTGGAAAACCATGATACTAAAGACCTTCCTAGCAATTGACAATATTCTGAGGTACATTTTCTATCTACTTTACAACCAACATAATCAAAATCTAAATATCTAATTAAATCAAATTTAACACCTTTAGGATACCATAAGCTTATGCTAGAGAAATGCTTTAAATATCTTATAATCCTTTTTACGGCCATCAAATGGCACTCTTTAGGAGATCTTGAAAGCATACACATATGCAAACACTAAACCTGATATCGGGTCTAGATACGGTAAGATAAAGCAAACTACTAATCATAGATCTATAAAACTTTAAATCTACCGGCTTACCTCCTTCATTGAGATCGAAGTGTCTATTTGTCGCTATGGGGGTCTTGATGGGTTTTGCGTCTTCCATGCCAAACTTCTTGAATAAAAGTCCCATTCTTTAGTTGCTTAATTTGAAGTCTAAGAAAATAGCTGAATTCTCCTATCGTGGACATCTCAAATTCTCTAGACATCATATCACCAAACTCTTTGCAAAAATATTAATTAGTAGAACCAAATATAATATTATCAACATAAATTTAGCATACAAAGAAATCATTATCAATGTTATATCAACCTTCCTAATTTTCAATCCTTTAAAGAGTAGAAAGTCTCGAAGGCACTCATACCATGCTCTAGGAGCTTATTTTAAGTCATATAGTGCCTTGGAGAGTTTATACACATAATTAGGATTTTTAGGATCTTCAAAACTTGGAGGTTGTTTAACATATATAAGTTCTGTTATTTTGCCATTTAAGAAAGTACTTTTAACATCCATTTGAAATAGCTTAACATCGAAATTTGAATCAAAGACAAGTAATATATGAATAGACTCAAGTCTAGCTACATGTGCAAATGTTTCATCATAATCTAAACCCTCAACTTAAGTATAATCTTGAGTGACTAACCTTTCCTTGTTTTTTTTTACCATAACTCCATTTTTATCTTGCTTGTTACGAAAAACCTATTTTGTGCCAATCATATTGTGCTCTTTAGGTCTTTCCACTAATGTCCAAACGTTGTTTTGGGCAAAGTTGTTTAGTTTTTCATGTATTGCATTCACTCAATCCAAATCATTTAGAGCAAGATCTACAATTTTTGACTCAAGAGAATACATAAAAGAGTAATGTTCACAAAATAAAGCTACACAAGATCTAGTTTGAATACACTTACTCACGTCACTCAATATTTGATCTATTAGATAATTCTTAGTGATATCATTGTGGATCTTTGTTGGTAGTGTTGAAGGTTGATCTTCCTTGTCTTCGACATCTATTACTTGAATGTTGCTTGCCGTGGAAGAGATAGGAGCTTCAACTTATTTTGATGAAGGTGATCCACTTGTGCCCTCCTTTGGCTTGATGTCGCCAATTTGCATATTCTCCATTGCTCACCTTAATCCTTCATCACCTACATCATCCAAATTCTTTTGTTCTCCTTAAGACCCATTAGTTTCATCAAATTAAAAATCACAAGTTTTTTTTAACTAAACCGGAGTTTTTGTTGAAGACAAAATAAGCTTTACTATTAGAAGAATAATCAAGAAAAAAATTTCATCTCATCGATTTTAAAATTTTGATAGTCGAACACCCTTTCTTAAGATATAGCATCTGTAGCCAAATGCTCTTAAGTAGGAAATGTTTGGTATTCTTCCAATGAGAAGCTCATAGGAAGTCTTTTTCAAAAGACGATGCAAATAAATGCGATTTATGGTTTGATAAGTGGTGTTAATAGCTTTCGCCTAAAAATTATCAGAAGTATTATATTTATTTTAATTAATGTTCGATTTTTTCTCTCTACAACTTCATTTTGCTCTAGAGTGCAGGTAGTGGAAAGCTCATGCGTTATTCCAAATTCATCACAAAAATCTTCAGTTTTAGTGTTCTTGAACTTGAACCATTGTCACTACGAATTTTCTTTATTTTGAAATCAAATTTATTTTGAGTCCTTTTTGCAATTCTTTTGAAAATGCCGATGGCTTTGGCCTTGTCATGTAGGAAGAATCCCTATGTATATCTTGAGTAATCATCCACAATGACTAAGCAATAACTATTGTCCCTTATGCTCTTATAGGTTTTGGCCCAAACAAATCATATGTATGAACTCCAATGGTATAGAAGTTGACATGATACTTTTGGAAAGACAAAAATTTACAACTTGCTTTCTAGCTTGGTAAGTGTAACATCCTGTTTTTTTTGCAAGTTTTAAAGCCTAGAATTTAAAATTTGATTTTCTGGATTTTTCTGGAATTAATTCAAACTTAAAATGAATTTTTAGAATTTAAAATAATTTAATATGATTAAAATAAATATTACCATAAGTTGAAAATATTTTATTTGAGTTCCTTGTGTCACAAGGAATGTTCTGATATTTTTGGTGAATTTTTTGGATTTATTTGCTATTTTCTAGAGCTTTTGGTATTTTGTTTGAATTTTCTGGAATAAAAGAAAGCGGGGAAATTTCCTCAGCTATCCGATCCTCCTACCTACCACATGTCGCCCATCCGACCGCTCCTGTGCGCTCACCGCCTCCCTCGGCCCAGCCCACTCCACGCGCCTCGCCTCCACCGCCCGATCCTGCAGTCGCTACGCGTCGCGCATCCGCAGCCGCCTGCGTCCGCGATGCCCTAGCGCCGCCCCGCGCCCTTCCGTGGTGGTTCGATCTCGCGCGTCCCATCCCCGCCGTTCAAACCGCGTCCGCGTAGCGCCCGCGTAGCGCCCGCGTCATATCCGATCAGGTTGTCTCGGTTCGCGTGCTTTTAAACACCCAGGCACCGCGGTTCGTGTGCCGTCTCTCGTCGCCGCCGTCACTTCCACCTCCTCGCCACGCGCCGCCGTCACCGGAGTTCCCTCCCGTGCGCCGCCACTTGAAGCTGTCTCGTCGGAGCCGCGCCGTCGTGCCTCATCCCACCGTCCGTGCGCTGCCGTTGCCCCGCTGACGTCCCCGTCGCCGGTGAGCGCCGCCTGAGCCCCTCCGTTCTCGCCGACCGGCGCCGCTCGTCCTCGCCGCCGCCGCCACCGGCTCGCAGGCGCGCCGCCGCCGGAGCCGCGGGCGCCGCCATCCTCGAGGACCTCCGCCACCGGAGACCTCGCTGATCCTCGCTGCCTCCCCGCCGATAAGAACCGCCGGACGCAAACCCCTCCCCGTGCGCACCCGCGAACGCCCGCTCTTGCCTCGGTCCGCGTGCCACCTCGCCGGACGCGTCCGTCGCTCCTGCCTTGGTCCGCGCTCGCACCCACGCCCGCATCCGCAACGCTTTGTGCGGCGTGCCGCCACGCGTCGCCGATCCAACGGTCGAGCCCTCGCATCATAGCCGTCGCCCCAGATCTGGATCTGCGGACCAGATGCGCCCACGTGTCGTCCCCGGAGTCATCCGATCTCGCGTCGCCGCCGCCTCGAGGCCGAGCCACGTCAGCCCTAGCCAACATGGCAGCCACGTCAGCCCTACCCGCCACATGTCATGCCACGCCAGCAAAATCCAACCCCCCGGTGCCACGTCAGCGCATACCACGTGTCAGCCCCTCGGCTTGCCACGTCAGCCCTAGGCCGCCGCGTCAACACCGCCTCCCCTGTGCGCACTGTTCCATGCACCGGGTCCACTGTGGACTTGGTTCTCCGTGCACCCGGCCCACAGCACAGTAACTTTTCTGATTTTTAGGATTTTCTTTGTATTAAATTTTTCGAGAGCCTGTTCTCCTCCGTCCTAACTCCGATTAACCCCGTTCTCTTTTCTAAATTTATCTAAAGTCGAGCTCTAGCTTTTGGTTCTAGTTTCATGATTTTTGGAGTTCATTTGCTTATCATTTTATGTGTTTTTCTTATTTCAGTCGTTTTATCTCTCGTTAGATTTCAATTCCGGAGGAGCAGGAGCTACGCCTGAAGACCAAGAGTACCTCACTAAGCATAACCAAGGCAAGTTGTGTTCTTTGATCACGTTGAACCCAGTTTGTAATTTATTATTTAATTATTTTATTTTAAATTACATTGCATCGCTATTTACTACAAAACCTTGTATTGGTATTTATCGTCACAATTGTTTATCCCTCCATGATAACTTTGATGCCATGATACCATTGTCACCTTAGGCTGGGAAACATACTAGTGGTACTGTGATATTTGTCACATGGGTTGTACGATTAGCATGCGTAGCCTTGCTTAATTTACGATTGGGTCATCATCACATGTGAATTATTAATTTGACTTAATGATATATGAAACTGTGGTTAGTGCCACGTATATTAAAATTTGGCCATGACATTGGTGTGTAACTGGTGTGGTTATACAAACCTGGTTTTGCACTCGGGCGAGTGATTGTGCAGTAAAGGGGGAAGTGCAGGTTCACTTCGGGGGATGTGGTAGCCTCGCCCGGGTAGAAATTAAGGACTTAACTTTGTGCGCTATTGATCTGAGCTTTATCCTGCAAACCACATGTCTAGTATGGGATAGACCTGGCTGACTAATTTGGGATGTTTCAACTTAATCTTGCCAATATATGAACATGGTTGCTGATTTCCATGTGGCGCAAGGGGGGTGTGATGCGAAACCCTAGCAGGCATGATTAGGTTGGGATTGAACTTTGTAAAGGTCTTGTTGTGATTTTTTGAGATCGAGGCTAATCACATCGTGTGGGTACAATGCTCGGTGATTTCACACGAGGGTTAGTGTTGTCTTTTAAATATGGTGGTTTATGTTGGAAGTGAACAGGTAGTTCACTATTGGTTCAGCTTGTGAATAGGATGTTCACGAGTAGTTTATTTTGATTCCTTTGATTATTTATTATTATTGTTTTTGCTTAAAGTTCGCTTTCAACCTATTTATCTTATTTGCTGTGAAATGTCTTTTATGCAAATTAAACTTTCAGCCTTCCATTGGTAAACCTTGCATACTATATTGCATTCATTTGTTACAAACGACTTACTGAGTACCAATGTACTCACGGCTTTACGCCTATGTTGCTCAGTTGAGGACGAGGAGTATGATCAGCAAGAGGTTCCAGAAGGAGAGTACTTCGATAACTTTACGGATTAGGCTTCGTTCTCCACTCGATAGCCTGTGGGCTTGTCGATTGGCCGCTACGCTTTATTTTAGATTTCCACTACTAGTTTTAAAGCCCTTCCGGCTAGAGATATTGTAAACTTGGCCATAAGGTCGTATTGTTGAGATTTATCGATATTTGAGCTTTCCCTTTATTTTATTGTGTGTATGGTTGTGATTACATCTATATTTGACTGTGTGCACTAGCGTGATTCTGGACTAGTACAGTTTACACAGAGAGTCCGAATTTGCATATTCGGGTCCCGACATAAGCGCTATATAATCTATTTTTCTCAAAATTCATATCTTTCAAGCTAACTACTAAGTCATGTTTGAAAAGCTTTTTGAGTTGGATCATGCCCACATGATCTAGCCTTCTATCCTATAACCAACCTAAAGAAGTTTTTGCCATTACATAAATTTTTAAACAAGAATAACTAGAAGAGAAATCAACTAAATAAAGATTTCCAAATCTAAAACCTTTGAAAATAAGTTCTTTGTCTTTTGAAATGGTTACTTCATTTTTAGAGAATGAGCAAATTAAGTCTAGATTACACAATTGAGCAACAGATAGCAAATTGAAATTTAATATTTCTACTAAAGATAATTTGAAATTAAAAAGTCATTTGAGATAGCGATTTTACCCAAACTAAGAACTTTTCCTTTGCTATTTGTCTCCAAATGTGATCTTCTCATTGCTCCCATTTCAAATGTGGTGAACATCTTCCGGTCTCTGATCATATCTTGAGTGCAACCACTATCAAATATCCAATGCCTTCCATCGGTCTTGTAGTTCACTTACAAAAGAAAATTAGATTCTTAGGTACCCAAATTTATTTGGGTCTTTGGAGGTTAGTAACCAAGATTTTAGGCACACAAATGGCATTCTTTTTAGTGCCTAAAATCGAACTACCAACAAATCTAGCAATAATCTTACCATCTGTAGATTTCTTAAGCATATAAAAAATAAAATAATTCAATAGATGAAGTCTTACCAATAGGATAATTTTGTTGCACATGTCCTATTTTCTGGTATTTATGACAATATTTGCCATTTTGTCTCATAAATCTTGTAGGTTTGCTTGCCAGTTTCTTACCTTTCTTAGACATATACCTAAGTCCCTCCTTATTAAATAAACATCTTTCCTCACTCAATAGCTTGTGAAGAATGGCTTTACCTTTGAAGCACATTTTCAAGCTTTTGTTAAGCTTAGTCACTTGCTACTTGAGCTCATTGTTTTCAACAATAAGCTTAGCATCACAAGACTTAACATTTACATGATTAGTGACATTTTTAGAGCAACATGGTATATCAAGTAAATCATCACATGAAATCCCAATGCTAGTGCAAGTTTTGCTAGAATTTTCTTGGATAAACAAATCATGAGCTTTCTTTAACTCTAGTGCCAAGGGGGGGGGTTTAAATAGGGTGGAGGGGACATGGCAAGATAATTTCTTGTCAAAGATCTCAGCGGTGGAAACAGTGGAGGGGAAAGAAAGGAAAGGAGTCGTAGGAAAGGCAAGGGCAGGGCACGTGTCATGTGGGAGAAGAAAGGAAAGGAATCCTGGGATTTCCATCCATGCAAGTGATGATGTAGCTCAAGTGCAGTGGCAGCGACACGAGGAAGAAGAATATGGGAGGAAGGAGACGATGTCTTGATAGGCAGTTCCCGACTATCAACTAGAGGGGGAGAGATACTGGCAACACGGGCCAATGTGCTGTAGTTGGGCCGAGTGGCCAGTTAGGCAGGAAAAAGAGAAAATTGGTTGGGCTAAAATAGGAAATGGCCCAAAGGAAAGAAATTCGTCCTGAGAGAGATTTGGGTATTTTAAATTCGTTTTGATTTTAGAAATAATGGGAAATTCATTTAGGCTTAGAAAAATACCAAATAAGGTTCAAAAATTTCAAAACAAAATTCACCAAAATACCTTGAGATATTTTTAACTTAGAAAAATGTTTCCAACTTAAAATTGATTTTTATGTTTATTCAAATTATTTTTAGCTTTGGGGAAATAGGAAAGCCTTTTTAAATTATGAAAATTAGGGGGAAAGTTATTTTAAAATTCAAGAAAATGATATTTTTGATATTTTAATAAAGAAATGAAAACTTGGGATGTGACCATTCATGAACCTGACGGTGTGGTGGCCTAACGCGATGGATGTTTTGTGCACGCACGTCGGCCTCTTGATTCTTGAAGCTGATGGATTTGATGATCTATGCATTTAGCTTAGTTAGTCAGCAAACTGCACAATTATGTAGATGTAATCGATTGTTAATTGGATGCATGTGTTTGTACACTCAATTTTTTACGTTCCATCAATTTGGTTAATTTTATTGAGGTGATATGTGTCTTTCTACCCCGATACACGAGAGTGAATTTATCAAGATTGCACCAACTCCGTAAAAACTATGACAAAATACTTTTCAGGAATCTTATCACAAAATCACACTATTTTTGATATAACATTGCAACAAATACACTTATGTTCATTCACGTGGATCCGACAGGCTGGTCGCACACGGCGAAGTCATGCGCCGACCCTATTCCTGTTTGCTAACACAGATGAGGTTGCCACACGGGAGCTTGCTTGACAACTCACCAAAGGTCATTTGGGCTGCTGAAGGAAACCTCTGTTACAAAATCTAGAATATTTCGATGTGAGCAAATACCAGAATTACTTCTGGTGAGTTTAGACTATAAATAGAGAAGTATTGTACCATGTAAAGAGATTTAAGATATGAGAATCAATAAAGATTATCCTCTGGTGTTCTCTCTCAATTGTTGTCTCTGTGATTAATCTATTATGTTTCTTGGTGATTGATTGTGTGGATTGCATTGCCGTTTTCATTTATTCTCCATTGATTTCTTAACATATTATCAGCACGAGTCGCTCTACGAGGTGCACAATATGCAAATCACGAACCAATCTGAAATACCCTGTGTTCATTAATTAGCTAAATGAGAGTGATTAGTATTAATCATGCGTGATTAATTAGTTAAGTGGTTATAGAGATTAAGTGCTAGTTTAAAGATTCGGTAGAATTCAAAATTTTGTTGTAACCATTGCACACAATAGCACAAGTAGTATAAACACTGAACAAACTCAATCTTTATTAAAAGTTTACAAATTACAACAGAGGAAAACAAATTGCACATAAGGTTCCTCTCATACATCTGCATCTACATCAGAAACATTACACTCACATATTGTCACACTAGAACAAAAATAGATCCTATTACATGCCAATCATTTCATATATCTACACATACTTTAGATTGGTTGCACACACACGCTAATACATTGTTACAAGATTACACTGTAGTACACCTCTTTGCATCTCATACATTAAACTGCAGTCGAGCCACACCCTTCCCATTGGAGACCAGCACGGCCCAAATAGAGCCTCCCCAGCGTAGCCAGCAAGCCAACATAGCACCAGTCGAAACCCACGCGTCTTTAGCCAACCGCCAGCACACCATCATCCAGAGAACTCCACAGAGCTCCACACAGCACAGAGCAGCACGGCCAGCTCAAAGGCCAGCACCACAAGCTCCAGAAAACACCGCAACGGCCGACAAACAGCAGCACCACAACCAGCCGAAAGGAGCAAAAGAAGAAGTCACCTTCCTGTCTCACCATCCCCAAACCAAAACCTTGCTTCAACCACAAACCCAGCCATCACCACCCAGCCAAGAATCATCCAACCGGAAGTACGCAAGAAGGGGCCAAACAGAAGGGACCACAAGCCGCAAGCAAGGAGGAGGCCATCACTGGGACCAGTCGGCGCGTGAGCAACCAGAAAGCCACCACCAACAGCACCACCACCTCAGCCGAGACCATCCAATCATCCAACCAGAAAGAGGTAGCAAATCATCCAACCAGAAAGAGGTAGCCCACAAATCCGAACATACTAGCATTTCAATAGCATATGTTGTCTAGCTTTTAGCAACCATACAAGCTCTTAGCATCAATATCACCACATAGAACCATCACAATAGAGCACTACCACCACCTGTTTAGCATGCACTTAAGGTAGGAGTAGAAAAAAAAGGGAAGACTTACCACCGTTGGAGGTAGGCAACAGCGCGATGCCGGCGGCTAGACCGCGCCCCCGAGCACCACCTCGCACCCCCCGGCATGCGGGTGGCATCGGTCCCCGTCATGCCTAGCCACCACGGCACGCATGCATGCCAACCCCTTGCACTTGTGCTCAGAAAATTTAAAGGGTCATGCATCAGTAAAATGACATCTACAAGAATCGTAGGGGAAGGGTAAATCGGACCTAGCAGGGCCGGATCCGGGCCGAAGGCCACGGATCCGGCGACCGGAATAGTCGGCGCTAGGTAGGAGAAGAGGAAGGGGAAGAGAGAGGGATGGAGAGGGAGGAGGCGGCGTGGTGGTAGAGGAGCAGAGGGAGGCGGCGCGGTGTAGAGGGAGCAGGAGAGGCAGCACGGCGGCAAGAGAAGAGGAGGGAGAGAAAGGAAGAGAGAAGGAGGGGGGAGGTAGAAGAAAAGAGAGAGAGAGTAGATGGGGGAGGAGAAGGGGAGAAATAGGAGCGGCGGCGCTGAGGTAGGGGTGAGGTAAACCGGCGCAAGAGAGGAGAGGAAAGGAGGCAGTGCAGGAGAGAGGGGAGAGGAGGCGACGGCGCAAGAGAGGAAAGAAGAGGCGGTGGCGGAAGAGGGAGAGGAAGAAGGGGCGGCGGCGCTAGAATGGGGGAGGAGGAAGACCAGGTGAAGGTGAAAAGAAAAGGGGGCCGAGACAGGTTGGGCCAAAGGCCAGCCGGTCTGGGGAGAGTAGAAGAGAGAAGAAAATAGAGAAAAAGGGAGAAAAGAAAATGAAGAAAGAAAAGAGAGGAGAGGAAGATCATTCTAAAAGCCGCACCTTGCACTTTTAACCGCATAAAAATAATAGGAATCTCGCAGATCATCCAACCTTAACCTAGGCTTAAGTTTCGTATAGATTTAGTATTTTCCTTGTAGTTGTCACATCAAGCATATTGCTAATTATATTGATCACTAGTAAGGTGCCCGTGCGTTGCAACGGAAAACTAAAAAAAGTGATGCATACTATCAAATATAATTTCAAACTGAATAATAAATATCAACTTTATCTTACATCATCATGTTTCAAATAAAACATACATATTCATACTCGTAAATAAATCAAGTATCATATTGCTCGCACTAAGAGCGAAACAGACGTTCTCGGAAGCAAGAATTCCGGAAGCACACTGAACTAAGAGCGAAACAGACGCTCCTGGAAGCGTGAATTATCTTATCGACAACCATGCCAATAGAACGATACTCGTTGTTTTCTTGGAGATTTAATGTCTCTGTGCATGTGTAATGGTTATTGAATAGCACACCAGAATACAGATTGCTCGGAGGGGCATCAAAGTCAGAAAAAACAACTGCGTTCAGGAAGCTCTGTAGACAATTTCAATGGGTCTCAGGTTGTTGTGGGACGAACCGTGGGAGAGATCAAAGACCAGCAAGCCATCCTGTGCATGACTGAACTCTACTTCCCGCGCATCAACTCTACAAAGTGCCGGCCTAGTGGCTAAATACGCCCCAAACCGCCCTGGCCCTCTGCATCTGACCTGAATTGTGGTAGCTGAAAGAATCAACAGTGCATGTGATATTGTCAAGTGCACCACCCGAGTTGAACATGTTGATCAGTCCAAGAGGCGCAAACCGAACAGCCCAACTGAATTCCTGGTGCAATAATAAGAGCATTTCTGTCAGAAATGAGAATTAGTTAAGTTCGACACATGTAAGTTGGGAACGGGGAGAAAATTGACCTTTATCGGTGATATGGTGTAGATCTCACATGTCATAGTAGACAATGAAACCTCCAAATTTTGGTGTTTCTGAAGCCTTGAAAGAGAACCTGTAAGACAAAACCGAAGCTTAATTAGTCGTTGACAGTATGATGAATGAGATGCAAGAGTTAATAAGAAATAGGCAGCTAATGAAAATGACATGAATTGAAAGCATATACGGCAGTCTCTCCATTCCAATCATCACCAGCTATCTCCTCAAGACTCTACATCCGATGGCGAGAGATGACCAGTGATGTCAACAGTGGTGGGAGAATGAGCAATTTCTTTCACTGGCCAAGTCCAATTTCCAGCTCCCTGACAATTGAACACTCCCATGACACCAGAGAAATTGTTGGAGTTCCATATTTTCAGCAGACTGCCACAAGAATTCATGAATTAGTATGCTTTGTGGAACGGATTAGTACCAAGACAAACTGATAATGCTAAATTGGTTCTTATACCTTTTGCCATCCATGACGGGGTCATTGAACAGGCAATCGCGTGTTGAGCGACCAGCATACCCTGCTCTTAGAATCGAGCCATCTGGTAGAACACGCCTTTTAACAATGCTGAAATTATGCACTCCTGGTTTGTCGCTGCACATCAAAATGAAAAGATTAGCGTAATGAAATCATATGGTTTGGTTAAAAGAAGACACCACACTTGAAGAAAATATGCTAAAAAATCACCTGACATAAACACCACCTCCACTCCGAGCCCTAGCTGCTCCGTGAAATTCTACTGATTCATGCTTGCTCTTTACTCGTAAATAAATATAGGGTGTTGTCTTATATGTTGTAATATGTCAGTTAGGTGAGACACCCAGTGTTTACACATTTCCCGAAGAACCAGGCAAAACTAAATTGTCAGTCATCAAGCAACCAATTCAAGATAACTCTCAAACAATAAAACAAAGGTTTGTTATGGGTCATTAAATAACCAGCCAGTGTAACTCTCAAAACTAAACGACTTGTAGGGCACTACTCCAAAGACAAGCATAAAGCGTAACCATCGAATGCAACTTAAATGATCCAACCTACATTTAGTTCTAAGTTTTAACTATGTACAACCAAGTATCACATGAGAAATCAAGGAACTTCTCCGCAAGTGGCGAAACCATCGATCATAGTACTTTCAAGCAGTGTTTTGCCAATTAAGTAAAAATATTTGAGCAAGCTAGATCACGTATGATAAAACAGAGTGTACACCAACAAACATGCACATTATTCTATGGACTAAAGAAAAAGTAAGTCGTGAATCGTTAAGCAGCATGAAGCTATCTCCGGTTGCAATATGCCCACTACCAGGTTAAGAAAATTTTTTTCAGTCTATCATAAAATCGACTTCAGTAGTAAAGAGACATCCACCTCAACCCGGATTATGTAAAAACTTCACTTTGTCCTGAAGCACTGAGTGATGCCGTATTGTTTCACCATATATCTGCTTCCAAGAAAGATAAATATTTCTAAGTGCAAACTTAATGGGTTAAGATGGCACATAAATACTATATAACTTCAAAAACAATTTCAGAACAGATTGAGCAATACAAATATAATATACCTTCAAAAACAATTTCAGAACAGCCTGAACAATATGGGTGTTCTTTATTTCTGGAAATTTCTCAGATAGAGAACTTGCTCCTTTTGATGATATAAGGTGGCTGAGGCCTGGCAAAATCAGGATCATACAACCTACAACATTGTAACAGAGGGTGCCAAATCTTAATGGTAATAACATCCAATCGGCTGAGAATCTGTTTGTAGACCATATCAAAATATCAAGTCTGAGATGATCACTTGTCACGAGGTGGATAACAACGCAGAATGCAGAGACGAAAACATCCAGAACTCAAAATCCTTCGCATCCATACTTTTTTAACTCCAATTGCTGGAAACCAACCAAACAGCCATAGATTAAAATCGGCAAGCCATGGAACAAATAAGAGTGCAGTGTAGAGTCAAAACAAGAGTTGTCTAGGCAGAGAGCACTAAATTCTTGCAGTTGTAGACACTCCCATCTAGCATGAAGCTTCCAAACAAGCCTCAGCATCTTCCGCCCCTGCAGATCAATCCGTATATTCACCATCTTCATAACAGTTTAAATAATTTATTTTCTGACTAACAAAATTAAAAAGATAGAACTAAAAGATATGCAAACAGATTTCACTCGGATAATGACAAAGATCGATTGGTCTTGCAAAATTATTATCAACTAAAGACCTACAATGAGCAAGAAATCATTCTATGATACCTTTTTATTTTGGGAGAAAAGCTGCTTAAACAAAAAAAATGCATATCATGTTGAAAGCTCATCAATGAAGTACTCCAACAGCAATGAAATGGATTGGAGCTCGGTCTCGCTCCAAATTTTCGATTCATCATCATCTATTATCTCATAGCATACGTAGTTCCATATCTAAAGATGATGGCGATAGACCTTTTAGGTAGTCAGTGAATGCTGAATCTGCAAAACAGATTCCGACTCAGTGCCTAGTACTTATTATCACCATCATGCCACAACGATAATATATATCTCCAGATTATTGGCCTAGTTTCTGGTTGAAAGTTATGGCATTATAATAACTACATAATAGTAACAACAAATAAAGAATTTAATGCAAACCATTACATGATAAGCATTCATATCATCATATGACATGCTCTATGTAAGTTTATCCGGAATCACAGAAAATGATAGTAGTAATACCTTTGTAGGCACGAAGGAGAGCACTCTCTTGCCGCAATCCCTGGCCGTCCTAGAGGTGGCAGAACCCGCGGATGAGCTTGGCCTTGTAGAGCGAATCGGCGACGATCTCCATGCGGCGCATCATGGACATGTCGCGGAAGTGAGGAGCTCGGCGGACATGGTGGTGACGTCGTGGGAGGGCGGGTCGACGATGTGGGAGGTGAAGGGCACGGAGGTCTCTATGGTGAGCGCGGCCGTGGAGTCCGAGATCGGGTGCGCCGCGATGAGCGGCGCGGGGTGGGAAGGAGGGGAGGCGGCGGCAGAGCAGGGTGGGGAGGAGGAGGAGGTGGGTGGGGAGGAGGAGGCGGCGGCGGCGCGGGGTGGGGAGGAGGATGGGGAGGAGGCGGCGGCGCGGGGTGGGAGGAGGAGGGGGAGGCGGCGGTGGCGGCACGGGGTGAAGAGGAGGGAGGTGGCGGCGGAGCGGGGTGGGGTGGGGAGGAGGAGGAGGCGGCGCGCGCGGGGTGGGAGGGGAGGAGGAGGCGCGAGCGGGTGGGGAGGAGGAGGCGGCGCGAGAGCGAGGGGCTGGGAGGCCAGGGGGAGGGGAGGAGGCGGGGAGAGCGAGGGGAGGAGGGCGGGGCCGGGGGGGGAGGAGGGGGCCGACGGGGGGAGGGGAGGAGGGGAGGCCAGGAGGGGGAGGAGGGGGGCGGCGGTTGGAGGATTTTAGGGTTGGCCAGGAGGGGAGGGGGAGGGAAGATCCGACGGTCCAGATTGGATAGAGGCTTCGGCAACCACCAACTCCTTCTTTTATAATAGTAAAGATTATCAGAATGACCTACCCATTTTAAATTCGACACTTCGGCAATCCGCGAACCCACTCAACCTAACCAGAGAAGCCTCACCACGGTATTATCACCTTTTAGTAGTTCATTATACTCTTCGTCAACGCTATGAATTAAACTAGTGATACGATGTTATTGCAAAAGACGGTTTGAACTCACCAGGGAAAGAATATCGGAGTAGTGCGGAGATTCAGCACTCTTTATATAACTCAGGCAAGCATTTTGTTGAACAACTTGTTGGGTATTTTGATATACAAGTACTTTGATATTACTCTAATATCACCTTGCATAGCAATGAAAACTATTTAAATCGAGAATCAGTTGAGAAAGAAAGGAGGAAGAAGCCTCGGCGGCTGATGGAGCAGTCGGCCGGGGAAATTAATAAAAAGGCGGGTAGAGGTTGCCTCTGGCAGGTGACAGAGAGGCAGGTTGGGGGACCTCTACATGGGATATAATATAAGTAATTACAAGCTTCGTCTGTATGAATGGACCGTATCAAATCGTATCAGCCAACATTTTGTCTACGGATGGACAGAGTTAGTAGTACTATCAAAGTTATTATATTCTCCACAGGGGTAAGTATTATTTAGGGGATGTACCTAGGGCCGGTAAAGAGCCGGGGGTGGGGGATCCATAGTCACAAGAACCCAGGACTGGTCGCATGCCAGAGGTGGGGGCGCGCATATATTAGTGTAGTGGAGTGTTGGGTAGGGTTGAGCAAACCGACCCAACCAACGGTTATGTCACTTTTGGTGAGTCTGGTGATAGTAATAATTCACACAAACTGCCGATTGCGAATAACTGGGTGGAGATATAATATACTGAGATAGATACAAAAATTCTGTATTCTGATCTAAGCACCGCATCTTAGGAAATGCAGGATTCCACAAGCTACTAGGATCAGAATGATGATGGGTAAAGTGGTACAAGCCTGCGCAGTACTATCTAAATCATGAATTCAAGCCTGTCTCCGGGAAAGGAGATTACGGAAACTTGTGGAAGTTTTTAGCTATTCATACAAATGTTCAGTAGCTTTTAAATTAATGAAATCGAAATCTTTACAACTCAAAACCTTATTTTCCTATGGGCACAACATTGGGATTGCATATGAGGATGAATGATCAGGAGAAAGGATAGAAGCATAAAATGCATTTTGTTATATAAAAAGCTTGCTGAGTACTCCGTACTCACCCTTGTATTAATCCCCTTTCTTAGAGGATAGCCAATTCACCGGGACCGGGGAGGGAGACGAAGCTAGTCCAGAGGAGCCCTACTCTCTAGGAGAGGGCGGTGCTTCTGAGGTGGAGCCGTATGGGGGTTATCCCTCATACGATGACTGGGATGATTAGAGGTGCAGAAATAGTCGGGACTTCACTACTTAGGTATAGGTAATTCCAGTATATTGTATATATATACTTCCAGGATATGGTATATGTACTCTTGCCTTTTTGGTGTAATTAGAAGGCTGTTTGAACTTTTGGTTGGCGTTGTAATAATTGAACCAGTTAGGTTGTATTAAACTTTAGCCCTGCGTGGCTATGGCAATGGATGTATTATGTTACCTTTAATTGTTGTTCTGCTGTGCTATTCTGATGGGATTACTATTTGTTAGAGCGATGTTTTATCGGCTAAAACGAATACTAATCCGTTGACTAGCATTATTACCCCGTGGTAATAGCGCGGGTCGTCACACAATCTATTAGCATCGTTGTTCTTATTTTAATCTAGATTAATTCCATATTCTCTAGTAATGCCATGATTAGATCAATCTCATGTTAATTATTCCTAAGTAGTAGATTGATCTACAATTTATGCTTTAGATCTAGAATCCAGTAGAATTCATCCATGTTCTAGATCAAATTGGCAAAACATATTAGAATTGGTTTGATCGATGCCCCAAAATCATGAAATCAAAATTATTCACACCCAATCAATAAGCAAAATGTTGTCACCGTCGGCACTTGAAGCCGATGGCCACCATGCCCAATGCCTGAAGCCACTGGCCCCCTGCTGGTCGTCGGTTGCCACCGCCTGAAGCCGCGATGGACCTCCAACCACCGGAAATCACCACGCCCAAATCCCGGTGCCTCCGCCAGATCCCAGCACCGCCACGAAGCCAGCGTTGCTCCCGTTGGCCAGCCCCACCGATGCCACCTCGAAGTGCAGCGGGCAAGGCTACCGCGTGTATCAGACTGCAGACTATCGGCGCTTAAAGCTGCTACCGTTTTGCTTCCTGGTGCCACCGAGCTTGCACATCGAGGCTGCCGGCTGCTGTCTTCAGTCCTGGCCCCACTGGCCGCTGCTACACTCAGCTGCCACCACCTCGAATTGTGCCCGGAGCCGTCCTCTGTCGCTCTACTACCGAGCATCGTGCGCCCAAAGCCGCCCAATTGTCGCTCGATCCCACCCACCGGAGAGGATGCACACACCTTTGGGCCATCTACTACGGTGGCTGCCCCACAACGTGCTACCCCTCTTTCCCTCTCGCGCTAGCCCTAGGGCTCTAGTGCCATCACCCTCCCTCAGTGGCGGATCCAGGATTGGATCACGTCCTGGGCTAAAACCTTAATAGTTAGTTTCTAAATTGCAAATATAAGAGATCGCACGGAGGCACGAACAGTCTGAATTAAGGACTAGCTAGCTACTCCTAACTAGAAACAGCTAAACCACAAAGCTAGTGCACTAGCTAGCTCTATCCATCCAATAAATTTAATTGAAGCAACTGGTGTATTGTCGTATGGACCTGGAAGTCTGAAACCAGACCTTGAGGAGTTGAGGTAGAAGGCGGTGCAGCGCCGTAGCCCACAGGCAGTGGCGAAACCAGGATCGAAATGGAGGGTGGGCTTAAAGGAGTATGCTAATTTAGCACAAACATGATCTTTTACTATTGTGTAATCAAAATCCATATGTAAATAGAAGAGAAGCAAATCAAAAGGATAGAAATAGAACGAAGTTACCTCGGTAATGAAAAACGCATCCCCAAAACGTATGAATATGCTTCCAATGAGTAGTGATCTCTTAGCTGTATGTGAAAATTAGCAAAATTAGCAATAATAAATTGTTAGTGATGATGAACATTGAAAATAAACGAAACATACCACGAAGTCGTTAGCATGAATCATAAGGCAAATTCAAACCATGACATAAATTTAGAATTCATCACTACATAAAATACAACAGATAGTATAAAAGTATAGATTATTATCTAATTATACATGCAAATGCAATACATTTATATCCCATTCCTCAATTTTCATCTCAACCTCCCTCAAGACATCCTCATCCCATTTCTCAACTGGGCACCGATCGTTCGGCCCTTTCCCTAGTGGGGAATCCCCACTATTTCCCATTCGGGCTCGCTCCGCTCCCATTTTCTTTCCGCCCAGTCGCTCTCCGCTCCGCTCCCCGCCTCTCTCCACCCGCTCCGCCCAACCACTCTCCGCTCTACTCCTCACCTCTCTCCGCTCGCTCCACCTGGTCGCTCCGCTCCCCGCCTCCCTCCTTCGCTCCCCGCCTCCGACCTCCCCCTTCCGCTCCCTGCCTCCACTCAGCCCCGCATCCAGCCTCCCCCCTCCGCTCCCTCCTCCGCTCCACGTCCCCTCTCCGCTCCCTCCTCTGCTCCGCGTCCCCCCTCCGCTCCCTCCTCCGCTCTGCCTCCCCACTCTGCTCCCTCGCCGACGTTGCCGCCAGGCACTAGATCCGGCCCCCCTCGTCAGCGTCGCCGCCAGATCCAGCCCGGTCTGGCTCCCCCGGCGCATGCAGGCTACGGCGGCGGCCGGTGCGGAGGCGAAGATCGCGGGCGCGGCGTCGGGAGCGGCGGCCGGCGGACGCGTGACGCCCCAAGGAGAGGGCGGCGAGGGCGCGGAGGCGAGGAATGGCCGAATGGGGGATTGGGGCCGTGGCCTGATTTGGGGATTTAGGGTTTCATAGTAATGGTGTAATTGACTGAGCCGCTGAGGCCTATGGAGGGGGGCGCGCGGTCTGCTGCTGCTGGCCTACCGCCTGTCGGGCTGCTCGAAGTCTACGACTCGGGCTAGCCGCAATGACACCTATATTTTTTTTGAGTATATATTAGAGGAGGAGTAGTAGTAGTTTTGATGGGCCTCGGGCTATAGCCTACCCAGCCCGAGGCCCAGTTCCGCCCCTGCCCTCCCTCTTTAAGTTCTACTACCAACTCCGGTGAGCTCTTGTTGTCGAAGCAAGCCAAGACGAGACATGCTGTCACCACTTCAAGCTTTGCCACATCACCGCTGACCTCATCCACCTCTCCACCACCAAGGAACACCGCTGGAACCTCGACTTCTTTGGAGACAAGGTCTGTGCCACCGTTTTTTCATCTCTATCGAACACCTTCATCCACTCTAAAGCCCTACTTTAGGTGAAAAGACTCCCTAGCCTCCAATCTATCAATTCCGTGCCTTACCGTCCTCTGCCTCACGTGGTAACACTAGTGACCATCGGTCTCTATGCATCACCACCGTCGGCAAGCCACATGTGCGCCACATTGTCACGCATCAGCAATTCGAGCCCAATCAGTGCCACTTCAGCACTTGTGTGGCAATAATTTGTCAGCCGTGAGCCTGGTCCATCATAGACTAGTGAAATCTATAGGCCTAGTCTATAGACATAGGCCCACATGTTGATGACTCCATGTCCTTTTCTTTTAGAAAAACAATTTTGGTATAAATTCAAAATTCTTGTTGACATCATCATTATGCAATAATCAAGTTTCCTTTAAAAATAAAATAGGTTAAATCCAAAAATTCCCAACAAGTGTTTTCTTTCTTTTTTCCCCTAAATTTAATATTTTAAAAGATCATTCTCTTTCGTTCTAATTCCGATTGACCCCATTCCTTTTTTATCTAAGATCCTAAACTTCCTCCAGTACCAAGTTTTATAATTTTTATTTTTATTTAAATTTTGTTTGAATTAGGCTATTTTCGTTTAGATACCGATGTCTAGGATATTCAAAAGGATTTTGGCTACTAGTTGTACAAGCAAGACAAGTTACACACTTTTGACCATGTTATTATTATATCATTTGACATTGAAATTCTTATACCTTAGACACCATAGACAAAACTCACTAGTTGGTACACTAATAATGTATTAACTAGTATTTTTTAAGCAAGTTGCTTAGCCATGCTTAGACATGAACTTAGGTTGGATGGGGGGAAATTTACCAAATGAAAATTCCTTTGTATCAAAATTAATGTATAATTGGCAAGGTTATTATTGATGAAGGTTATAAAATGATTTACAAAAATAAAATAAAAAATAGTTTAGACTTGGGTGAGTGATTGTTAGGTGAGTGCGAATGGAGCACAAGACTTTGGTTTGTGGTTATTCGCGGCTAAGTCCATTAAAGATTGGTCTATGAGTTACTGTTGTAAAGCCTTTTCATACTATCACAAGTCTAGTATGGAACAGATTTGGCTAACTAATTAGCAAAGCTTTGGTTTTGCAATCCGGTGGAATGTGGGTGTAGTTGAAACCATTGGAAACCTATAGGCGCAAGATGGACCCCTCACCTAGTTGTAGTTATTTGATAGTGGAACTTTAGTGGGCAGAACTGGGTTGGGTGAAGCTTTGTAAAGGTCTTGTTATGACCATCTTAGTTGCACTCTAACATGTTGAGTGGTGTAGATAGTACAAGTTGGTTATATCTTATGGGTAAAGTTGTACCACCTCTATAGAGTATAAAACTATTCGAATAGCTGAACCTGCAATCATAGGCATGCCGAGTAATGATTTTCACAGGTTAGACTTTGGTTTTTAAAATATTTTCAAAAATGATTTATGGATGGATGAAATCCATATGGAAAAAATTGGGTTGGAACCCGTGTTTAAGTTAGTGTTAGGTTGAAGCCTGTACTAGCTTTATTTCTTTGTTTAAAATTTGGTTTTTACTTAATTGTATTAAATACTTTTATATCTATTTATTGTATTCATAGTTGTCAAGGCGATGCCTAGGCGTCCAGGTGGCATGGACGCTCGCCTCGCCTTGGGGGGGAGGAAGCCGCAACTTGGGGGGAGAAGGCTGCAGGGGGAGGAGGGGCGGGGAGGGGAAGCAGCCGATGGAGGAGGCGGCAGGGAGGGGATGCACCTGGGAGAGGAGGCGGCGGAGGGAGGAGGCCACGACTTGGGGGTGGAGGCCGTCGGGAGGGGAGGAGGCTACGGGGGGAGGAGGCGGTGGGGAGGGGAGGAGGCAGCAGGGAGAGGGGATACACCTAGAAGAGGAGGCAGCTGGGAGAGGACCGGAGGAGGCGACGGAGAGAGGCGAGGCGGTGGAGGGAGGACTGGAGGAGGCGAGGTGTGTGGGAGATGCGCGGAAAAGGAGTCAATGCGAACTAAATTGGCGTGCAGACTCCTGGTGCGCGGGGGAGAGAGTCGGCGGGATTGGAAAATCAGCGTGCAGACTCCTGGTGCGCGCAGGAGAGTCTCGGTGGGATTGGAAAATCGGCGTGCAGACTCTTGGGTTTGGCACAGCAACTCGCCTAGGCATCGCTGCGGCGACGCTGCGGCGTCACCTAGGCGCCCCTCGCTCGCCATGGTCGTCGACTCTGCCGTGATAACCATGATTGTATTAAATGTCTATTATTGCTTTACAGTCAAATAACTCTATTATGCATGCCTTGTTATTACCCTTTATTAATATTGCATTTTTATGTGCAACTTATTGACTACTCTATATACTCACTCTTGCTCCATACATTGTTATTCAGAGTACGAGGACTTTGCCCACAATGAGAAGTACGGTGGATAGGGCATTGGCTCCGTTGATTACGTGTGACAAATTAGCTAGGCCCACTACTACTTCAGCTTTTGTTTTCTTCCACTGCAACAATAAAATTGGCCTATAGGCTGATGATCTGAACTTTGACCATAAGACCCATACTTGTTTATGAGTGATATTTATCTTTGTTAACCACTATATGTACTAACTAATGTTAAACTAGTACGATTTATACAGAGGATCTAAAATCATTACTCCCAGTGGCGGATCCAGGATTTCACCGCACCCCGGGCTAAAATCTAAAAGGCTAATGACCTAGAAGTAACGCCAATTTATACCTACCAACGGCATAACAAAAGTATATCGCAAATGCATCGTTAACATAAAACATTAGCTCAATGCTCCAACATACAATATAATAAACGTCATTCATTGGTATTGCAAGACTATGATGCAACTTTAGAATGATTGGAGAAAACTAACCAACCATCCTTGGCAGTCTTCCTTTGTTGGGTGATGAATAGGGTTGTACTCATAGTTAGGTGATGAAATAATGAGAACCATCAGATGGAATAAACTCAAGACGACGTTGCCAAATAAATTTGCTTAGTCCTCCTCCATGTGCTCAATAACCTACATTTTGTTTAAGTTAATTGAATGATGTAATTGTATCCAATACATTTCAGAAATACACTAAAGAAAGGAACTACACTAACATTTCACAGGGTCATGTATAAACTACCAAGTTCATAGCTGTGAACATAAATCACAATAAAGAAAGAATATGAAATCATACAGAATGTAGCGTCATAAAGAATTTGCAAAAGATAGATCACGTATACAATTTGCAATGTCGGCAACAATATCATTTGGATTAAGCTGAATGTTTTGTCCAGTTAGTTCCTAAATAGCAAATGTATAACATTAAATATATAACATTTTAAAACATTAAAACATAAAAAAAATTATCACCACATTATATAACATTCACCACATTATAAAAAATATATATAACATTGAATAGCAAATCTCATTCATACTTATTTACCACATATAACATTAAATATATAACATTCACCACATACTTATAAAAAAAATGTATACCTTGATTCACCGCCGGGCGCCGGCTCCACGCGTTCTTCAGAAATCACAAACCAGACTTCGGCCGTTCGGCGCATTGGGCAATCGGCCCATTTGGGCTGCTTCGGCGCTCCTCCTCCCCGCTCCAGGCGCTCCTCCTCGGCTCCTCCCCCCTCGCGGCCTCGCCCCTCGGCGCTCGCCGCTCCTCCTCCCCGGCGTCCCCGCTCCTCCTCCGGTCCTCCCCGGCCCCCGCTCTGCTCCTCGCCTCCTCCTCCCCCCTCCTCCCCGCACGCGCACCGTGCTCTCCGGCTCGCCGCTCCTCCTCCCCGCAGACCCGCTCTGACCTCCCCGATCGGCGCAGCGGCGCAACCGGCGGTGGAGGTGCGCGGCGCAGCAAAGCGGCGGCCGACGGTGGAGGAAGGTCTCAAGGTCAGATACTCTACTCAGATCTGATGACTGATGCCGTGATGCACTGATGCGGGCGATGGGCGGCTCAGCGGCTGCCGGCTGGGGCTGGGTGTTGCCGATTTGGGCGATTTAGGGAATGGGGATTAGGGTTTTGCTGGTGGTTTGGTGGATGTCTTGTGGTTGTGCTGAAATTTGGGCTGTGGGCTAGCATTTCTAGACCTCGGGCTGGACTGTGAGTATATTTTCTTTGCACTATATATTAGAGAAGTGTAGTACTAGTAGTTTTGCTGGGCCTCGGGCTATAGCCTACCCAGCCCGAGGCCCAGATCCGCCCCTGATTACTCCCATATCCGACAAATGGCTTCATAAGCCACCTCATCATCATGCTGGCATCACGGTCGCTCATCTACGGCTCACCCACCTGTGCGTGCATCTGGCAATCTGGCATCACCATCGGGCTCGCAGATGGCCTCAATGCCATCGCCCGTGCACGGGTGCCACCGCCAAACATGCGGGCTTCCTTCTTCTCCTCTGTTCTCTGAATTTTTTTTTATTTTCCTTAATTTCCTTTTTGGATTTCTTGAATTAGGTGGGATTTTTACCCGCACTTCTTCCAAATGGTCACAGGGAGACATTCTCCCGGGGATATGCTCCCAGCGAGATCCCATCTGCCACGAAAAAACCCACCCCGGAATTTCCTTCCTCGGGAATGTTTTCCTAGTATCCAAACAAGGCCTTAAACAAATTTTGTTATCCAAACTCCCATGTTACATCTCACTTGTTCAGTTACGTAGAACGCAAGCACGTAACAGTATCTCCGTTTGCAACTTGTTCTTTTAAGAAGTGGTCAGCCAAACACTGAAATATATGAAAGTGAATCCACCAAATAAGATTATCGTAATTCACCTTACGGAGCCTAAGAGCACAAGATTACAGGTACAATATTTACTTGCATAAGAATACAGAAAAGGAGGCTACACTACAATCTTCTCAAGCGATAACTTCCTTGCCATTTGAGATATCCAGGACAGAAGACATCAATGACTGAGCTTTACATACTAAGACAGGATTATCTCCTAAAACAAAGCTCTATTTGGAGTATATGCTAAACATAAACTACAATATAATTGGGATGTCATGCATATCCTGCATAAAACTTGCATGAAGCCAGCAGACATCCATCAAACTGGGAACCATTCTTATGTTTCACAATCCCAAACTCAGTTGGCGCCCCTACAAGCACCTTATGGAACCGCTCACAAGAAATTTGGACTGTACAATCTTTCCACTCAGCCAACAATCTCATGCCTCAGTTAACAACTTCATGGTTCACAGTTTGTCTCGCGAAGCTGATTGGCTCATATGCAACTTGATGAATATCTGAACAGCGGTAAACAGTAGCTTACATTCAAGTTCACCCACACACACCAAAGAATCATTATATCAGATTACTGCACTGATAGCACGTCCATGAGCAACTGTACCTTTACATCCAATGGAACCAGTGTTACATGACAACTGCTTGCTCACCCTTACCTTCACTCCAGTGCCCTCAAGTTCTTATGTCATCTTTGGGTAGAAGTTCACCTTTGAATGACAGAAGTAACAAGATACATCTTCCAATTGTGTTCCAGTCAAGCTATCGTCTGAACTCTGAAGGCCACAATACAACTGCATGAACCAATCAAAAGAACGGAAAGAATCATATTTTGAACGGCGACATATCACCTATTGTAAGGCTTGATGTGATACAGTTTGAATTCATCACCAACTGCATTGTGATGCTGTCATACTGCATCTCGTGAAGTCCTGATCCAGAACAATAATCTTGCCAAAGATACCCTATGTACTGATGTCCTCTACGCAGTGTATTTACCATTATGTTTTTTCTTTCTTTCCAGAATAATGCACTGTCATTTCAGTGCTGCTCTCTTAAAGATCCTCAACAGAGATCATAAATAACAACCAAAGACAATCCCTACACTCCAATAATCTGTTGCTCAACATGCTCCCAATTACTGTTGCTCAGCAGCACAATAAAGCATTCACTTGAAAATATGGATAAATAAGACTAACAAGAAGCTGAAACCTGAAGCTAATGTCATGTCATACACTAATTACAAAGATTCCGAACCACAAACTATGCAAAATAAGAAGAAAATCCATGAGCAATCACTTGTATGCTCAGGGTGTAACAAAAAGTCAAAATTTCCAGATTTAATCAACCTAATAGGAAATAGTTGCTGCCAACAGTTCATTAGCAATAGTAGTGCAATACTAGTACACATCCCATCAAACTACTACCACAAAATTGCAATATTCACTCTAACCTACCACACAAATACAATGTCAAACCTTTACACAACAAAAACAACTTTAGAACACTGAGCACTAGGCAATCACATACACACACAAAGCTCCACATTTTACACTTAAGTATTTTTTTTTTCGAAACAGACTCTTTAAACTTAAGTGCAGTGTTGCAACCAATCAATCAAAACCACACATCATAAACTGTAACTACTTCCATGCGCAAAACTGACATTTGAATGTAGACCCTAAAGCAATGGCCTACAATCATACAACGCGCATAGCACAAAAACAGAATTGCAATGTAAAGCTACGACATTTACACTGAGCTCATCCAGCTCAAGAACCTCAGGGGTAAACAATCATGTTACCAGAAATGTGCAACTTCACACTAAATTTATTCATAGTTTCGTACTATCATGTAATCCCCAACCCTGTGCAATAAATCAATCTAATCAAGAAACTTAATACCAACCAGTCAACCACAGGCATCCAGATCACGAACCTTGGGGTACTCGACGACGAGCCGCCAGGCGGCGTCGAACTGGCGCGCGCGGCCGAGGGCGTCGACGACGGCATCGTACGCGTCGGCGGGGGGCGGGGAGGAGACGGAGGGGTGGAGGCGGGCGGCGTGGAGGAGCGACAGCAAAAGCTTGGAGGCTGTAATCCCAACAGAGGCGCCCCGGTGGCGGAGGAGGAGCTGCACGAGGAGTTCCCGAGAGAAGGAGACGCCCCGCTGGAAAGGAGCTGGAGCGGCGACTCGATCGGGTGGAAGGGGTTGTGGTGCGCGAGGAGGAGGCGCGCCAGCTCGGCGGCGGCGGGCGACAGGGCGACGGGCGGCAGCGCAAGGAGTTGGGGCGGGGAAGGGGTCGCGGCGGAGACCGTGCAGAGGAGGCGGCGCGCGTGGCGGCAGGGAGCGGCCGCAGCATGGGAGGCGGCGGCACGGCCGGAGATTTGCAGGGTACCTATGTGGAAAGCCGGTTTTGTGCTACACTGCGAAGGACGACGTATCTCCACCTTTGGTTCTTTGATTAGACGGTGGAGAAAACCTATAACACATGTGCCGCCTATTTTTTAAAAAGAATTATTCCAGCAGCTCTGACTTACACTTAGGCTTTGTTTAGAAGCCCAGAATTCTGTCCATCCTCGTAAATAAGCCAAGATTTTAAACTAAAATCCAGTCTATCCATAAAAATAAGCTGAAAATTTTGAGCTCTCAAATGAAGCCTTAAGAGTAAGCACCTGCCCCAGGGTGATTGACAGTCAACACCATGCCCCATCATGAGCAACGCTCGGTTCTCTACATGTGCCTTTCGTGATCCAAAATATAACCTCGGTTTAACTTTGTTTGATTTAAGTTCAACTAATGTTTCAATTGATCCAGCTTACATTCGCCTATGGGTTGACCTAATTAAGTCTGCTAGTCTTCATTTGAGGTTTTGAATCAAACTTAGCTGCACTCCTCTTGATTCTTAATACAGAGATGTTAAGATGTTTTAAACCCTATAACATGTACTATGTACTTCCTCTGTCCGGTAATATAAGTTCAACATGTATACCTAGAAAGTATGTTAGTTAAGTAACATTTAATGAAACAGAAATCCCTATTTCCGTGTGTGTACTCTTTGGTTTATCGGCATGTGCCCCTCAGCAAGCTATCGAATTGGGAGTAGGCCATCTGATTGTTTTGACGGTCGAAGGTAGCATATGTGCAAGGTTGGCTAATACCAATAGAGGGATACTGATCTCACTCATTTATTTAGTCTCACTTCCACTTCTCATCTCCCTCTCATCCCTGGTATTCCTCTTTGCATGAAAAAATTGTAGCCACCTTCCTCTACTATTACTCAGCTCCAAGTCACCTTCCTCTACTAGTACTCAACTCCAAGACACCTTCCTCTAATACTACACAGCTCCAGCTCCATTGGTAAGGCCTCATCGTCAGCCAAGCTCCAAGGCGGCGAGCCTTAGATGAGACGGCATGGACTGCCATGACATTAGGGTGGTGCTAACCAGCGCAAACCAAATCAAGGAGATACGTAATTTTGGTTTTAGATTTTTAACAGTTTTGCTTCCAAGTTTATCTCAACTTGCTTCCAGATTTATACTAATTTGGTATTTTTTTTCGAAGATTTTCTTTGTAAGATTTTTGCATTGCCTTTTACCTTCAAAATTATCTTGAATTTACTCTCATACTTATGCTAATTTGCTCTCAAACTTATCCTGAATTTACTTTCAAACTTATCCTAAATTTGATTTTTAATTTTATATTGATTTGCTCTCAGAATTATCCTAATTTACTTTTCAAAATTATCTTGAATTTACTATCAGAATTATGCCAATTTCCTTTCAAACTGATCTTGAATTTGCTTTTCAAATTTATCATGAATGTGCTTTTGAATTTTATATTGATTTGCTCTCAGAATTATCCTGAGTTTTGCTTTCTAAAATATCTTCAATTTACTCTCGGAATTATGTTGATTTGCTCTTAAATTTATCTTGAATTTTGCTCTATGAATTATTATAATTTGCTCTCAAACTTATATCGATTTGCTCTAAACATTATCCTAAATTTACTTTGAAATTTATATTTATTTGTTTTCAAGATTATGTTGACTTTGCTTTTAAACTATCTTAAATTTTCTTGCATATGTTATTTTTTGCTTACTGTGTAAGTAGGCCTTGGTGGTGGGGTGGGGACAACGCAGTGTGCCCATGCATCGGATGGATGGAGCACTTGTAAGTAGGGCTGTGCATTTTTTAACCGAACCGAAAAAATCGGACCAAAAAAATCGAATCGAACCGGTCAACTTAGTTTGACTGGTTTTGGGTATTCGGTTCGGTTATCAGATTTTAGAGTTTTTTTGAGTTCGGTTTTTTCGGAAAAAACCGGCTGAAAACCGAAAAAACCGAACTAGTACAAGTTGAGTGTATGTTAGTAGTATATGTAGTAGTATATGTTAGTAGTATATGTAGTATACTTTGGTAAATATGTATTATACTTCGGTATATGTAGTATATGTTAGTAGTATATGTATTATATGTTACTCCCATCGATTTTTGCTGGCTAGTAGTATATGTATTATCGTCTACTCATCTCGCTAGTCGCTATATCGTTAGCAATTCGCGTTAACTTTGGTAAATACGGTATTTACCGATACCACACCGAAATAAATTGGGATTTACCAAAACCGAACCGTATTTCTAAAAATACCGTATATAACCGAATTACTAACATCGTATTTATCGTATATACCGTATAAACCAAACCGTATAAACCAAAAAAACCGAATGCACAGCCCTACCTGTAAGGAGCGATGCGGTCACGTGTCTCCCTTTTTTTCTCTGAGCTATTTTATCGTTTAGCACTTTATGAGGTATGCGTGCGGAACAACCAACGGGCGTGCGGCCGATTTGCAGTCACCTCCTTAATGAAATTAGACCATAGTTACTTCTTTTAGATAGACATTATACTGCTCTTTCTATTAGAGACAAATCCCTCTGTCCTAGAATATAAATTCAATATGTATACCTAGAAAGCACATTAGATAAGAAATATTTAATGAAATTAGATTATAGTTGCTTTTATTAAATAGACATAGTACCACTCTTTCTGTTAGAGATAAATATAATTAAATTTTATTAAATAATGTATCTCTAGTGGTTAGTAGTTGATAAGGTGATTTGGTGGGTTAAAAAATTTTAGAGATGGTTAAAGTTGAGTCAAAATTTGCATTTGAGTAAGGACAGAATTAATGTAGTTTGGATCGAAGCAACGAGAAAGTGGTCTTCTGTGATGTGGACAACGCATGCATATGTCTAGCAATACAATGTTTTTTTTAATGTGTGAACAATTAGCTAGTGTAGTTATATTAATACTTATAACTCATGGATCATGGGTTTAAATCTTATATAAATAAAATGGAAATTTTATAAAAATAATCCACCTAACTAGTAGTTGATGGAAATCAAACTTTGGTCATTAGACAAAGAGACATGGCGTTAACTCATTGGAAATATTTATTGGTGCGTCCAAGTGAAGGTATATACAGAGGGCGCTCGGTTGGGCTGAAATTTGGTGACTTATAGCTGAAATTACACTGTAACTGGTTGAAATTATACTGTAACTGACGATGACTTATTTGGCGTAATTAATTTTAAAAAAATTTAAAAAGAAAAATAGGTTAGCCCATCATGTATAATACAAATGAATATGAGAAACAAAAGAACCGGTAAAAAAAACTCAAAACAAATACCGAAAAGTAAAAAAAAAACGGAAATTATGAATAGTAAAAAATAAGCCAGAAGCTCAAATCCAAATGAGTGGGACGACAACTATTTTAGTGTTTTGCCACGTTAAATCCTTCATCTTAATTTTTTTATGTTTATGTTTTTATCACATAGTTGATTGTACATATTCCTTCGATGTTCTGAGGTTTCAATGCCGTCGCTTTGAGCAACAACTGCTGCTGTGGTGTTGATACTTCCACAAAATTGCATTGCTGGCTGCAGTTTGGTTACTGAAACTCAATTATACGTCATTGAAATAGCTTCTGTGCCACCTCTCTTTTTGTCAATTCCAGCCCACTATACTCTACCGTTCTGCTTTTTTGGGTTGCCACAGCGATGGTTATTACAACGGCGAGCCACGCTGCCCTATCCTTGATGAGAGAGAGGGGGGCTCTGATATTAAGATAGAGCCATAGACAAATTATTGAAAAGAGAAGTAGAAAAGAGTACTACATAACTATATTACGTAGATAAGAATAGAAGAGAAAGACACAGATGTAAAGAATAGAGAAAGAAGTAGGTAAAATGTGCTGATGACCAAAAGTGGTGAGACATCTTGGATAGAATACTCCAAAGAAAATGTTCCATATTTCACCTTTATCAAACGTATTGACGTAGCCATATCTAAAAAAACTATCATAAAATGTTTACAAATACTGATCCAGTTCTTTTTCACTTTTAACTAGTTTATGTTTGTGTAAATTACAGTAACTAATTTTTAAATGATGTATTTTTTAAGATAGAGTCAACAAGAAGATTATAGTAAAAAATATACTAAATTCTATTGTACTAGTTAAAATCATATACAACTATTTTTCTATATATACTATCTCTTATAAATACTCAAAATTTAAATATTTAAATTATAAATCATAATTCAAAAGAACCAACCCATTTAGCATCTACGGTGCCGCAAATCTAATCAAATCCACGCTCACGTGTCCGGCGCCCACAAGACCCATCTCTCGCACGCTAAAACCAACCGAGTTGTTTTTAATTAGCTTGGGTTTGGCCAACGATCCCCAGCAAACGCAGCAACGCCAGTGGCCAACCCCAACAGAAGCCTGCGACCTCACCCCATCAATGGATTAGATACGAGGTGGCTATATCGCGGGCCCCACTGGAACGCACACGCTGACCGGTGGGACCCACCTTTCTGGTATACATGAACCAGTTTTATACAGTGTTCCTGTAGCAGCCGCGTGGACCGACCAACATGAGATTGAGGAACCTGCATATTTGAGTTGACTCGAGATCATTTCATACAAATTTCGGAGAAATAATAATGTTCACTGTAAGGTCCTCGTGGAAAGCGGAAAATTTTCCAATTTAAATCAGGATTAAAGTGTTTTGTGGCATTTCTATGTTCCAAACAGACCATATAATTCTTACAATAACACCTAAACAAGCTCAATGGCTAGCTCGTAGATACTCTACATGTATAACAAGGTATTTGCGCATAACTGTGTGATGCAATGTGCATAATGTTGTTTGATGCAGCTAAGCATAAACAAATAGAGTCCAATGCATGTATCAGCTGACAGCTGTTAGGTAGTACACTAAAGATAGTTAAGACTCTTATTTTGTAGCTTTGACCTTGCAAGTAAGAAGTGGTAGTTGAGCTAGCTAGGTTCACTAAGAATCTAAGATCTTGCATTTCTAGCTCCAGTTGGTTCATTTGAGAGGCAACCGGTTGAAAACGGGTGATTTTTTTATACGTATACATGCTAATACACAATGGCAAATTCAGACCCATAGCAACTTAAGCTTTAGCCTGATATATAAGATATTTATCAGCACAAAATCTAGAAAAACTCTAGACATAATCTTTCCTCTCAAGTCTCAACCCAAAAACAAAAGACTTGCCTTTGTGTGGCTACATGCTCTAGCCATCTAGACGGCACGCACAGATGCAAATCTGAGCTGATTCTCTCTTCATTTTGTACCCAACAAGGCAACAACGAACGTTTTGCAGTTAATTCTCAGCGAAAAAGGAAAAATAATGTGCCAACTTGAATACTAGCTGGTCAATGTCATCTTCAATTACGAGTTGTGCAAGAGTACGTGTACTCGTTTACATGTACCAGTAAATCTTAAACCGATTCATACATGCTCCAAAATCAAACGAGGTGACTAAACCGATTCAATATTTTCCATGCATGAGCTATGCTGCAGTGTACTACTACACAAAAATGCGTTCCATGTTAATCGGTAGGAGCACCGAGCACTTCGCAATTAAATTAACAAAGGCGTGTCGTCTTTGTCCAGATTCTCCGGTATAAATTAATTAAACAAAGTCCCAAGCAAAACAACAATGGTAGTTATGCAACCCCTCCAACCCCAACTGTTCTTGCATCACTCCATCCTACTTCCTTCCCTCAATCAGGCTCCACCTCCTATATAAACACCACCCCACAACCCCCCCTCCTCAGACACACAAACCCCACTCTATTTCTCTCTCTAGAAACCCATCAATCTCTCTCTCTCTCTATCATCGCCAGAAACACAAATCATCAAAATGGTGAGTATGCACTATGCAGCATATGTTGCTAATTATTCTTGGTGATCAAGCATATGTTGCAGCTTTGTTGACACGTTACGCGTGTATACATGCAGGTTGTTGAGATCAAGGAGAACGGCGGCGCCGCGGCGGCGGGGGGCAAGGCGCCTAAGCCGCTGCTGTCGGTGAAGCGCGGGGAACCAACGCTGGTGCCGCCGGCGGAGCCGACGCCGACGGGGCAGCAGTACTACCTCTCCAACCTGGACCAGAACATCGCGGTGATCGTGCAGACGGTGTACTGCTTCAAGTCACCATCCAAGGGCCACGACGGCGCGGCGGAGGCGCTCCGGGGCGCGCTGGCGCGGGTGCTGGTCCGCTACCACCCGCTGGCCGGCCGCCTGGCCATCAGCCCGGAGATGAAGCTGACCGTGGAGTGCACCGGCGAGGGCGCCGTGTTCGTGGAGGCCGACGCGGCCTGCGACCTGGCCGACGTCGGCGACCTCGCGACCCCGGACCCCGCCGCGCTGGGGCAGCTCGTGTACGCCGTCCCCGGCGCAAAGAACATCCTCGAGATGCCGCCCATGACGGCGCAGGTAAACAACTAGAACGCATTAACTGCACGCGCGCGTCCATCGGTGTCTCCATGGATGATACATGCGGCTACGTGTCTTTCTTGCATCTTTTTGGTGGGGTTCTGGGTCGCCCGGAGCTACGCGTTAATGGCGGCCTTGGTTACTTGCGCGGTTGCGCCCTTTTGGCGAAAGCCTCAAATGTGGAGTTAATTTGTGCACGTATGCATGCCTTGGAGTTACTGCGCATACATGCATTGGGGGCAGGGTTAAAAGTTTGGTTTTGGAAATTAATTCAGAGGGCAGCAAAACGAACGAAAGAACGAAATTTTGTTTATTTCGTTCAAAATTTTGTCCGAAAATTTCAAATAACATTCAAATTTTGACGAAATTTAATCAATTTTTGGATGAAATTCAAATAAATCTTAAATAAGACCAAATTTAGCCAAAATTTGGTCGAATCAATTTGATTTCGAACGGTACCGAAAGGGGCGAAATTTCTGAAATTTCACCCTATTTTGGACAAAATTGTGAACACTGATTGGCGACGTGGTAGATCACACGTGAATGGCTAGTTAGAGGTGAGAGGATCGGGGTTGAAAGATAATTCAAAGCTTGTTGGGAGGGGAAAACCTAAAGAAAATTGATGCTACTCCGTTTGAGCTACTCCTTTGGCTATAAATATAGGTCTTTTTTGTCCTATTCTTTTTGACTCTTTATTGCTTTTAGTTTTTGTCTTCTCTCAGTAATCATTATTTATCTTTACTATTTAAAAAGAAGGAGTTGGTGGTTGCCGTCACGTCCACCCTCCCTCACTTCTTAACCATTCGATCTTTCTCCTCTCTTCTCAGCCACATGATCTGATTAAACCCTAAAATCCCAACATCACCCCTCCGCCCCCACGCCTACCCTCGCTCTTCCCCGCCGCCCCCGCCTCCTCCTCGCTCTTCCTCCCACCGCCCCACGCCTCCCCTCGCTCTCCCCGCGCCCGCGCCTCCTCCCCCCTCCCACCCGCGCTTTGCTGCCCCCGCCTCCCCTCGCTCTCCCCGCCGCCTCGCTCTCCTCCGCTGCCCCGCCTCCTTCCCCTCCCACCCCGCGCCGCCGCCGCTCTCCCTCCGCCGCCCCAGCCTCCTCCTCCCCACGTAGCGCCGCTCCCTCTCTCTCCGGTCCTCCCGGTCCCCACTGCGCACACCCGGCCTCCCCTCACCCCCGCGCCCGCCGGCCCCATCCCCTCCCGGCCTTTCCCCGCCCCTCCTCCCCCCTCCTCCGCAGATCCGCCCCGCCGCCTCCTCCCCTCCCCACTGCCCCTCCTCCCCCCCTCCGCCGCCCCTACTCCTCCCCGCCGCCCCGCCACCCCTTCCTCCCCTCCCCGCCGCCCCTTCCTCTCTGGTCGGCGGTGCAGCTTTGCCCCGCGCACGAGCTCTTCTACAAGGGAGTGTAGGAGCCATCCTCCCCCAGCCACATCCTGATTTCCTCCCGATTCGAAATGTCACCATTCTTCTCTCCTCGCCTCCTCTCCCGACCCAGGCAGCTCGGGCCTTGTCCTCGTTCGCACGTTGCAGATCCGAACGACGGACAGCGGGAATGCTGCACGGGAGAGGATGGCGACGGCGATCTGGTCCTTGCCTACTTGGATCCGGCCGGGTCTTGCCGGACGCGGCGCTGACACGAGGAGGCCAACAGAGGTTAATATTTGGAATTTGCATGTGGCATGCATTGCTATATAGGCATTGCATACATTCGTAGTTCATTAGTAGTTGTTAACCCATTTGTATTCGTATGTTCTTTTTAGGAACTACGATGCGCTACAAGGCAACCGACTCGCCATCTCCTGTGTTTTGTCTAAAAATGCTTTTATAAACATTAAGTGAACAATTACATGGACTACAAATATTTTTAATTTTCCAATGAGCCAAATAATTGATATTTGTGTTGATATGCAAACAATAACATGAGCCCTGTATATGCATACATGATAACGTAAGAAAAAGTTGATATTTATTATTCAGTTTGAGATATTTGATAGTATGCATCACTTTTATTTGGTTTTCCGTTGCAACGCACGGGCACCTTACTAGTTAGATTAATAAGTCGCAGTAAAAAACTATAAGTCACAGTCTAAAAGAACATGCTCTTTACTAATTTCGGTCTCGAACGCAACACTTTGGCTATCATTATATGTCATATGTATTAGTAAAAATAATATATTATAAAAATATTTTGCAAGACAAATCTAATAATACTACTTTCATGTAGCAAATCTATATATTTTAATATATTAATAGGCAAAATTATAAAATTATAATTATACAGAACCTATAATAACTTATATTTGTAACTAGAGAGAGTATAAAGTTAGCTCACCCACTTCTACCTAGAAATCGACCAAACCATGCCATCCAATTTTGTTTTCTTGCTAGCTCCTTCCCTGCCATGTCACTAACCGGTCCAGTCCAACACGTAGGGTCCAAAGTTACATGAAAATCAACATACGATTAATTCTGCACCACTATGTGTCAAATCATGCACTCACTCGATCCCATTGTATAAAAACTATAAATGTTGCTAGTTAAGCTTCATCCATCAGATACTCCAATTAGTCAAACACACATCTGCTGCAAAATTTAATTGATATAAACTGTATTTTGTAGTGAATTAATTACCAAAACCACTAGTTAGTAATAACTAGGGAAGTAACATTGCAAATTTATTTGCCATGGTTGGAATTAACCAATTACCACTAGCAACTAGGGAATCGCAAATGAACTTATTTACCAATGGTTAATTAATTAATTCGCAGGTGACCAGGTTCAAGTGCGGCGGCTTCGCGCTGGGCTTGGCCATGAATCACTGCATGTTCGACGGCCTGGGCGCCATGGAGTTCGTCAACTCGTGGGCCGAGACGGCGCGCGGCGCCGCCGAGCTCACTGTGAAGCCGTTCCTCGACCGCACCGTGCTCCGCGCGCGCGACCCGCCGGTGATCTCCTTCCCGCACCACGAGTTCGAGGAGATCCCCGACGTCTCCGACACGGCCGCGCTCTACGGCGGCCAGGAGCTGCTGTACCGCTCCTTCTGCTTCGACCCGGACAGGCTGGAGCGCGTCCGCGGCCTCGCCCTTGCCGACGGCGAGCTCGGTCGCTGCACCACCTTCGAGGCGCTCTCCGGCCTCGTCTGGCGCGCGCGCACCCGCGCGCTGGGGCTCGCGCCGGAGCAGCAGACGAAGCTGCTGTTCGCCGTGGACGGGCGGCGTCGGTTCGTTCCCCCGCTGCCGCGGGGCTACTTCGGGAACGGCATCGTGCTCACGAACGCGCTGGCGACGGCGGGGGAGCTGCTGTCCGCGCCGGTGTCCCGCGCGGCGGGGCTGGTGCAGGAGGCGGTGAAAATGGTGACGGACGAGTACATGCGGTCGGCGGTGGACTACTTCGAGGCGACGCGCGCGCGGCCGTCACTGGCGTCGACGCTGCTCATCACTACGTGGTCGCGGCTCGCCTTCCACGACGCCGACTTCGGGTGGGGCGAGCCGGCCATGTCCGGGCCCGTCACGCTGCCGGAGAAGGAGGTCATACTCTTCCTCGCACACGGCAAGGAGAGGAAGAGCACCAACGTCCTGCTCGGGCTGCCGGCGTCCGCCATGGACGCCTTCCAAGAGCTCATGGACGAGATATGATCGACGGCTATGCGTGGCATCAATGGCGGGAGAGATCGAGACGGGTGCTACATTCTACACACATATTTGCGTGGTTTTTATGCTATTAATTTGCATGGGTTTACAGTATGGCTATGTTAATTGCGGTGTGTGTCAGTTAATTAATCATCATTACTCTATGATGCTAGTGTTTAATCCGAGGATTTGTTACCGGTGGTAAAGGTTGTAAGATGGTTTTACGTGTATAAGGAAAGTAGTAATTGCAGTTCGCTTAATTAATCGGCCTTCTTCCTGCTCGATCAAATTCCCTGCTTCCAGCGCTTTCTTCCAGGTCCTTGAAAATTCAATCTACGTACGTGGGTTAGGATTTTTTTTTGACTTATAGCTATAGTTTATAATTTTTAGTTATTCATAATAAAGATTATAGAGAAAGATATTCGTTTGCGATTTTTGCTAATACAAATATTGAAATTTTAATGTGTACTACATTAACCTGTAGACCTCATCTTAATAAAATATTATGTTTGAAAGTTAAGTAGTATAATAAAAATAAAAAATCGGTTTGAAAAGCTGTAAAGAACAGATCGTCTTTTTCGAGCTGATCTGTTTCTCCGTTTCGCCCGGTCAAGCTTTGCAACAAGGCAGCCACCGTCGAGCTTGATCAAGTTTCTCCAGCTACTTGAGCACGCTGAGCAGCGCCGCCATCGAGCTCGAGTTCCTCCACCTGAGGTGAGGGGAAAAACTTTCGGTTTGAAGATAATTTTGCTTGGCAATGAATAGGATGGAATGGGCGAAATTTCATTACTTGTTCCAAAATTCTGACGAAATTTTCAAATGTGTTTAATTCTTTTACCAAATTTGGCCAAAATTTAGACAAAATTTCTAGCCAGGTTCAAAGTCCAATGAAAACGAATTTATTTGATAGGATTGGATTTATTTCGGAGGGTACCGAAATGAACAAAATTTCGCCGAAATTTTAAACCCCCCTGAGATCAGCGGTACAATCGGGTGCATGTGGCCCCAACTGAGATCGATTCTATTGTGTTTAAGCTTCCTCAAAAAAAAAAAAAAAACCAACGCACCCCTCGTCGATCAACTCATGAGAACGAACGCTCTCACCCCCTACCAGTAGCACAGGATATATGGCGAAGATGATAGTCCAGACATAGATTGTCTTTTGAGTTGTCTCTTTAAAGCTGCACAAGCATCAAAGCTTTTCATGAATCAAACAAATACGCCGATCAACACTAACTTGAATCTTTGTGATCTACATGTGTTGTTTGCTTGTAAGTACATATATTATAAACAAGCAGCAATTGAACTAGACATCCATTTTCATCAAGCATCAGAAATCCTAGTTGGTGGTGCTTAGAGATACCTGATGTCTCGTGTCTATTCGCTGTTCATCTACTTTTGCTTTTGCAAATTGTTGTGATCGTTCTCGTTTAGTTGTGTTGATGGCTATTAGATCGCTCGGCGATACTAGTTATGCAACAGACTCAACAAACGATTAACTTCTAACAAACTATATCCCTATTCCAACAATGTCCTCCTCCCTTTTGTATGCACATCGTGAGTCATGCTCCGGCAACACCAAGCTCTCCGGCGTGGTTTCGTGGCGAGTTGAGTTTTGAGGGCCATCGGGCCTTGACCACAAGCTTCAATGGATGATGGCGAATGCAATGGGCGGCTATGCTAGTAATGCGCAGGACCACCATAACCATTGCCAGCCGTGGGCTTGAAGGAAAGTGCTGGACCATGGAGGTTGGGTGCGACGAGAACAACATAATGAAGTTAGTTTGGGTGTTGGGGAAGATGGTCCCCGGCGATGATGCCGCCGGAGCCGGCGAAGAAGGCGTACACAAGTGGGCTGGGCTGCACGGGTCTCTCTCCTGTTTGACCATATGGGCCATGGCTGCGCTTAGCCACCGGCCCAAGGAAGGAGAGTTGTGCATTGGGCTATCCCATGGAGAAATATCAAATCCTGAACAGATCCAAAATCTGGCGCGCGCAGCCGTGCCGCACCATCATCCGTTCGGTTGATTTTACGCCAGAATAGGATGGCTATGCCGAGTGCCGCTCGGATGCCTAAACAAGATCAATACTGATGGAAAAAGAATACCATAAAAAAGAAGGAAACTATGGATTTATTTAAGGAACAAATGAAGAATCTACATAAGGAAAAAAGGAAACAGAGATAGTAAGAATATTGACATAAGAAAAGGATATTTGGGACATGAGCTAGTAAATATCTCTCAGTTCACAAATAGTCCCAACATACACATTCAACTATCAATATTAAACGTAATATTCTGGTAAAAAACAACAAGGGTATGTTCGTATGGAAATATATTGGATGAAGAATAAACTAAAATATTATTTCCATACGACCAATTTGACATAAAAAGACATATCTATCTATATTAGTAGTTCAGCTGTTCGGGTTAAAAGAAACAAAAAAGTTTGATTGCACACGCCCTGAAACGACATCCTCTATGGCATTGCGCGGGTAATTCCGGCAGAGCAATTCCATCAATTTTCAAGGAGAGCAATCTTTCAATAGCGAATCGACATTTCGGTGCCAGTTTAGGGGCATCAAATTGATTCCGAGCTCCTAATTTTGGCAAGCGCTGCCATACCCAAAAATCCAAAATACGGAGTCCAAATATCCGCGCATACTACCGAATACCGATCTGATCACCAATTCCAAATTGTTCCTTGCCTCCATCGATCAGCTGCATCCATGTATAAATATCCACCCGCACTGCTGTCTTGCTGCCTCGCTCCATCGCCTTCGATCCTCTCCGGTGCGTCGAGATCGAGCTCAACATGACGGCGACTTCTTCCGCCATTGCTGCAGTGCTCATGGCTTCCGCCCTGCTGGTGGCCTCGGCGGCGCCGCGCCTGCGGCCCGAAGGGCGTCTTCGTCGGCGAGCCTCGGCGAGCCCAGGAGGACGGCACGTCGGAGTACTGAGGTTGGCGTGGTGAACCGGTCGGCGGCGGAGACGGAAGGGCAATTGCGTCATCTCGGACATCCACGTTCTGCGGCAACTTCCGCTCCGTCCTGCCGTCGACCCGAGTTGCTGCGGCGTCGTCGGCCTCGCAAGCGCCTCCTCATCAACGGCCACGCGATCCCGCAGAACGGCAACGTCTCTTCGTCTACACCAGCTACGTGCGCTACCGGATGTCCGTCATCTCCGCCACTGCGTCGCTGATCGCGGGCGGGCATGCATGCATGGCGTGCACATACATCATTTTAAATATAGATATTAGAATTGTATATCAAAGGTAACGATATTTAGCCTCGTACTTGCACGGGTAAATCTGCTATCTGATAATAATTCTAGGGTATCTAAATCTTTACTATTTAAAAAGAAGGAGTTGGTGGTTGCCGTCACGTCCACCCTCCCTCACTTCTTAACCATTCGATCTTTCTCCTCTCTTCTCAGCCACACAATCTGATTAAACTCTAAAATCCCAACATCACCCCTCCGCCCCCACGCCTACCCTCGCTCTTCCCCGCCCGCCCCACGCCTCCTCCTCGCTCTTCCTCCCACCGCCCCCACGCCTCCCCTCGCTCTCCCGCGCCCGCGCCTCCTTCCCTCCCACCCGCGCGCTGCCCCCCGCCGCCTCGCTCTCCCTCCGCTGCCCCGCCTCCTTCCCCTCCCACCCCGCGCCTCGCTCTCTCCCTCCGCCGCCCCCGCCTCCTCCCCTCCCCACCCGGCGGCGCGCCTCCTCCTCCTCCCTCCCAAGCGCGCCGCCCCACCTCCAGCCCCGGCGCCTCCTCCCCTCCTCCCCCAACCCCACGCGCCGCCGCCTCCCCCTCTCCGTCCCCCGCACCGCCGCCTCCTACCCCCCATCCCTCTCCCTCCTCCGCCGCCGCATCCTCCCCCCCCTCCGCGACTTCAAGACTTCGTTCCAGCGGTGGCGCCGGATAAGAAGCGGCGGCGCGAGGTGAACGATGGACAGCTGGAAGACGAAGAAGGCGCTGCAACTCCCGAGTACCCGAGCGGGAGGAGCCGAAGCGGTGCTCAAGACGATCGAGACCTTCCGTTGGTGGTGTTCGCCGGGGAGGTGCGGCACCTGGAGGACCGACTCGCCGATGCCGCCATGGGCCGCGCCTTCGTCCTCCAAGTGGTGATCCCCCACCCCACCCATGGCGGCCCAACTGGTGCTCCTTCTCGTCCTCACCTACTCCGCCGGCGCGCGCGCGGTTCTACCTCCCGGCGTCGCTCCGCCGACTTCCACAAGGTCCCGCCCTTTTCTTCTCCTCCTGCTCTCCCCCCGTCTCTCGCGCACTTCCTTCTGGGTTGGGTTGGTTCTTGATCCGGGCGAGTCTTCACGCGCTGAAATTACAAATGAATCGTGCGTTTGTGTTGTTGTGTCGTGGTGATTTGCAGAAGGATCTGCTCGCCGTGAAGGTGAACCAGCTGAGCTCCGTCAAGACCCAGCTGAAATTGTTGAAATTGTTATGCTCTACAAGGTTGCAAAACTGTTTGCTGAAATTGTTAGTTTGCATTAGATTTATTGTTTAATATAGTTGTTGATATAATGACATGCTTATGTGCTATGTGCCTGTGTCATATTCGATTCACATGTGTCTCAAGTGTTAGCATTATGATCATGCAATGCTCATATTATCTGAAGTGTTCTGATATCTGAGAAAGGTGGTATGCTGTATCTTAATATATTATTCTTGTGTTGTATTTTGGCTAGATATATATAACATTATTGAGTAATGGGTAGATGATTTGCTGTAAGTGTTTCAAAATTCTGTTTAGCATGCATAATACAACAGTAATGTATTCAGAAGCCACTGTAATGTTCCATAAATTCATTCAGAAGCCACTGACTGAAAAAGTAATGTTCCATAAATTCATTCAGAAGCCACTGTAATGGGTAGATGATTTGCTGTCAGTTACCGGAACATTACTCGGTGTTTCAAAAAAGTAGTGCACCTGTTTTTTGATCACTTCATTTGGGTAGATGATTTGCTGTAAGTGTTTCAAAATTCTGTTTAGCATGCATGATAGTTGAAAAATTAATCTATTATTAGGTGTTAGTTATAAACATTTATGCATGGTGTGCTTTGTTTCATTGTTCATGTTCCTTCTTGTTTAGAGCATGTAAAAGTTAAATGTGTTCTTGTAATAGCCAAATTATATATATCAGGAGTTGCTAATAATTTGTTTGAGGTAGCTTTCACAATCCATATTTTTATTAAGCTCTTTTTGTGATGTCATGCAGGTTGTACTCCTTTACATTGGGCTGCTATAAGAGGAAATTTGGAAGTTTGCACTATTCTTGTACATGCTGGTACCAAGGAGGAACTCACATTAAAGAATAGCAGTGGGTTTACTCCTGTGCAACTTGCAGCAGACAAAGGTCATGGACACCTTTCCTATATCCTTGTACGTTCCCCCTGGCATTCTTATTTAACTCTTAAGAGCTAACCCCTCTTTTATTTGCCTTAGAAATTTCATAGCTCATACACTACTGCAGCTATCTAGGTGTGGGATGTGGTAAATGGTTGCAATCAAACATATATATTAGTGTGAATTAGAATTGATTTGATGCACTCACAATTATTCTTATTTCCTATTTTTTGAACATCTCCCCCTTCTTTTGGAGCTGGTTCTTCCAAGTACTTATTCAGTAGTGTGTGCATTAGGTACTGATTTCAACTCCACTAACGGAAGGAGGCGAGGGCGGCGCGGCGGCGGGAGGGGCGATGGAGAGAGGCGGAAGGCGTGGCGACGGGAGGGGCGATGGAGAGAGGTGGAGTAGGGGAGGAGGCGTCCGGGGGGTAGAGGAGGAGGCGGCGCCGGGAGGAGGATGCGGCGGCGCGGGGGGCGGAGGTGGCGAGGGCGGAGGGAGGGGAGGGCGGCGCGGCAGCGGGAGTCGCGATGGAGAAAGGCGCATGAGTTCGGTGGGGGAGGCGGACGGGAGGAGGCGAGGGCGGCGCGGCGGCAGGAGGGGCGATGGAGAGAGGCGGAAGGCGCGGCGGCGGGAGGGGCGATGGAGAGAGGCGGAAGAAGAGGCAGGGAGGAGGCGGAAGGCGCGAATGCGGGAGGGATGGAGAGGCGGAAGGCGAGGCGGAAGAAGAGGCAGGGAGGAGGCGGAATGAACACAGCGCACGGGGATGGATGGTGTAGGAAAATGGTTTTAGGGTTAAAGGGGTTTAGGGTTAAAAGAGTTTTAGGTGTGACATTACAGGTGCACTACTTTTTGAAACACCGAGTAATTCAAAACTCGAGTAATGTTCCATAAATGCATTAAAAGCCATCGATGAAAAATTCGGTGGAATGGTGTATAAGATGGTTCAAGGCAGCTTTGAATGTCCAGGTCCCATGGATCATATTTTGTTATACAAAATAGTGAGTTTGAACATACATTTTGCTTACATTTCACAATATTCAAATGATAACCTGCAGACCACTTAATATATACAATGAAAGAGTTATAGTTGGATACTTAGATGTACTGGATTTTCCTTAAGTATGAACCAACGGCTTAAAAGGATAATGCAGATTTTGTATTATGTATGCATTTAGAATGGGGTAATATAGATGTTGCTACCAGATTTTGTATTATGTATGCATATTTGATAGTATGCATCACTTTTATTTGGTTTTCCGTTGCAACGCACGAGCACCTTACTAGTTGTCATAAAATTCCAGTTAAATTTTAATCGATTAGATTGTACCTTAATGCTCGGGTTAGGGATTATATTTCCAGTGGCGGACAGTGAACCGGTGGGGGCATCACCAGCGTGGGATTACAAAGCTAACGGTGACGAGGATGCTGATGGCATGGCGGAGGCGTAGCTAGCAAATTTGGTTTTGCGGGTGTCGGTGGCACTACCGAAGCGATGCAGGTGGCGACAGTAGTAACACAAGGTTAGAGTTGGGTTTGGGGAGAGAGATGAATATAAGGAACGCAAAAAGAGGGGTAGGTCCATTAGATCATGACCATCACTACTACAAAAAAGCTATACTAGATGTCTGATCATAGATGGTTCAAGAGAACTGTTAGTGTTGCAATTATCACAGTCGGTTTTAAAAGCGTGACCGTCTATGTTACCAGCGATAGTTAGAATCGTCTGTAATACACAATTATCACTAGGGGTGCAATCGGGTCGGATTCGGACGGATATTATTCATACTGTATTCTAATCCATATTTTTTCCCGGATTCGAAGTCGGATACGGTAAGACCGGATACAAATACGAATTCGGATTATTCGGAGTTTTGAATATGGTGTCATCGGAATGGATACATAACGGCTTCGGATCGGAAACGGATAATATAGACGAATAGTATGTATATACATAAAGGAATATACACTGAACCATACCACCATCACTTCAAGCCTTCAACTAGCAATAAATTTATCTAGATTACTTAAGTATAATAGCCGATAAATACATATATAAATTCGTACTCAAGTTCAACATAAACGGGGAGCATTGGTGCAGTGGCAACTGGTTAGAGTATCTAGACTCTAGAGTTAGATTACGACTTTGATAAAAATCCAGGCCGGTTGGTGTTAATGATAGTTGATGGGCTGGGCTAGATAGAGTACTAACTTGATTGTTCGGATATTCGGTCGGATAGTATTCGGATTTTAGTTTTACCGTTTTCGTTACCATATCCGGCAACAATTATTCGGTACGGATCGGATTCGGTGCTGGATGCTAAATTGCCTTCTCATATCTGGTACCAACCGGATTCGGTACCGGATTGGTCGGGATTAACCCATATCATTTACACCCCTAATTATCACATACAGTTCGGATTAAAAATCGTCTGTGATGTCCATATATCATAGACGGTTTTCAATCCGATCGTCTACGATAATGCTATGTCACCGATCCGTGGTATCTCTCCCAGGATTTTGATCTCACCTATTCATTCTCTTCGCATCGAATGACAGGCACCGGTCTCCTTCCACCTCTCGCCCCTTATTACTCCCTTCTCCCTTTCCCCCAATTTCACTCTAAGAACTGAAGCGCCACGTCCCCTCCTAGTTCATCCACTCCTTATTCCTACTTCCTCCCCCAAACCGAAGCACCATGTCCCCACAACGATGTTGACTACCACCGTAAGCTCCTCCGTCTCTGGTTGTGACGTCATGGTTCACTGCATAAGACACTCTGGTCTTAAGTGTCGTAAGAGAGTCTTTGTGCAGTGTCACTATCGTGACACAACGGTGCCGCTGCTGCCACCTCTCCTCATCACTGGTGATATATCCCCCATCCGAGATTTTTGGATGGCTAAGGTTTTGACCATTTAAATCTTGATGCTTGTGTGTGTAAAAATTAATTGTTGAGGCCTTAATTACTTCTTATGATGATTGATGGATGGCTAGGGTTTCAGCCATGTAAATCTTGATTCTCGTATGTGTGAAAATTAATTGTTGATGTCTTACAAATAGGCCTCATAAATAGGTGCCAAAGTTCGAGCATCCTCATAAATAGGTCTGCTTTGGTTCATCTGTATTCTCGAATTGCACTGTTTTATAGCGCAATTAGAGAATATTGATGAACCAAAAGAGGCCTATTTTTAAGAACGCAAGAATGTAATTACAGACGGGTCTTAACTAAAACTGTCTGTGATATTAGACTATCACAGATGGTTCTTAGCTAAAACCGTCTGTATTATAAATTCAGATGGGTCAGAAACCATATGTGATGGTGGTTTTCAACCGTCTGTGATGACTCTTTCTGTAGTAATGCAATGTCATCACAATTTTGATTTATGTTCTTGCAAAAAAAGAGAGAAAGAAATAAGTTGATTAGTGCGTAGAAACTCTACTAATTCAATCGTGATACCAGTGAGAGGATGAATATCTAGGATAAAGTTGCAACTTGTTTATGTCACAACAACGTGCGAGCTCTTGGCTAATATTATAAAAAACATAAGTGAAATAATGCATGCAGAATGCTATAGCGTTCCATTCCAAAAGAACAGCATAGCAAATGTCTGTTCGATCTAGTCATTGTTGGATGCATCCTAAAGCGCTCCCTCCTCCCGGACCTGACTCGATCCCCACTCGCACACACCACTCCTGCTCTCTCCATCGTTTCCGATTAGGTTTCGACATGAGCATGCGATGACAAGGGCCAACGCTTAGGGCATAGCTAGTGGGCCATCCTCCCCAGTGACCCCTTCCCGGCCATCGGCGTATAGGCCATGACGGCGCAGGTAAACAACTAGAACGCATTAACTGCACGCGCGCGTCCATCGGTGTCTCCATGGATGATACATGCGGCTACGTGTCTTTCTTGCATCTTTTTGGTGGGGTTCTGGGTCACCCGGAGCTACGCGTTAATGGCGGCGTTGGTCCATGCCTTGCGCCCTTTTGGCGAAAGCCTCAAATGTGGAGTAGTTTTGTGCACGTATGCATGCGTTGGAGTTACTGCGCATACATGCATTGGAGCAAGGGTTAAAAGTTTCGTTTTGGAAATTAATTCAGAGGGCAGCGAAACGAACAAATAAACGATATTTCGTTGTCCGAAATTTTGAAATAACATTTAAATTTTAATGAAATTTAACTAAATTTTAGATGAAATTTAGATAAATTTCAAATAAGGTTAAATTGGGGGCGTGGCAGATCACGCGTGAATGGCTAGTTAGAGGTGAGAGGATGGGGTTGAAAGATAAATCAAAGTTTGTTGGGAGGGGAAAACCTAAAGAAAATTGATGCTACTCCGTTTGAGGTACTCCTCCTCTGGTTATAAATATAGGTCTTTTTTGTCATATTCTTTTTAACTTTTTAGTGGTTTTTTTGTTTTTGTCTTTTCTATGTGATTATTATTTATTAGATTAATAAGTCACAGTAAAAAACAATAAGCCATAGTCTGAAAGAACATGTTCTTTATTAATTTTGGTCTCAAACGCAACACTTTGGCTATAATCATATATCATAATGTATTAATAAAAAATGATATATTATAAAAGTATTTTACAAGACAAATCCAATAATATCACTTTCATGTAGCAAATCTATATACTTTAATATATATTAATAGGCAAAATTATAAAGTTATGGTTATACAGGTTCTATAATAACTTATATTTGTGGCTAGAGGGAGTACAAAGTTAGCTCACCCACTTCTACCTATACTCTAAATCAACCAAATCATGCCATCCATTTTTGTTTTCTTGCTAGCTCCTTCCCTGCCATGTCACTAACCGGCCGGTCCAGTCCAACACGTAGGGTCCAAAGTTACATGAAAATAAACATACGATTAATTCTGCACCACTATGTGTCAAATCATGCACTCACTCAGTCCCCATTGTATAAAACTATAAATGTTGCGAGTTAATTAGCTTCATCCATCAGATACTCAAATTAGTCAAACACACATCTGCTGCAAAATTTAACTAACAAACTGTATTTTGTAGTGAATTAATTACCAAAACTACTAGTAGTAACTAGGGAAGTATCCATGAGTGCTGCAGTAACTCTACGAGTGTTATAGTAACTTACAAGTGCTGCAGTAATTTTACGAGTGCTACAGTACTTATGAGTGCTACAATGTTTTTCAGAGTGCTACAGTACTTGCGAGTGCTACAGTACTCGTAAGCTTCCGATCGTAGCGCTTTGAGTTTCTTTGATAGTCGAAGTCTTTGGGTGTTGATCGGACACCATGATATTAATGTCATTCAGACTGGTCTGAATGACTCCTCTTCTTCACGACTGCTTCTCTTCTTTACGACTATTTCCTCTGCTCTTCGAGAACGGTGACGACGATGCAAAAATCTTGAGCAATAGAATGTGATACAAATATTTTGGTGGTGCTCAAATCGCCACACCTTTTCTTTAGTTTTCTCCACTATTTTATACACAATTTTACAAATTAGACTTGGATGCAGAGATCAACTCTAAAACATAATTTTCTAATTCTAAACTGACTCGGACTCAACTTGATATAGACTCTGAAACGGATTCGGCATAATTATTTCCAACAAACACCCCCTAATCCTTGCCGACTTAACCAACTTCCTTAACACCAAGTAGGTCAATCATATGACAAAAATTGACTCGTCCTAACGCTTTTGTGAGTGCATAAGCTCTCTGTTCTTTTGTTGAGATATGACATTCTCGAATAAAGTGATACCTAGTATCAATATGTTTGCTTCTCCCATGAAACACTGGATTCTTCATAAGTGCTATTGCAGACTTGTTTTTCACAAAAAACGTGAAAGGTTTGATGGTCTGTTTAGTTAATTCATGAAGTAGTCTCATCAACCAAATATCTTGACATGCAGTTGAAGTTGCTGCCATGAATTCTGCTTCACATGATGATAAGGCTACACATCTCTGCTTCTATAAGCACCATGTAATCATGTTTCCATATAGATAAAACACCATACCAGTCATACTCTTACGATCAACTGGGTCATCGGCCAGATTACTATCGCAAAATCCTTCAAGCATTGGAGTGTCGTCACGTCTGACATATATCAGACCATGATCAACTGTTCCTGGTAGATATCTAAGCACATGTTTTAGTGCTTGCTTGTGTTGTATGGTTGGTCTTTCCATAATTCTGCTAAGTATTCTAACTGAGTATGTAGGGTCAGGTCGCGTATGTATCAAATACCATAGGCAACCTATTATACTTCAAAATTCATTAGCATTGACCAGCTCTCCTATCTCATCCTTGTCGAGTTTCAGCTTTGGCTCCATGGGATATTGACAAGGATTGCAACCTGTCATGTCTGCCTTCTCGAGAATTCTCTTAGCATAATTTGACTACTTGATTGTGATATTTTACTTACTTTGTTTCACCTCCAAACCGAGGTAGTAAGTCAAAAGCTCAAGGTTGCTCATCTCAAACTGTTTCATCATCTCTTTCTTAAAGTCTTCAATCTTCTGGTCACACGTTCCTGTGATAATAAGATCACCAACATATATGCTGAGTATCAGCATGTGTTCATTAGTTTTTCTTGTGTATAATGCTGGATCTTGTTTGCATCTTTCAAAACCAAGATTGATTAAAGAACTGTTTAGTTTCTTGTTCCAGGCTCTAGGCGTCTATTTCAGATCATACAAGGCCTTTAAGAGTCGATATATCTTACCTTCTTGTCCCTTCACTTGAAAACCCTCAAGTTGTGATACGTATACCTCTTCAGTAAGGTCTCCATTTAGAAATGCAGATTTGACATCCATATGGTTTACTTCCCATAAATCTCAGCTAGACTTTGATATACAGGTATTTTGCTCGGTGGGGTCTCTATGTCTTCGTGGTCAATTTGAGGGGAAAGTGGAGCATCCTTTGCAGCTTCCTGAGGATTTATATTTGCAATAGGTGTAACCAGTTCTTGAGATTGATTTATGTCACTGTTGTTTTCTCCTTCAACTAAAAAAGTAAGCCACTTCTGTAGATTACTTTCTTCTAATGGCTTTGCCTCCCATTCCTATGCTTTATTTTCACAATAGATCACATCTCGATTTATCACAATTTTATGTTCATGTGGACTGTATAACCGGCTAGCTTTAGTTACTGATTCAACTCCTAAATATATCAATCCCTTTGATCTGTCATCTAACTTCTTTAGATGAGTGAGCACCTTTGCATATACCAAGCAACCAAACACTCTCAAATGTTTTGGACTTGGTTTTCTTCCAAGTAATGTTTCATATGGAGTCTTCTCTTTGAAAGCTTTTGTAGGTACTCGATTGAGAATATACATTGCGTATCTGATAGCCTCAGCCCAAAATCTTCCAAGTAGCATTCTGCTTTTGAGTAAACTTCTAGTCATGTTCATAACTGTTCAATTTCTTCGTTTTACTACTCCATTCTATTGTGGACTATAGGAGGCTGTGAAATACCTTTTGATTCCTTTTTCTTCATAGATTGATGTGAATTCTTGTGATAAGAACTCTCCTCTACAATTGATCTTACTGACTTTAGTTTGTGATCAGTCTCTTTTTCAACTAGTGTCACAAACCTCTGAAATATATCTTTGGTTTCTGATTTCCTTTTGAGCATGTAAACCCATATAACTCTAGAATAATCATCAACAATAAAAAGAAAGTAATTGTTACCTCAATTTAACTCCGGGATAATTGGACCGCATAGATCAATGTGAAGTAGTTCCAGAGGTTGTGTGGCTCTATATTGTGCTTGTTGAGGGAACGAGAATCTTGCCTGTTTGGCAATGATGCAGCCTTCATATATTTGAGATGGATGATTGATGGAAGGCAGTCCATGAACCATCTCTTTCTCTGTCATTAGCTTTAATGATTGAAAATTTACATGACCAAGTCGATCATACCATAACCATACCGTATTATCCACCCTAGCACTAAAACAAGTAGGTTTGGCTAACTTGGGTTTAATCTTATATAACCAATTTGGTGTTTTCATCACCGTCATCAATAGCTGTCCCTCACTATCTTGCAGTAATAAGTATGGTCCACTTAGAGACACATCACAGCCTTATTCAGTTAGTTGACCTAAGCTGATGATGTTATTGCACATTCGTGGTATATAATCAGTCAATGCTCTTTGATCTCTATTCTTGCTTTGTAATAAAATAGTGCCATTTCCTTCTATATGAATGACTGATCCATCTTCGAACTTTACCTTGCCTCTAACATCTTCATCCAATTCACTGAATTTTTCCCTTTGTCCAGTCATGTGATTGGAAGCACTATTCTCGAGATATCAAAGATTTGACTCCACCAACTCTTCTCCAACTTTCAGTAGTTTCAGCTGAACATGCTCTTATGTTAGCAACATAAGTTGTGTGTTCTTCTCTTCACATATGGACAACAGAAATGCTGGCTCCTGCTCTATTTTTGTTTGAATTAAGTTTGCCTTTTCCTTCTTCTTCTTGTATCTTGACCAAAGCCGTGGCCTTCTTGACCACGATCACGACCACGCCAATTGCCAGATCCACGGCCACTTCATTGACTTGGATTTACTTCCTACCAATTTTTGTTTTCTACCTTTGCTTCACTTGTTACTAGCAATGCTTGATCAGTCCTAGTCTTACACCCTTTAAGCAATCCTTCATGAGCTTTGAGTGATCCTGTTATCTCTTCTATTTTCATATATTGAAAATCGCTTGAATACAGAAGAGTTGTGACCACCAGTATGAACCTTTCGGGCGAGACTTGTAGATATTTCTTGATAACCATAGTTTCTTCCATTTTTTCCTCCAAGAGATCAAATCTCATTGACCACCGCAATTAATTTCCCTGGAAACTCATCTACTAACTGAGTTTCACCCATATGTAGTGCCTCATATTCTCCTTGAAGAGTCTGTAACCGAACTTTCTTTACTTGATTTACTTCTTCATGCATAGTCCGAAGAGCAATCCAAGCTTCTCGTGTTGTATCTTTTTCGACAAGTTGACTAAGCATCGAGTCAGGTATGGCAGCATAAATGAGTGCTAAAGTAGTTTGATCAGTCTTCACATCGACTTCTTTAGTCTTTTCTTTTGGATTGACCTTTCCATTAGCGTCGATCGGTTCAGCTACAACATTCCAGACTCCTTGGGCACGCATATTCACCCATATCTTTATGGACCATGCTGGGTAGTTCTCTGAGTAGAGAACTGGATATGAAAGAGAATATGGTCCCGCCTTCATTGTCGACGAAGATCCGCTCCCTGCTATGTGCTGCTTCTTCTACGAGTTAATCGGCTCCTTCTCTGATACCAAGTGTTGGTTATGACCATGAGGTGACTGTTCCAACTTCGACCACATCTCAACTAATGTTGTCTCCGACTTCGAGTAGTAGTCGTAACCTTTGTTTGCTACAGTTGTGACGAGTGCTATAGTAACTCTACAAGTGCTACAATAACTTACGAGTGCTACAATAACTCTTGAGTGCTACAATAACTTATGGGTGCTACAGTGTTTTTCAGAGTGCTACAATACTCGTAAGTTTCCGATCGTAGCGCTTTAAGCTTCTTTGATAGTCGAAGCCTTTAGGTGTTGATCGGATGCCCTGATATTGATGTTGTTCAGTCTGATCTGAACGACTCCTCTTCTTTACGATTACTTCCTCTGCTCTTCGAGAACGATGACGACGATGCGAAAACTTGAGTGATAGAATATGATACAAATATTTCGGTGGTGCTCAAATCGCCGCACATTTTCTTTGGGTTTCTCCACTATTTATACATAGTTATACAAATTAGACTCGGATGCAGACATTGACTCTAAAACATAATTTTCTAATTCTAAACTGACTTGGACTCAACTCGATATAGACTCTGAAACGGATTCTGCAGGATTATTTCCAACACTGCCACGGGGCAACTTCGGGAACAGCATTGTGCTCAAAAATGCGCTGGCGACGGTGGGGGAGCTGCTATCCGCGCCAGTGTCACGCGCGGTGGGGCTGGTGCAGGAGTCGGTGAAAATGGTGACGGACGAGTACATGCGGTCGGCAGTGGACTACTTCGAGGAGACGCGGGCGCGGCTGTCGCCGGCGTCGACGTTGCTCATTGTTGATCTACTCCAAATGCCTCACCAGTTAATACTTGAGGTTTCTTATTTTTATTGGTGCAGTTTCTTGTTTTTATTAGTTGGCACATTATGAGCTATTATGCATGTAAGTTAGGGAGTCACTTATTCAGTATAAAAGGTGAAGGAAGAGCCATAGTTCATTGGGGTAGCAGTTCAGCAACAATAAAAGCCTCCTGTGCTGAGTAATACCATGGGTATTAGGGAGTCCAGGGGAGAAGAATAACAGAAGGAGTTGTAGTCCTCCATGTGAATCTTTTTTATGCGTTGAGTTATCAGAGTTTCGTCAAATCTGTTTGTTCAGAGTATTGAGTTTGTGTGTGTTTGTGTAGGATCGATTCACACTAAGATAGGCAATCAGGGGGGGAGAATGATTGCGGAAGCTAAAAAAATTTTAAGACTTCCCCCTAAACACAAAATCTATTTAAGCCTCGTTTAAAGTTCTGGACAGAACACTGTATCCTCACTAAAGCTGAACTCGATAAAAAATCGTAACTCTGATTGACCTCAAACTTTGTCAAAATAAACTAGACAAAAATATTGAACTAACCCAACTGAAATTACGTCAAACGGAGGTCTATAACTCGAGATATAAAATAAATAAACTTGCTGATGCAGATAATGACGAGAATTGATTAAGTACTAATTATGCGATTAATCAAAATCCAAAAGGAATTAATCAACCAGCCTTTTCAGATCACAAATTTGATGTCCTAGCTATATCAACTAAAATAGTTAGATCATGCTCTAATCAACTTGCATGCAATCAACGAGAAAGAGCCAACTTCATGTAGTCAAGAAACCAATTGATGAGATTACGTGTGCAATTCCAAATCATGTAAAAACTGATTGATTAACCATGCAGCGCAGCATTGCAATGAAAGGAAACTATATCAAGATAGATAATCCACAAGTCTGCAGTCACCAAAAGAAGTAGGTGAGTTTATGCTCTGATGATGTGACGTGAGCCACCTGCTCGTGAAACAAACGTCTCACCAGAATCCTTCAAACGCGCGGACTTCGAACTCATCAGAATGTCAAAATATCACACGAGCAATACATGCATGCAGCCCCTTTGTTTTTCTTGCGTTGAAACCAGCCGCCGGAATCTAATCTCTCTCTTTCTTTTCTTTGAGAAGTCTCGGCCGCCCAACAAAACAGCCGCCCAGCAACAACTTATCTAGTCGCTACTCCTTCACAATTTTTCTCAGCGCCGCCACAAGTTCTTTTTGTTCTCTCGAAAAATCACGGCCAGATCAACAAAAGCCGCCGCCAGCATGTTTCAACATTATCTAGTCGCCCTTCCGTCCATCAAGGCGTCGACGTTGCTCATTGTTGATCTACTCCAAACGCCTCACCAGTTAATACTTGAGATTTCTTATTTTTATTAGTGCAGTTTTTTGTTTTTATTAGTTGGCACATTATAAGCTAATTATGCATGTATATTAGGGAGTCACTTATTCAGTATAAAAGGTGAAGGAAGAGCCATAGTTCATTGGGGCAGCAGTTCAGCAGCAATAAAAGCCTCCTGTGCTGAGTAATGCCATGGGTATTAAGGAGTCCAGGGGAGAAGAATAACAGAAGGAGTTGTAGTCCTCCATGTGAATCTTTTTTGTGCGTTGAGTTATCGGAGTTTCGTCAAATTTGTTTGTTCAGAGTATTGAGTTTGTGCGTGTTTGTTCGTGTGAGTTTTTTTGGGCCAACAATTGGTATCAAAGCTTGTGTTCGTGTACACTTTAATCTATGTCGTCTTCGAGCTTGTTGAGAAACATCACCACCGATGGGGGCGTTCAGAAGATCGACGATGGGAGTGTGCCGAAGGCGTCAGCGCGCGAGGGCAGCATCTCCCTCCCGTATCCCATGCTCATGAGGAGCAATTACACAACTTGGGCTGTGAAGATGAAGGTGTTCATACGCGCTCAGAGCATGTGGAACGCAATCGTGGATGAGGAGGTGAACGAGAGACAAGATCAAATGGCGCTCGTGGCAATCTTCCTCACGGTGCCGAAAGATGTGCTGCTTGTTCTAACTGAAAAGGAGACTGCAAAGGAGGCCTGGAACACCTTAAAGGTGATACATCTCGGTGCCGATCGCATCAAGGAGGCGCGTGTACAAAACCTGAAAAGCAAGTTTAAGAACTTGTGCATGAGGGACACCGAACAGATGGATGACTTCGTGATGAGGTTGACGACAATCGTCAGCAAGATACGAGATCTAAACGAAAGGATGGAAGAGGCCTACATCGTGCGGAAGTTTTTTCGTGCTGTGCCTAAGAAATTCTCTCCCGTCGTCACCACGATTAAGTAATTCGGTGACATAAAAAATATGTCGATCGAAGAGCTCATCGGGCGCTTGAAGACACAAGAAGAGGGAGAATGTCGCTACAACAACAATGACGGAGACGAGGAGCACTTGCTCCTAACGTGCGCAGAGTGGGAGGCCCGATCATCGAAGCATGAAGGTGAAGGCTCCTCAGGTGGTTATAGTGGTGGCGGTGGCCGTCGATACCAACGAGTTGACAAGGCAAAAGTAAGGTGTTTTAATTGTAACGATTATGGTCACTTTGCTTCAGAATGCCAGAAGCCAAACAAGAGAGAGAAAGCGTAGGCATATCTCATTGAAGCGGATGCTGATGACGAACCGGCACGCTGTGAGTTCGTCAGGACTAGGGAGAGAAATGTTGATCTACTCCAAACGCCTCACCAGTTAATACTTGTAGTTTCTTATTTTTATTAGTGTAGTTTCCTATTTTTATTAGTTGGCACATTATGAGCTATTATGCATGTAAGTTAGGGAGTCACTTATTCAGTATAAAAGGTGAAGGAAGAGCTATATAATTCATTGGGGCAGCAGTTTAGCAGCAATAAAAGCCTCCTGTGCTGAGTAATGCCATGGGTATTAGGGAGTCCAGGGAGCAGAATAACAGGAGGAGTTGCAGTCCTCCATGTATATCTTTTTTGTATGTTGAGTTATTAGAGTTTTATCAAGTCTGTTTATTTAGAGTATTGAGTTTGTGTGTATTTGTTCATGTGAGTTTTTTTTTGGGCCAACACTCATCAGTACGTGGTCGCTTGCTCGCCTTCCACGACTCCGACTTCGGGTGGGGTGAGCCGGCCATGTCCCGGCCCGTCACGCTACCGGAGAAGGAGGTCATACTCTTCCTCGCACACGGCAAGGAGAGGAAGAGCACCAACGTCCTGCTCGGGCTGCCGGCGTCCGCCATGGACGCCTTCCAAGAACTCATGAACGAGATATGATCGACGGCCACGCGTGGCATCAATGGCGGGAGAGATCGAGACGGGTGCTACATTCTACACACATATTTGCGTGGTTTTTATGCTATTAATTTGCATGGGTTTACAGTATGGCTATGTTAATTGCGGTGTGTGTCAGTTAATTAATCATCATTACTCTACGATCCTAGTGTTTAATCTGAGGATTTGTTACCGGTGGTAAAGGTTGTAAGATGGTTTTACGTGTATAAGGAAAGTAGTAATTGCACTTCGCTTAATTAATAAGCCTTTTATGAGCGGCCTTCTTCCTGCTCGATCAAATCCCCTGCTTCCAGCGCTTCTTCCAGGTCCTTGAAAATTCGTCAATCTACGTACGTGGATTAGGGTCTATTTTTTTTATTTATAGCTATAGTTTATAACTTTTAGCTGAAAAGTTTTTGGTTAGTTGTGATAGAGATTACAGATAAAGATACTCGCTTGTGATTTTAGTTGATACAGATGTTAGGTTTTTAACATGTACTACAATTAACTTGTAGATCCTAACTTAAAACAATATTTTGTTTGAAACTATAATAAATATCAAAAACCGATTTTAAAAATCGAAAAGAATAGATCATCTTTTTCGATCTGATCTGTTTCTCGGCTTTGCAACGAGGCAGCCACCGTCAAGCTTGATCAAGTTCCTCTAGCTACTTGAGCACGCTGAGCAGCACCGCCGTTAAGCTCGAGTTCCTCCACCTGAGATCAGGGAAACAACTTTCAGTTTGAAAATAATTTCACTTGGCAACGAACAGGATGGAATGGGCGAAATTTCATTACTTCGTTCCAAAATTCGGACAAAATTTTCAAATGTGTTTAATTCTTTTACCAAATTTAGCCAAAATTTAGACAGAATTTCTAGCCAGGTCCAAAGTCTAATGAAAACGAATTTATTCGATAGGATTGGATTTATTTCCGAGGATATCAAAATAAACAAAATTTCACCGAAATTTTAAACCCTCCCTGAGATCAGCGGTACCATCGGGCGCTTCCTCCCCCCAAAAAAAAAAAAACAACGCACCCCTCGTCGATCAACTCATGAGAACGAACGCTCTCACCCCCTACCAGTAGCACAAGATACATGGCGAAGATGGTAGTCCAGGGCTCTTCCTCTTTAAAGCTCCACAAGCATCAAAGCTTTTCGTGAATCAAACAAATACGCCGATCAACACTAACTTGAATCTTTGTGATCTACAAGTGTTGTTTGCTTGTAAGTACATATATTATAAACAAGCAGCAATTGAACTAGACATCCATTCTCATCAAGCATCAGAAATCCTAGTTGGTGGTGCTTAGAGATAGCTGATGTCTCGTGTCTATTTGCTGTTCATCTACTTTTGCTTTTGCAAATTGTTGTGATCGTTCTCGTTTAGTTGTGTTGATGGCTTCCAACAATATCCTCCTCCCTTCCACAAAAGTTAACTAATCTCCACCACCGAACGAGCCTACAGCACACCTTGCTCGTTAGGTCATCTTATTCACTGCCGTCACTTGAGACCGCCTTTTCAGTGGCGGATCCAGGATTTTATCAAAGGGTATGCCGCACCAAAATTTTCATATGCAATGAACAAATGACGGGTTGGGCCAGGCCTGGAAAGCTGGCCCGTCGGGCGGCACGGCACGGCATATATTTTCAAAATGTGTCATGAATTGGAAACTGTTTGCAAGGATGTAAAAAATCAGACAGCATACTTTACTCCATGAAAGGGCATGAGCATTTTAGTATCAGTGATAAATACGAGGATATTACACCTACCACCAGGAACTTCAAAGATAGGTTTTGCCAAAATTCCACTTAACCCCACGAATAAGAAAAGGTTGTTGTATAAAATGCCAAGAAAAAAGAAAATTTTATTCATGAACATTTGCTGACGCCTTCTTCCTCAAAAGATATGTATGGTGATCAATTGGTTCATATGCAAGTGACCACTATTGTTGCAGGGTGATTACTCCCTAAACTGCCATCCACTTCCAGTACCTGAAAACTGCACTGACCATTGACTAATGACTAGTTGAGGATATCACACTCTCTACTAGGATTTTACAAGATGCCTGATGCAGTCAGAGTGCATGTGGCATGTAATTTGCCGAGTGTAATTTCATACACCATACCTATTGTGACAAATGATGATTGTATTCTAAACAATGTTATTGAAGGTAACCAGCTGGTTATCTTGCTAATAGGAAACCCCAGAACAAACTATTTTATGAAAACTGACATGTGGAACTTGAAATGAGGGCCTTTCACTACAGTTAACAAAGGCTTATACAAATTTACAAACTCTAGCTGAGATTATCATTTATCAATTATCATTATTCTCATCTGTAAACACAACACCTCAGATAATTCTTTGGATACTGGCTGGGGAATGGTACCGTCCAGTAACAACCATAGGTCTGAGTAAGCTAATTTCAGCTCTCCGATTTAAATGCCAGGCAGTAGTCTCAGCCAACATGACTATTCAGCCATCATCAAGTGACCATGCATAAGAACAGCAGAATGAAATTATCTAGCAACTAGTTGAGTAAATGAGGTACTAGTGACCAAAGAAGTCATTAAAAAAACTAACCATTGATCAGATAGAGTTGGCCGTATGAACGCATAGTAGTGACCACCATGTACTCCTCCACTATGAACAAGAACATTGAATAAAAGCAGATAAACAGAGTTAGCACAAGAGAAAAACAGAGTTAGCAGATAAAAGCAGATAAACAGAGTTAGCACAAGAGTTAGCACCAGGTACTAAATATAGGGTAGTTCAACTGCCATGTCCCCTTAGTTGATATATAATGCTGAGATAGATATCTACATATTATGCATAATACAAGCCTAAAAATGAAATTGGGAACATGAACCATAGTACGCAAGCGCAGGGGGGGGGGGACGGCTGGGGCCAGCGGGGGGAGAGGGAGGAGGGCGGCGGGGGAGGGGGGGCTGGGGGCGGGGGGAGGGGGTGGAGGGGAGGCCAGGAGGGGGAGGGGGGCGGCAGGGGAGGGAAAGCCGGAGAGGATGATGGCTGGGCCCTAGGGTATGCTGTGGCCCACCTGGCATACCCTGTGGGTCCGCCCCTGCGCCTCTTCCCGTCTCGGCAGGGTCCAATTGGGCCATGAGCTACGTGGCACAAAGACCGTGACACAGGCTGATCGTGGCGGCGGCGGGACCAAGGATGCGTCCAAGGTTGTGCATGGCGGATGAGCCAAGGCTTCGGTCTATTCCGATTCCGTGGCGGAGCCGTAGGCAAGTCCGATGGCAGCGGTTCAACGTGCTGGGATAATAAGATTTCTTTTATCCGTAGAAATGCTCGTGCATTGAGCTAGTTTTTCTTTAAAACAACAAAACTTCAAACCTTTTGTATGCGCATCGTGACTCATGCTCCGGCAACACCAAGCTCTCCGGCATGGTTTCGTGGCGAGTTGAGTTTTGAGGGCCATCGGGCCTTGACCACAAGCTTCAATGATGATGGCAAATGCAATGCGCGGCCTTGCTAGTAATAAGCAGGACCACCATAACCATTGCCAGCCGTGGGCTCGAAGGAGAGGGCTGGACCATGGAGGTTGGGTGCGACGAGAACAACATAATGAAGTTAGTTTGGGTGTTGGGTAAGATGGTCCACGGCGATGATGCCGCCGGAGCCGGCGAAGAAGGCGTACATAAGTGGGCTGGGCTGCACGGGTCTCTCTCCTGTTTGACCATATGGGCCATGGCTGCGCTTAGCCACCGGCCCAAGGAAGGAGAGTTGTGCATTGGGCTATCCCATGGAGAAATATCAAATCCTGAACAGATCCAAAATCTGGCGCGCGCAGCCGTGCCGCACCATCATCCGTTCGGTTGATTTTACGCCAGAAAAGGATTTCTGTGCCGAGTGCCAACAGTGCCGCTCGGATGCCTAAACAAGATCAATCCTGATGGGAAAAGAATACCATAAAAAAGAAGGAAATTATGGATTTATTTAAGGAACAAATGAAGAATCTACATAAGGAAAATAGGAAACAGAGATAGTAAGAATATTGACATAAGAAAAGGATATTTGGGACATGAGCTAGTAAATATCCCACAGTTCACAAATAGTCCAACATACACATTCGACTATCAATATTAAACGTAATATTCTGGTAAAAAACAACAAGGGTATGTTCGTATGGAAATATATTGGATGAAGAATAAACTAAAATATTATTTCCATACGACCAATTTGACATAAAAAGACATATCTATCTATATTAGTAGTTCAGCTGTTCAGGTTAAAAGAAACAAAAAAGTTTGATTGCACACGCCCTGAAACGACATCTTCTATGGCATTGCGCGGGTAATTCCGGCAGAGCAATTCCATCAATTTTCAAGGAGAGCAATCTTTCAATAGCGAATCGACATTTCGGTGCCAATTTAGGGGCATCAAATTGATTCCGAGCTCCTAATTTTGGCAAGCGCTGCCATACCCAAAAATCCAAAATACGGATTCCAAATATCCGCGCATACTACCGAATACCGATCTGATCACCAATTCCAAATTGTTCCTTGCCTCCATCGATCAGCTGCATCCATGTATAAATATCCACCCGCATTGCTGTCTTGCTGCCTCGCTCCATCGCCTTCGATCCTCTCCGGTGCGTCGAGATCGAGCTCAACATGACGGCGACTTCTTCCGCCATTGCTGCAGTGCTCATGGCTTCCGCCCTGCTGGTGGCCTCGGCCGGCGCCGCGCCCTGCGGCCCGAAGGACGTCTTCGTCAGCCAGAGCCTCGGCGAGCCCCAGGAGGACGGCACGTCGGAGTACAGGGTTGACGTGGTGAACCAGTGCGGCGGCGGAGACGGGAAGGGCAATTGCGTCATCTCGGACATCCACCTGTTCTGCGGCAACTTCCGCTCCGTCCTGCCCGTCGACCCCGAGTTGCTGCGCGTCGTCAGCCTCGGCAACTGCCTCCTCATCAACGGCCACGCGATCCCGCAGAACGGCAACGTCTCCTTCGTCTACACCAGCTACGTGCGCTACCAGATGTCCGTCATCTCCGCCACCTGCGTCGCCTGATCGCCGGGCCGGGCATGCATGCATGGCGTGCACATGCATCATGTATTCCTTATATATATTTTCGGGACAATGATTCCGTTGTTCCTTATATGCGATTCCGTTGTTCCTTATATGCGAATCAGCGTGCAAGCGGGTTTATTTGCTATATACCTATATAAATAAAAATAACCGATGAGATTTAAGGTATCACATTTGTTTTATAGGCAAAAAAATCCTATAATAATCTTAAAAAAATTCTAGAAATTCTCATATTAATCGAGAAAAAGAGAAGTACCTCTACTACTTAGTTTTTGTCAGACCAGATTATAACAGTGTAGATTAATTCTATATCTATATTAGAGTTGTATAGTAAATGCAATTGTATTTTAAATATAGATATTATATTTATATATCAAAGATAACAGTATTTAGCCTCGTACTTACGGGTAAATCCGCTAGCTGATAATAATTCTAGGGGTATCTAAATTGTCGTAAAATTCCAGTTAAATTTTAATCGATTAGATTGTACCTTAATGCTCGGGTTAGGGATTATATTTCCAGTGCCGGATAGTGAACCGGTGGGGGCATCACCAAGCGTGGGTGACGAGGATGATGATGGCATGGCGGAGGCGGTAGCTAGCAAATTTGGTTTTGCAGCGGGTGTCAATGGCACTACTAGAAGCCTGGCTGGGTGGCGACAGTAGCAACACAAGGTTAGAGTTGGGTTTGGGGAGAGAGACGAATATAAGGAACACAAAACGAGGGGTAGGTCCATTGGATCTCTACCATCACTACTACAAAAAAAACTATATTAGATATCTAATTATAGACGGTTCTAGAGAACCATCAGTGTTGTAATTATCATAGATGATTTTAAAAGCGTGACCATCTATGTTACTAGTGATAACTAGAATCGTCTGTGATACATAATTATCACATACAGTTCGGATTAAAATCGTCTATGATGTTCATATATCACAGATGGTTTTTAATCTAAATCGTCTGTGATAATGCCACATCACCGATCCGTGGTGTCCCTTCCAGAATTTTGATCTCACCAATCCATTCTCTCCGCATCAAACGGGAGGCACTGGTCTCCTCCCACCTCTCACCCCTTATTACTCCCCCTTTCCTTTTCTCCCAATTTCACTCTAAGAATCGAAGCGCCCCATCCCCTCCTAGTTCATCCACTCCTTATTCCTACTTCCTCCCCCAAACTGAAGCGCCATATCCCTACAACAATGTCGACTACCACCGTGAGCTCCTCCACCTCTGGTCGGTTCATTGCATAAGGCACTTTTGTCCTAAGTGTCGTAAGAGAGTCTTATGCAGTGTAACTGTCGTGACACAACGGTGACACTGCTGCCACCTCTCCTTCATCGCTGGTGATATATCCCCCATCCGAGCTTTTTGGATGGCTAGGGTTTTGACCATTTAAATCTTGTTGCTTGTGCGTGTAAAAATTAATTGTTGAGGCCTTAATTACTTCTTGTGATGATTGATAGATGGCTAGAGTTTCAGACATGTAAATCTTGATTCTCATGTGTGTGAAAATTAATTGTTGATGTCTTACAAATAGGCCTCACAAATAGGCACCAAAGTTTATTGCCAAAGTTCGAGCGTCCTTATAAATAGGCCCGTTTTGATTCATCTTTATTCTTGAATTGCGTTATTTTATAGCGCAATTAGAGAATGTTGGTAAACTGAAAGAGACCTATTTTTGAGGACACGAGAATGCAATCACAGATGGTTCTTAACTAAAATCATCCATATTATAACTTATCATAGATAGTTTGAGATTCATCTATGATAACTACCTATTATCTTAGACACATAAATTCAGACGGGTCAAAAAGTGTATGTGATAATGGTTTTCAACCGTCTGTGATGATCCTTTCTATAGTAGCGCCTGGTCGATACAATTTTGATTCGTGTTCTTGCAAAAAAAAAAGAGAGAAAGAAATAAGTTGATTAGTGCGCAGAAACTCTACGTAATTCAATCGTGATACCAGTGAGAGGATGAATATCTAGGATAAAGTTGTAGATCAACTATGTTGCCATAGAGATGATCACAGAATAGTTATGTTTAGTGTTTTACTTGCTGTGCACAATGTATTCTGCTATTGCAAAATTGCCCTGTATGCTTCTATAATATTTTGTTTCATCAGATCGAGCACCTGTACTAATAATTAATCTGTTAAGTTTAGCTGTTGAACAAATCCTCTCAAAATTAACAGGATTTTGAGATGAATTATGTAAACTCTTCTTTCATTTTAATCTTGGATCCACCTCTATCGAAATCAAATTCACTTCACCTCTTCCCTCCCCCCACACTATAGTGGGCGGTGATGGTGCCAATGGGGGATGTGAGCCATAGGCTAGTGCGCCAATGGGAGGCTAAAGGTAGACAAGGATGCTGTGGACTGATACTACTTGTTTATGTCACAACAACGTGCGAGCTCTTGGCTAATATTAACAAAAACATAAGTGAAATAATGCAGAATGCTATAGCATTCCATTCCAAAACAACAGCATAGCAAATGTTTGTTCAATCTAGTCATTGTCACATGCATCCTAAAGCGCTCCCTCCTCCCGGACCTGACTCGATACCCACTCACACACACACCACTCCTCTCACTCTCTCCATCATCTCCGATTAGGTTTCGACATGAGGATGCGGTGATAAGGGCCAACGCTTAGGGCATGGCTAGTGAGCCATCCTCCACAATGACCCCTTCCCAGCCATCGGCGTATAGGCCGGCGACGAGGACCGACACGTGGGCAAGGCGACTGCAGGCGCGATGACAAGGGCCAGCATGTGGGTCACACCGAGTGAACATAGCAGTGATCCCATCATCCACGGTGATCCCCATCCTTACTATCGCTCTCCCCATTGCTCTTGTTGGATTAATCTCCTTCCGATTAGCCCAACGGCTAATCGTGGCCTTGACCGCGCCCGATCGGGGTGCTCACCCAACTATTGGCTAATGGGCTCGTCGCACGCGCTATAAATAGAGGGGTGGGGTGGAGGCACGAGACACGGTTCGCCTGCCGTAACCCCACCCAAAACCCTAGACCGATCTAGAGGGACGCGCAGGAAGCGGCGGGAAGCCCCATCGCCGTTCGTCACCGGATCTCCGCCGCCGCCGCCACCGCTCTCCCTTCCCCAACGATGGCCAACTCCTCCTCCACTTTGCATCGGACGGTCGGTACCATCCTCTCTTCCTCTCCCCTTCTCTCTCGAATCAAACAAGAATAGTGGCTTACATTGGTATCAGAGCGGGCAAAGAACCAGAGAACTCAGATCGGGAAAAAGAAACAAAAAAATAGGGTTTCTTGCCTGCGCCGTCCGGCCGCGCGCCACGGCCCCCTGCGCATGCCCTGCGACTCCTCGCGATCGCCGCCGCCCGCCAGGCGCCGAGCTCTGCGCGAGCTCGTGCGAGTCCGCCGCCGCCAGACGCAGCTGGCCCGCGCCTCGCGCAGCGCCCGCCGCCGGCCCGTGCGCTTCCTGCGCGAGCCCGCACTGCGCGGCTGCGCAGCCCGGCCGTCCTGTGCGCTCGCGACCCGCCGGCCGTGCGCCGCCTCCTCGCTCTGCGCCGCCTGCGCGCTGCGCCAAGCCCACGCCGCCCTTGCGCGCCACCGCCGGGCTGGGCACGAGCAACAAGGCGCTTGCTCGCGGGGCCTGCGCTGCCGCTGCCGCGCGCGCATGTGCCGCTTCGGCCTCCGGCTGCGACGCCCGCCGCCCGCGAGGCCGCCGGTAGCCGCAGCCGCGCGGCTTGCGCCGCTCCGCTCGCGAGCGGCGGGCTCGGCGCCGTCTTCGCAGCCCGTCGCGCAGCACGCCGCGCGCCGCTGCGCTCCCTGCGTGCGCCGCTGCCTGCCGCGCGCCGCGCGGCTGCGCGTCAGCAGCGCCGCCGGCGCCTCCCCACGCCGGCCCGATCGCCGGCGACAACCAACTCGCCGCCTGCGCAGCCCATGTGCCCCATCGCCGGATCCGAAAAATGGGAAGGTGGAGCAATTTTTGGGAAGTTATTTGACCAGAGGATTGTGTGGTGGAGGTTGCCTCCGTGAGGGGATAAGGTTTGGGAATTGAACTGTTTTTGACCGGTCAAAAGTTTTTCTTTATGTGTTATTTTTGGCTCTCTAGCATATAGTTTTGCTTTCATACTATATATGTATACATGAATCTTGCTTCATGGTGTATGTTTCATTGCAAAATATTTAATGTTGATTACTCTTACAATTAAATTGAACCAACGGAGAATTTAATTTTGAGAATTGTTGTGAATTATGATATTGTTATTTTCTCACCAACGTTGATAATAATGATATTATAATTTAATTAATGATTTTATGCATTATTTCTATTTACCCAGCGGTAATGTAGATTTAATGTATAAATAAAATTGTAAGGCATATAATTGTGATATTATAATATTGTTATTTTCGACCAACGTTGATAATAACAAAGATTATAATTTTAATCGATGAGTTTTATGCATTATCTCTATTTCTGCCCAACGGTGATGTAGATTTAATGTGTAAACAACTGTATGTTTTTTTAACCAACGTTCAAACCAAGGCATGCAGTCGTTGTTAATATTGTTAAATGTTCTCACTGTATATGAATTGTGTTTTCAGGAGGATAATCTTTGATGGGCTACATCAGGGATATCCCGGTTCTCAAAGGAGATACCTACGGTGAATGGAAGAAAAAGATTGACCTGGCTTTCATCTTGGCTGAGGTGGACTGGGTAGTCACCACACCGTGTCCCACAGAGCCTGTGGCACCGGTGAGAGATGACAATGAGGCCGATGTCGCTTGTCGGACTGCATGAGGGACTATGCTCCCATAAAAATGTCATATGATCTTGATCATAAAAAGTGGGTCATTGCCAACAAGAAATATTTGGCTGTGATAAAGAACACGATTGAGCCTGCAATTGTGGGCTCAATCGCAATTATGGGCTCAATCGCAGAGTGTGCCACTATCACAGAGTACCTTGAGAAAATAAAGAGCCAATTTACTGGCTCTTCAAAGACTTATGCTACACAGATGATTAAGCAGCTTGTGACAGAAAGGTACTCTGGTGGTGGCAGTGGCATAAGAGAGCACATACTAAGGATGAGCAACTTGGCATCCAAGCTTAAACCAATGGATTTGGCTCTCAAGGATGAGTTTCTTATTCATTTGGTTTTTGCTTCCTTGCCGAAAGAGTTTGACACCTTTGTTGTCAACTACAACATGCAGCCCGAGAAATGGACTTAGAAAAGTGCATAGCTATGTGTGTGCAAGAGGAGGAAAGAATTAAATCCTCACATGGTGGTTCCATCAACTATGTGAAGGATTACAAGAAAAAGAACTTTAATCATTCCTCTTCAAAGCAAGGAAAGCCTCAGCATAAGCCTCAGCAACAGAATTTCACAGTGGAGAAAGATCAGTGCCTTCATTGCAAGAAAAAGGGACATTACAAGAAAGATTGTCCCGATTTCTTGAAAATGATTATGTCAAAGAAATGTGAGGACATTATTACGTTCATAAATGAGTCCCTGTATGTACAATATTCAAAATCTACTTGGTGGATTGATTCATGTGCAACTGTTCATGTTGCCAATAATTTGCAGGGATTCCGTTTGACGAGGAATATGCAAAGAAAAGAAAGATGCGTTAAAGTCGCAAATGGAATCCAAGCTGAAGTTGAAGCCGTTGGCGATCTTTCGTTAGAGCTAGCAAATGGTTTCACTCTTTTACTTAGAGATGTTCTTTATGTTCCCTCTTTACAAAGAAATTTGATTAGTGTTTCATGTTTGGACAATGATGGTTATGATTGTCATTTTGGAAATGGCAAGTGTGAAATAATGTTTAATAAAGAATGTGTTGGCCTTACCATCTTACAAAATGAGCTTTATTTGTTATCATTACGTGATGATGTGAATGTCGTGTGCGATAATGGGAACGTTGCGTGCGAGAAAGTAAATAAATCCTCGTATACGAATGTAAACAGGAAACGAAAGAGAACTCTAGATGCGTCGTCGAAATTATGGCACTGTCGTTTAGGCCATATTTCGAGGGGGAGAATAGAAAGACTAGTTAAGAATGATATTCTTCCTCCATTAGAGTTCTCAAACTTAGAACAATGCAGAGAATGCATTAAAGAAAAATATGTAAAGAAAATTAAGAAAGACGTCAAAAGAAGCACAGGAGTTCTACAAATTATTCACACAGATATTTGTGGTCCTTTTCCTGTGAAAAGTGTGGATGGATATGACTGCTCATAACATTCACGGATGATTACTCCCGTTATGGATATATTTATCCAATCAAAGAAAGAAATGAAGCTTTGGATAAATTCAAGATATTTAAGGATGAAGTTGAAAACCAACACGATTTAAAGATTAAGATAGTCCGATCTGACCGTGGGGGGGAGTACTACGGTCGACATACCCCATATGGACAAGTTCTGGACCTTTTGCAAGGTTTTACAGGAAAATGGCATAGTGGCCCAATATTCTACACCGGCGAACCTCTCAAAAAATGGAGTAGCTGAAAGACGCAACTGCACTCGATGGATATGGTGCGAAGCATGATGAGCTATTCCACACGCCATTGAGTTTATGGATGGAGGCGTTAAAACCGCCATTCATATTCTCAACAGAGTGCCTAGTAAGTCGGTGCCCAAAACACCGTGCGAGTTGTGGGACGGGAAGAGTTCCCTCACTACACCACTTACGTGTGTGGGGGAGTCCTGTTGAGGCTAAAGTATTTAACCCAAACCTTGGGAAGCTTGATCCCAAAACAGTAAGCTACCATTTCATTGGCTACCCTAAAAAGTCAAAAGGTTTCCGTTTCTCTTGTCTGAGACAGATACACAAGGTTTGTAGAAACGAGACACGCTGTCTTCTTAGAAGATGAAATGATGAGGGGAAGCATGGTAACTCGAGGGATTGACCTTAAAGAGAAGCGGGCGTATGCGCCCACTCCGATGATTCAAGAGCCATTTTTCGCAGATTACTCATTGTCGCTGCACCAACGGTGCAAGACACCGTGGTGCCAAGACTGTTATTGTTCCTCCCGTGGCAACAATGAATGAGAATCGAGAACTGTTTTCAGATCCTCTGAACCCATTGCCACGGATGAGGGGAGCAACAAAGAGCCCCAAACAGAAGATGTACCAAATGTGGAGGCCCGAGAAGGTCTCAAAGAGTAAGAAAATCAGCTATTTCTGATGATTATCAGATTTATCATACAGAGTAATTTCAAATGGAGGATGATCCCACTTCATTTGAAGAAGCCATGAGAAGCGAAAATTCTTCAAAATGGCTTGAAGCCATGGAAGAGGAAATGAGGTCCATGAAGACTAATAAAGTCCAGGACTTGAAATTATTCCTAAAGGAGCCAAAACAATAGGGCTGTAAATGGGTCTACAAGACAAAGCTTGACTCCCAAGGGAATGTAGAAAGATACAAAGCGCGACTTGTGGCAAAAGGCTTTACGCAAAGAGAAGGGATTGAATACAATGAGACCTTTTCTCCAGTCTTATGTAAAGACTCCTTCAGAATCATAATGGCATTAGTAGCACATTATGATTTAGAGTTACATTAGATGGATGTAAAGACGGCATTTCTTAATGGGGATTTGGAGGAAAATGTTTACATGGCACAACCGAAAGGTTTTGTCGTGGAAGGAAATGAAAGAATGGGATGCCGCCTAAAGAAATCGATTTATGGGTTAAAGCAAGCTTCAAGACAATGGTACTTGAAGTTTGACAGTACAATAAGAAAATTTGGGTTTAAAGAGAATGTAGAGGACAACTATGTTTATGCAAAGTTTAAAGATGGGAAGTTTATCTTCCTAATCTCGTATGTAGATGATATCCTACTAGCTAGTAGTGATGTCGATCATAATGGAGACAAAGAAATTTTGTCCTCAAACTTTGATATGAAAGATCTTGGTGAAGCTTCGTTCGTTCTAGGGATCGAAATTCAGGGATAGAAACAAAGGGACATTGGGACTATCACAAAGGCATACATAGAGAAAGTCTTAAAGAAATTTGGTATGCATAAATATAGTCCTTCACCTGCACCTATAGTCAAGGGCGGCAGATATGGGGATTTTCAATGCCCCAGAACCGTCTGAGCTCGATCAAATGAAATCGGTTCCATATGGTTCATTGTCGGAAGCTTGCGATATACTCAAGTGTGTACACGCATACGACTTAGCGTTTGTTACTGGGTTACTTGGCGATTCGAGCAATCTGGAATAGAACATTGGAAATTGGTAAAGAAAGTCTTGCATTATTTGCAAGGAACAAAAGGCCTCATGATGACATACAGAAGATCAGATTCACTCCATATAGTGGGGTATACAGATTCTGATTATGCAGGAGATGATAGAAAGTCGACATCCAGATATGTATTCACTCTCATTTGGAGGAGCTATATCATGGAAAAGCTCAAAGCAAACCGTCACTACATCATCCACAATGTATGCCGAGTTTGTAGCATGTTATGAGGCTACGGGCGTGAACCGGTTAAAAAGTTCATACCGGTTTAAAAGTGGTTGACGACATCAATAGACCACTTAAGTTGTACTGCGATAATGAACCCGCAGTAATGTATGCCCACAACAATAAGTCAAGTGGTGCTGCCAAACACATTGACATAAAGTACTATGTTGTGAAAGACAAAGTTCGGGATCAAATTATAAGTCTTGAGCATATAAGTACCGCAAAGATGTTAGCGGATCCGCTTACTAAAGGCTTACCACCCAACGTGTTCAGAGAACATGTAGCCGGCATGGGTTTAAAGGAAAGCCTATGATTCCTGGACTATAAAGGGCCCAAAATTAAAGAATCTATTTCAGAACAGAGATGTGTATTGTAGCTGTTGAGTCTATCGGCGATTGACCGTGACGATAAAGCATGCTCTATGCACTAATCTGTGATGAAATGGAAAAAGAAGAAAAGGTATGATATGAGAGGAGATCAAGGGGGAGAATGTTGGATTAATCTCCTTCCCGATTAGCCCAACGGCTAATCGGGGCCTTGACCCGCGCCCTGATCGGGGGCGCTCAGCCCAACTATTGGCTAATGGGCCCCCGTCGCGCTGCGCTATAAATAGAGAGGTAGGGGCTGGAGGCACGAGACACGAAGTTCGCCTGTGCCGTAACCCCACCCGAAAACCCTAGACCGATCTAGAGGGACGCGCAGTAAGCGGCGGGAAGCTCCATCGCCGTTCGTCACCGGATCTCCGCCGCCGCCACCGCTCTCCCTTCCCCAACGATGGCCAACTCCTCCTCCACTGCATCGGACGGTCGGTAACATCCTCTCTTCCTCTCCCCTTCTCTCTCGAATCAAACAAGAATAGTGGCTTACAGCTCTAACACCGATGCTCCCATTCATAGGTTCGCCTAGATTGGCGTACCGACTTGGGAGAGTAGGTGCCGCAAGGTGCGAGCATAGCAACAGCTGGCAACTGGAATGATGTGCTCACCCACACAAAATATGTATTTTCGCCAACCCACCTTCTTCTCGTCTCTCCCTTTTTTCTTTGTTCTATGGGCCCAAGACCCGCCCATTAGCTATCCTCTTCCACCTTGCACATACATCATGGTTGTCTCCAACAAAGCTCGCTCCACGTTGCAAAGGCCGTGATGCTTATCAACAGATCTTGACTCCCTTCCCCATACACTCCCGCCTCTCCTTTGCCATCCCGAGCTATCTCATCACTAGAGAAACCTTGAGCGCCTTCTTCCCATTGTGTCCTAAGAAGAATCTCCAAGCCAAATTTTGCCAGTAGCCCTACTTAAGCCCACCCAAGCGTGTCTTCCTCCTCCACCTCCCACACCATCTCTATTTCACTATTTGCCCATTGTTTTCCACCACTTCTTTGCCCGGAACGTGCTCATCATTTTCAACTCTGGCGCACACCCATCGCTGTGCCCTGCCATGGTCTGAGCCTTCCTGGTTGTCGAACCCTAGAGCAACAACTCCTGGATCATCTATGTAAATCGTACTAGTCTAGAATCAGCTAGTGCACATAAGATAACATGGGGAAATATCAAGCACAAATGATGATCTTTATTAAATAAAATAGTATGATCTTATAACCCAAAGTTTACATCAATGCTCATTGACAACAATAGCAAAAGGAAAAATAACTACGAAAGCAACTGAAGAAAGCAAAGCACAAGTTTGCTCACAGGCATACGACAGTAAGACGCGGCCTACTCATCCTAGTCCTCACCGTAATCGAATTCATCTTTCTCTGAGATGATAAATCAAGGGTGAGTATAAACTTGTACTCATAAGTCACATGAAAAAATACAATATAATGATTAAGGCAACAAAGAAAGACATATATGGTTAATTTGAGCATAAAGTAGTATTTAAAGAAATACAATAATAGAATAGAAATTGTTGCATTTAATACAGTAATTAAGGATAGTATTGTAAATGAAATTAATACCGTTAGTACAGGTCCATTCCCTGCACTAACCTAACTATGGGTATCCCACCCAGACTATCTTTTTCAAAATACCTTATATGGATTCCATCCATCCATATGCTTTTTAATCTTTTATGGATTCCACCCATCCATAAGTCTTTTCAGAAAACCATTTTGAAAATCAAAATCTAATCTATGAAAAACTTTACTCAGTTTGTCCACGGCCAGGACACGATTATCTGAGATAGTTTCTACACTGCAGAGATTATATAGCTTTACTCATAAGACATCATCATCCCATATTACCACCGAATAAGCACACTTTCTTTGGTGTACTGCGAGAAGATCATAACAAGGCTTTTACAAAGTAAATCCTTCAACCTGGCCAAGCCAACCCTAAGGTTTCACCTCAGCAAGGAATCCACCAGGCCGAGACCCCTTCTTGAGCTGAGTAAGAATTCTCTAAATTTAAATAAAACCAAAATAAAATTCAAATAAACTTCAAATTTTGCAAATATTGCTAAATTGTATAGATCTTGATTTTAGATAAATTTAGAAATTTAAACGGGCTCAATCGGAGTTAAGATGAAAGAGAACGAACCTCTAGAAGTTTAATTCCTAAAAAAATGAATAAAAGAAATTATTTGAATTATTTTTGTGAAGAAAAAGCGATCGGGGCTTTAGCATTTTGTGTATAGTCCGATGGCTACGATCGAAGTAGCGATTGGCGGTGTGGTGAAAACAACGATGCGAAGGATCGGAGGGTTCGAAGAGGTCAAAGAGATCAAAGGGTTCGGAGTGGTCGAAAGCTATAACGTGGTTGGAGGGTGCTTTGTGTATAGTCATATGGCTCTGATCGAAGTAGCGATTGGTAGGCGTGGTGAAAACAACGATGCGAAGGATCGGAGGGTTGAAGAGGTCAAAGAGATCAAAGGGTTGGAGTGGTCAAAAGTTATAACGTGGTTGGAGGTGCCGTGGTCATGGTGTGAGGTTGACTTGTGTGGCGTGGCATCCGTCTGGACCATCCGATCAGTTAAAATAACGTGCGGACCATCCAATCGTCAAATGAACTTTTGGACTGTCCGAACAGCAAGGAAACTTCCGGACCGTTCGATCGACAAGGACCGTCGATCGATCATGGGGACATTCGAACCGGATGTTTGGACCAGTCGAGCGATCAAGAGAGGAGGTGGCGCGCGTGTTGGCGTGGCATGTCGTGTGGTGGCTCGTTGCGAGATGGGCCTCCAGGTGGCACCAGGTGGCAGCCTCCTCAGTCGTTCCGTCTGACATGGACCTGCTGGCGAGGGATGGCACACGAAAACCAATGGTTGCCGATGCTACGGTGAGCGGTGGAGGCTGGGAGCAACGCAAAAGAGAGAGGGAGGGGAGGGGTTGCACTGGGCTACGTGAGCATTACCAAAAGGGCTCGAAGGGTGGCTGGCGACGAGAAAGGTGGTGGCGCCGTTCGGTGCTCCAGAGAAAGTGAAGTCTCGTGGCACTCTTGCTTGGTGAAGGAGTGGACTTGGTTTGCCGGTGCGCGAGGAAGCTAGTAGAGGTGTCGGCGCTCCTTGGGGTGGCCGGAGCAGTGGGAATTGCTCATTGTGGTTCGGCCGACGAGCGGGGAGGGAGAGCTACGGCATGGGGAGACTTGGGCACAGGGATAGAGAAGGAGGCGGGGAGGTGGTGGTGTGAGGCAAGGTGTATGGGACTATAACATCCTAAAAGTTTGGATTTTGAAAAAATGTGTAAATACAAAAAATCTTTTGGAATGTATGCTCTCTGTAGATTGATCTTATTGGTTTTCTTGATTTTTGGTTGAGGTTCCAATAAGTAAAAGTAATAAAAATCCAAATTCAAAAAGAAAAAGCAAAATTAATAGAAGTTAAGTCTAAAATAAAAGATAAATCTAAAAGATGAACCAACAATTAGGGTAGAAAAATTACTAGTAATGTGGTTGTAAGATGAACAATAAAAAGACATAGGCTAATACAAAATTTTGGAATGAGCAAAGTTAAATAATTGAGGATTAGTAAAAATATTAGAAAAAGTAGAAATGGGCCTAGCCCAAAAACTTCTTTGGCCTTTCGGCCTAGCCAAGCCAGCCTAGCCCCCTCTCTGTTCCTTGCGCGTGCGTTGCCTCGGTGAAAGTTTCGTCGTTGGCCTGCCACGACCTATTCTGCCGCGATTCATTGTGACCACCGCCCGCCAGCGTGCTCCCCTTTCGCCTATGCAGCTGACCACCTGCGCTGCAATGGCACAGCTTCTACATCACCACAAGGTAGGCATCGCATCCGACCTTGCCTCGTTTTACCCGTTGCTCAGAGAAAGATGACAAGATGCCGCTCGGTCCGTCGCGACATAATAGCTCGAGTCAGCCATAGTATGCACCTTTGTCGTCATAGCTTGACACCACAACTGCCCCTGTCAAGAGCTTGCTCAGCGCACATCGCTCCCATCGGCTATAGTCCCGCAGCCTTGCCTCGTTGCATCGCCAATACTCCTCTCGTGCCAATGAATCAATGCCCATGCTCCTTGGTGTGAGCGCCTCGCCATTAAGTGTGATAGCCACCACCATACCCGCATCACATCGCCATCATGACACCAATCTTGAATCACCAAGCCAGAGACATGCCGGTGCTATGTCCACCGTCATGACCGCCAACCACCCTCTTCACGTGGCTAGCCCTTTTTGCGGATATAAAGCCTCGCCTTGACCCTCCACCCTCATCGCACCACCACTCTCTTCCTCCCACGAAGAATTGAATCATCCTTTGCCGTCAGAGCGTCAGTGACACTCTCTTCCCCAACTTCGGTTGAAGCTTCTCCAATCCAATTCCGCTGAGCAGGAGCACCCTCGGAGGAAGGCAACACGACCCCCACCTTCGGCTAGACACATCGACGCCTGCACCTCGCTGGCACCGTGAGCCTCCTCTGCCCGCTGCCATCATACGTCGCCAGTCCATTCCTAGCATCCCCGAGCTCGTCCTAGCATTAAGGTGAAGTCAAGTTGCCCTACAGATGCTCCTCTATTCATGAATTGTGCTAGGACACCATAGATAATTTTCCCCTATCTCCCTTGTTAGGCGGGGCTAAGCCTAGACGTGCGCTCAGGCATGAGCATTCCATTCTTGAAATGCTCATGTTCGGCCGTCGCCTGTATCGTTGGCAGCGAGCCCTGTCGTTGCTGGCCAAAAGGGTGGGAGCCTGTGTCAACGAAGATAGTTGTTGGACAGTCCAAACCTTCTTGGTCGATAGGACGGTCCATCACTGATCGAATGGCTCACACACCCCCATTGCTCGGATACCCAAACCTTCTCGATCGATCGATGGTCTATCGCTGATCAGATGGCTCATGCATCTCAGCCGTCGGACACTCCAAACCTTCCGCTCAATTGGACGGTCCATCGCTGATCGAACAGCTCACGCATCTCAGCCGTCGAACAGTCCGAACCTTCCGCTCGATCGATGATTCAATGTTGATTGCACGACTCGTGCGTCTCAACCGTTCGACAATTTGAACCTTACATTCGATCCGAGTAGTCCATCGTTGATCGGACGGCTCGCGCGTCATAACCGTTCAACGGTCCAAACCCTCGGGCGATTGGGCGATCCTTCGACGATCGAGCGGCTCTCGCATCCTACCCATTCAGATTGTCCAAACTCCCTCAATTGTTTGGACTGATGCGAACTTAACCGCCCACGTGTCGGTGAGAGATCTCTCTCTCTCTCTCTTTTGGGATTAAATTCAAATAGAGAATCTTAAATAGGCATAACTTACTCATATTAACTTCAAATTGGATGAGACAAATTTCTAAAATCATCTAAATTCAATATCTATCTAATGGAACTACAACCAAGGATTTTGGAACTAGTTTAAATTTTTATGTGGTTTTGTTTGATTTGTTGATTTTCTTTACCCAAATTTTTGTGCAACATAAAATAGCATACGTGGCTCAGGAAGAGGAGGCCAAAGTTGAAGCAAGTTAAGACCAAGCCAATTGTGACCAAGGTGAGTCAATACTTTGATCATATTAAACATATATTTTTTATCAAGTTATTTCTATTTAAATTATCAATTGCATGCTTATATTTTATATGCAAATCTATTATTGTTTTAGAGTACTAGCTACATGCCCACTATTGAACTTGTTAGTACTAATTCTCTTGAGATATTCCAAATATGTGAGCCTTGTCACCACAGAAAAAATTATGATGATAAACTTTGAACGTATGTCTATAATTATACACTATGCTTAGTACTACTTAGATACTCGGGGGCACCAAAATGCCCCAAGCATCACTTTTAATCGTCAAAATTGATTTGGAGAAAATAGCTACTTTTGACATGGTATTTTATGTTCCTAAAATCTCCAACATGCTTATTTATCTAGGCGAATGGTAAGAGGGGCTGATCACGGTGGATACACGAGAATATGTGGTTTAGAGAAGAACGCCCAAATAACCCTAAGAACTGAATTGAGTCATAACCTCCCATTGTAAAATAGTACAATCACAAGTCTACAAATTGTAATTTAGCTAAGGAAATCTATTAAACCCCTGAACTCATCTCACAGGTGGTGGAAAGAAGTGGAATATTGCAAGGGCAAGGGAGGCTTAAAGGGACACCAAGGGCAAGGTGAAGTTTGCCAACTACGCTAGACGTTGGGGAGAGCGGAGTTCCGATCGTCGATCGTTGTGGTAAACATCCTGAGCAACATATGGGATCTACCACAAGTGGGAGAATCCCATAAGGTGAGATGACAAAAGGAGCACGATATTGCAAAAAGTTCTTGTGATGATCTACTCAACCGCATGACTAAGGAATCGTGTGAAGCAATGAGCAGATTATCTCTTATGGTGTGTACAAACTCTGTAGAGTCAAATCTGTTTGAACAGCCGTGCCCACAATTATGGGCGGGCATGGGACTTAACTTGAGATAGTTCTATTTCAGAAAAAACTTTGTGGGTGGAAATAAAAAATGGCAGGCTGCAGAAATCCCTGATCTGATGTTGTCCTGGGTGTCGTCCCAGTGGTAATTCTGAAATGTTAGCATATGGATATTATTATTACACTCTTTGATTCAAATAACATGTTTTAGTTCAAATTGCTAGGTCATAGGAAGTTTTCTATATACCCTATTTTTAAAAGCAATTTATGGCAAATAAAACAACCCTAGCCTTCCTTCAGTAAACCTTGTATGATAATTAATTTCATCCTATGTATTGGCTTATAGAGCCTAGTGGTTTGTGCTAGCTCTTGCATTATCAAAAATAGGAAGCCAAGATCACTATACATATGAAGATGCACCTACCATGGAAGGGAGATTCGAGGACAAGAATTAGAAGTTGATATCAAGTTCGGGTCTTAGGCAAATAGACTCGATGGTAATATGTGCATATCTATTATCTAGTCTTAGATAATATTTGTTGCACCCATTTACCCCCAATTGCTTGCCTATGGCTAATGGTTGTACTTTTGTTTATACTTTTCACTGCTATCTTTTGTATTGTAAATATTTGGCTTGATTGGCCCTTGTATAAAACTGTCACCCGACGTTGTGTATTCTAAACTCTAATATGTAATACTCTAGTTCAATCTATCTTGTGCGATGTATCATTAATATAGCAATGTATCTGTGAGCACTATCTACTGATCCAAGGAATAGTATGGTGGAATCATAAAGGATTCGGATTGGAAAATGCAGGTCCAACGATCTTGGTATCGAGCATATGGTGTAGGGTAAAACCTTAGGAGGGTCACTAGATAGAGTCCTAGAACCTAATTTTACAAATTAGTAAAAAGGATTTTCTAAAAACATAGCATATTACTTCTTTGCTTACCCCTCTTAGATATGATCTTAACCTCCCCCATTGATGTTTTAAAAATAGATACTAACATTAATGTCTTAACCTCTGAAAGGAAGCTACAATTGATGGTACGTGGGATTACTTCACCCATGGGCTATCTGAGGGGACTTGCGGGCATCCTCGCAAGCTACTACACTATCCGGGATACAAGGATCAACCTATGTATCGGGACGCAAGGCCACGAAGGAGCTAGAGAATTTTGGATCATGGAGGTCTTCATTTATGCACTAGATGAAAGTGAGCTACCTCATGTCTTCATGAGTCTGTATAGGAGGAGCACTGCATCCACTGCTCTTCAGGACGCTGCTCGCCTAGCATTTGCTCGGCTATCGACATTCATGGACTGCATTGCTGAAGTCTCCATTCTTCTACTACCCGTCCCCGCGAATGAAGCCAACCATAATGAGACCTTCATCCGGAGGCGAAGATAATCCAATGCTCACACATCGGTGCACTCACCGAGGCTATGAGGCCACCTACATCATAGCAACTGGAGGAGATCACCAACCTTTGTCGCCTTCTACCGCTAGCTACTGACCGTGTGGAGGCACTTCAGAGAAGCTTCGCCAAGGTGGAGATGGAGAACGCCACCGCCCTTGCCGAGCTACAGCGGATGGCGATTGCAGCGATGATTGTTGCTCCAGCTCTGCGCACTTGCCATTGTCACCACGGATCCTATTACGCCTAGCCATGGGCGATGGACCCTACATGAGGCTCACCGCTCGTAGGCGCATGACCCCGGTTGTGCGGCGACCATCACCCTCGGAGGGACCAGCCATGGCTGCTATTGCTCGCTCTCATTCAGACTCATCGAATTTCAGTGGCAGCCGCTCCTGCTCTCAGTCTTTAGACTACAATCCTTCTTGCCTAGGAGCCAACTTGATGGAGGAGTAGGTAGTTTAGTGTAGTGCTTGTTAGGAGTTGTATGGTGATAGCAAGCACTAACCCCCTGTATTAGTAAGAAGATGTGGTAGTAACTAGAACGGTAGCCATGGATGTTATGCATCGTAAGTACTGTGTTGTAACTGCAGCGCTCATCCTAGGTGCTATGTAAGCTGAGCCGTGTGCCTCTTATCTATGAATGCTATGTGGCCAAATGTAGGCCTTGTATTGAAATATGTTTTATCATTTATCTAATTTCAGTTGATTCTTGTGTGATTGTTGTGGGCTGATAACCCACTTACTTAATGCTAGTAGCTAACAGACAAAAATGGTACCTACAGATGGCCACTCAAAGAGTCACCCAGGCCCAAGCTAGCGCTAGTCTAGATGTGCAGGTGGGAGTAGATGCCAACCAAGGAACCCTACCAGCGAGTAAAGGGTAGAGGCTGGGGTCAAGGAGTCAACCTTCCAACCCTGGCAGTCAACCCCACCATGGCGCAGGTCGTGGCACAACAAACCTATATTCTACAAGCTATCTACACCGGCCAGCAAGCCAGTGTCGGGAACCAAAATTCAAAATTGACAGACTTCTTAAGAACTCGGCCTCTGACCTTCTCCTTGATAGATGAATCTCTCGAGGCTGAAGACTGGCTTCGAGACACTGAAAAGAAGCTACGACTTGCTAAATGTGCTAAGGAAGATCAAGTAATCTTCGCCACCCACCAGCTTAAGGGAGCAGTAGTAGCCTGGTGGGAAAACTAGGCAATAAATGTGCTATGACCGATGATGACTCCGAAGGAGAAGCAAGAGGCGAAGTAGGGGTACAAGGAGAAGCAAATCAGGCTAGTCAAGCCAACCCAACTAACCAAGCCTGACAAGCCCCACAGGCCATCCCATAGAGGAAGTTCAAGATGTCCTTCAAAGCTAACTTTTTTCCGGTAGGAATAATGAAGATGAAGAAAAATGAGTTTCGCACCCTAAAACAGGGAAACATGTCAGTCAGCAAGTACCTCACCAAGTTCAACCAACTCGCCTGCTATGCTCTAAAAGACATGGCAGAAGAAGAAGAGAAGATAGATAAGTTCTTCGAGGGCATGAATGAGGATCTGCATGTACAACTGATCATCTAGGACTTTTCTAGTTTCCATCAACTAGTGAACAAAACACTGATCCTAGAAAATGAAAGGAAGAACTTGAAGACTAGTCGCAAGTGCAAGCAAGTGGTACAACGGTCTCAAGGGAGATTCATCTAGAAGCTCTTCAACAACCCTCCCTTATCAAGGCTGCAGACTGTGAGACCCTGGAGTGGAAACTCCTGGACCCCGTGTGTATTTCAGTACTAGTCCCAGATCAACGCTAGTACACACAGTTAACCAGAAGGTGAATACATTTCCAACCACGAGTATTACAATAATAAAAGGTTCAGACTTAAACGTCTTTATTACAAATGAGGTTTCACCACCTCTCTTCAAACAGAAAATAAATTACAGCGGAAACGAAGCATTCAAAAGAACTGCCCATCAAGATGCCACAGGCATTTGACTGGGGAAACGTAGCCTAGTCCTCGGGAAAACCTTCGTCACCGGCTTCCTCGAAGTAGCGGAAATCCTCCTCTTGAGCTTCATAGTCTTCAGCTATTTGATTTGTAGAGCAACAGGTGAGTACAAAATTGTACTCCGCAAGTCTTGGGAAAAATACAATAGATGCAGGGCTTCACAAAGGAAGGTTTTATGGTTCTTTTGCATAAATAAGCATTTTACTTCAAATTTACATACTTATTTCAAAAGCAAGTTGTTAAACAATTTGTTTTCTATAATTGAAACTAGATAATTAATTTAGTGAAGGTTTCACCCACCAACACTAATAACATAGGCTATATCCGTCAAGATTCAAAATGAAGGTTAAATCCACCTGAACTGGTTACATCCACCAGACCAAAATCACGAGAGTTCCATCCACTCCCGAGTTTTCCAAAACATTTTATTTTTAAATTCAAAACCCAAAACTCTACCATGTGAATGCATTCCTTGCCCGCCCCTGACCGTGGGCACGGCTATTCGAATAGTTTGTTACTTTGCAGAGTTCGTACAACTTTTACCCACAAGAGATAAATTATCTTAACAGTCAACATGCTTCCTTTGGTATGAGACCCAGATAAAATATCACAAAGCTTTTCACCTACTCTAGTATAGTTTTATATCACCCGCTGAGGTTTCACCGCTGAAGAGTTAAATCCACCACATTCAGAAGCCCCTTCTTGCGCCATGTGAGTGCAGTAAATCCCTGCCCCTCACTTTAAGTAACCAGTAAATCCCTGGTACCCATTTTTCAATGGTGACACAAAAACTAAACTATTATAGGTTAATTAGCTAGGTTGTACCCATTTTAACTTGTGGTTGTACTGTTTTGCTCAGTTTGGACAAACACAAGAGTCGGTCCTTAGACGACAAGGGTGGATCATTCACAATTCCAATTCTCGTGCTAAAACCACACCAGCCAATCATTCCATCCACCCTGGTCTGGTTTTCATTTTAAATTTCCTTTTAAAATTAAAATTACAGTGATAACATCCATTACCACTAGTTTAAACAAATTTTTAAATACAAAACATTCATCAACAACTTTTCCCATATGAGCATTTTTATATTGATCAGCTAAACTAAGCATGCTATAATAATCTAAATTCAACAACAGATAATACTAACTCATTTATGAGTCAAAGAATATCCTATGTTGACAAGGGTACAAGGTAAGCAATTTCCAAAGGAGGATATAACAAGCTTGGCATTTATCTAAATTTTCTAAAATTAAATTATCACTTTATACAACATAGCCATGCAATTATTTTAAAATAATCACAAAAACATTTATAAAAATTTACGAGCAAAACGGTCAAGGAGACTTGCCTTCTTGAATTAGGTTGGAATCTTCCCGAAGTTGCTCTTGAAAATCTTCCGAGAATTCGGACTCTACACGAGAAACGAGAAAAACTAATAAAATAAAATAAAATAAAAACTCAAAAATTAATAATAAATATACCAAATAAAGTTTGGAATTTTAGATGAATTTAGAAATTTGAACGAGTCAATTTGAAGTTAAAACGAGGAAGATATGGCCTTTGGAAGTTTGAAATCAAAGAAAAAGAAAAAGAACTGATTTCTGCAATTAAATTTCTACTGAAAAAGAATTATGACGTCAGCAAGAATTATTTTTCCAAAGGAAAAATCGGAATAATGACGTCAGCACGGAATTAAAAATAAATTATAGTGGCTGACAGGTGGGGCCGGTCCACGGTGGACCGAGTCCACGGAAAAAAATCAAAAATGCTGACATGGCACGAGGAGGGAGTGACACGTGGCACAACCGACGGGCAAGCGGGCTCGATTTGCTGACGTGGCAGCTGATGTGGCGACACGTGGCATGACACGTGGCAGGTAGGGCTGATGTGTCGTGCCACGTCGGCTAGGGCTGACGAGTCTCGCTCGGGCGGCGGCGGCAACGGAAGATCGGACGGCCGAGGTTGTGCCGCGTGGCAAAATCCGGGCCGTGAAAACAAATCTGGATGAACGGCCACGATTGAACGGCGGGGCATGGGCGAACGTTCGATCTCGAGCGCGTGGCGGGATCGCCGCTGGCGACGCGCAGACGCGAGGCCGCAGCGTAGGCGCGATCTGGCGGCGGGACCGAGACGGGGCGCGGATCGGACGGCCGATGTTGGGACGCGCGGGCGCATCCGAGCCGTCGGGGATGAGTGGTTCAGATGGAGCCGCGTGGAGGCGGGGTTGGTCCGATCGACGGCGGTGGCGCACGACGACGTCTGGCGTCGCGCGGGCGAGCGGCGTCTGCGCGCGGTGGCGCGACCGAGGGAGCGGGCATGCAGAGGTGCGGTGCTGGCGCGGGGACCGAGCGGTGGAGCGGAGCGACGGGAGCGGCGGAGGTCCAACGACGACTTACCGGCGGCGACGAAAATGCACGGCGGCGACGAGCACGACTGGAACTGGAGAGGAGGGGTGCGTGAAGGGCGAGAGGGTCCCCGGGGAAGAGTTTTTATATACCGCGGAGGAAGAAAACGGGCGCACGAACTCGCCGGAGTTAAAGCGACGGTTTTCATCTCCAACCGACGGAAATGGGCAATAACTCGAGGGGAAACGGTGTGAGTTGAATGCACACGACGAGCGGGTGCTCCGGGGGCATTAATGGCGAAAAGTAACTGACAGGAGACGAAAAACGAAAGCTCGGCGGAGGCGCAGTAATGGCGACGGCGCACCGAGGAAGAAACGGGCGGGGACGATGGCACGACAGCGGGACCCACACCGGCGAGAGAGAGAGAGAGACGAGCGGCGGATAGGCGGCGGGTGGCGAAGAGAAGAGATGACGGCCGTTGGATAAAGAGCGAAGGGTTAAGTTAGCTTGGGCAGCTGAGATTAGATCGGCGGGGCAGTGGCCGGTCCGATGCGCGACAAGTGTCAACCATCGGGAAGGGGAAGGCGGCCGAAGGGATAAGTGAAGATGAGCGGCGTGGATTTGATCCAGCGGCGGGGAAGGCTCCGATGGACGACACGTGTCGCCCGAGGAAGGTTTTTGGGATTTAAATCTTTTAAAGATTTTAGAAAATACCAGGAAGCCTTAAAATACTCAGAAAAAATACCAAATAAATTTTAAAAATTCCAGAAAAATTCACAGAAATTCCTGGAGAGATTTTTAGACTTAAGAAATATATTTCCAACTTATTTTATTATAAACTTTTATTTTTAAACAGAAACTTTAACTCTGGAAAATCCAAATAATCATGAATCATCTGCTATGATGAGTAAAAAATCTAGTTTCCTTTTTGTGAGAGTTCGTATCAAAACCATATAAGGTTGAGTTGTACTCGATTTGGGGACCATATGGATATCCCAAGGGGCTATATAAGTCATGTATTGGCAGCCTTTAGAGCTCAAACCACCTTTGAGAAAAAATAATCTACTAAAGTTTGTTCGAGTTTATCGTTGCTGCCAAAATTCTATAAGTAATTAAGAGTGTTCTTCAATCAAGATCGTTCAGCCTTTCCACTAGGAATTGGGTACATGATAGATGTTCGCTTGGTGGTCAGCGAAATCAACACGAGCGTGTTTTGGCGGATTAAAGAGTGTTCATCCCTTGCACTGGCATTGGAGGATCATTACGATTCATCAATACTCGTGCGAGTATCCATCCTACGTCGAAAAGATTAGGCGACCCCGTATCACCACCCATAGACAGATGGCTAAACAGAAAAGGTAAATCGAACACTAGAGGATATGCTTTGAGTATGCACACTGGAATTCACTAAGGATTGGCAGAAATGCCTGCCCTATGCCAAATTTGCTTAAAACAATGGATATCAAGCCATCTTGAAGAAGTCAATGTTGGAATCCTTATATGGAAGAAAGTGACGAAGCCCTTTACATTGGTCAAAAGTAGGACAAGGCTACATTTTTGGGCCAGAAACTTTGCAATAGGCTGAAGAAAAGGTTCACCTGATTAGGGATCGATTGCAAGCAGCTCAATCTAGGCAGAAGAGTTATGCTGACAAAAGGTGTAGGCCATTAAGTTTTGAAGTCAGAGATTATGTCTACCTGAAGGCCTAAATGTGTCCCCCTTGTGAGGAGTTAGAAGATTCAAAGTTAAGCATAAGCTTGCTTCATGATATGTTGGACCATTCCCTATTGTGGCCAAGAAAGGAGAAGTAGCTTACCAACTTGACCTACTCCGCAAGATTAGGCGATGTACACAACATCTTCCACGTGTCCCAACTCAAGAAATGCCTTGGATGCTAGAAGGCCAAACTCCGCTAGAAGCAATTAGGCTTGAAAGTGACCTGACCACAAGGAGCGTCCCATCAAGATTCTAGAAACCGTAAAAAAGAAGACTAGGAGTCAGACAATTCACCTATGCAGGGTAGAATGGAGCAATCACACCAAAAAGAAAGCCACCTAGGAGCGCGAAGATCAACTAAGGATGGATTATCCCTACTTATTCTCCAACTAGGCTGAATCTCAGGGTCGAGATTCTCTTTAAGGGGGGGGGGGGGCAGGCTTGTAACATCTTAAAAGTTTGGATTCTAAAAAAAATAGGTAAATAAAAAATCTTTTGGAATGTATGCTCTCTACAGATTGATCTTATTGGTTTTCTTAATTCTTGGTTAAGATTCCAATAAGTAAAAGTAATAAAAACTCATATTCAAAAAGAAAAAGCAAAATTAATAGAAGTTAAATCTAAAATAAAAAATCTAAAAAGATGATACAACATTAGGGTAGGAAAATTACTAGTAATGTGGTTGTAAGATGAACAATAAAAAGACATGGGCTAATGCAAAATTTTGGAATGAGCAAAGTTGGATAGTTGAGGATTAGTAAAAATATTAGAAAAATATAAATCGGCCTAGCCCAAAATCTTCTTTCGCCTTTCAGCCTGGCCCCCTATCTATTCCTTCTATTGTGCCTGCCCCCGAGCCAGCTACAGCAGCCCATTCCGCCGCGATTCATTGTGATCGCTAGCCACCAACATGCTCCCCTTTCGCCCATGCTGCTTACCACCTGTGCTGCCATGGCTTAGCTTCTGTATCACCATAGGGAAGGCATCGCATCCGACCTCGCCTCGTTTGACCCATCGCTCGGAAAAAGACCGATGAGGCACCGCTTGATTTGCCATGACATGACAGCTCGACTTAGCCATAGTATGTGCCTTCACCGTCATAGCTTGACACCGCAATTGCCCCGTCAAGAGCCTGCTCAGCGCACATTGCTCCCATCAGCTATAGTCCCGCTTGGCCTTGCTCCATCGCATTGCCATTACTCCTCTCGTGTTGATTGAATCGATGCCCATGCTCCTTGGCGCGAGCGCCTCGCCATTAAGTGCAACAGCCACCTCCATACCCTACAGCGCGTCACCGTCGTGACGCCAAGCATGAATCAACATGTCCTATAGCCATGCCGATGCTACGTCCACTGTCATGACCGCCAACCACCCCTTCACATGGCCAGCCCTTTTCGCCAGATATAAAGCCTCGCCTGGGCCTCTACCCTCATCGCACCACCACTCTCTTCCTCCTATAGTGAAAAATTGTACTATCACTGCCCGCAGGAGTGTTAGTGACACTCTCTTTCCCAACTCTAGTCATTGAGCAATCCACCGATTGAATCTTCGCCAAGCCAATTCCGTTGAGCAGGAGCAACCTGAGAGGAAGGCAACACCACCCCCACCCTCGGCCAGTGAGAGACCATGTAAAAGTGACCCCGTGTTTGTGATGAGTAATTGACTCGTGTTCTGGAAAAGTTTGAGTTTGATTTGGGTGGTCTGTGCTTAAGTACTATATACTAGTGCTAATGTATGATTATACTGTTTCGAGCGGTGCTATGTGATGTTTTCTTGTTTGTGATGGCTGTAGGACTTTGGAAGTAAGTCGTGGCGAGGCATGAGATGGCCGGACTAGGCACAGGCGATGCTGAGGTTGAAGCGGTCATGAGATGCTGAAGACGGCGAGGGTTCGAAGTGGTTGCGAGACTTGGACAACAAGAAATGAGGAAGCTTCCAGGAAAGTGTAGGAGTGACATTTTGGTAAATTACACAAGGTTGCAAAAGGGAAGCGGATTCGGTTGAGAGATAACGGGTGAAGACCAAATGAGGACCCGGTAGTGGAAGTCTATAAATAGAGGTGGTGTGCACTTGTGTTGGAAGTAGAAAAGAGGAGAGTAGTTTTTGGCCTTATGTCTATTTCTTTTCTCTGTTGAGAAGGTGTTGGGAGAGCAGAGAGCTTGTTTTTTTTGTTTCTTGTCTTAATGAGAGTCTGCACGTAGTGTTGGGCTCTTGAGTTTCTTTCGGGTGTGTGCTCTCGATGTGAAATCATGTATGGGTTGGCTGTAGAAGTCCTTGTTAATGCAATCATTCATCTCTCTGATCCTTTTGAGAAATCTGGTATTTGAGTTGTTTTGATTTCTTGTCTTTCGGTTCAGTCCTGCTCTCTGTTCTTCTCTGTAATTTTTGGGTGAATCCTTGTTCAGTAAGCTGTAAGAGGAGTTTACCTCTAACAGGAAACCTTCTCAAAGCCTCTTGGATGGCTTGTTCCTGAGAGAAATCATAATTAAAACAGCCGAACTCTCTTTAAGAAATGGATTGCTGCACTTCCTTTTTCTTTTGGGGCTTCTAGAGTCCGAAGGCTGGGATTTTGGAGTTCTTGATTTCTTGCGTAGAAACTGTGTTTCAGCTTTTGTTCTCTTGCTCAGAGGCTGTCTCCTGCTGTGACAAAAAAATTTCTCCAAAGCAAAGTTTCAAGAACCGCTGGCAGTGTAAAATCCAGTCTGCTATTCTGTTTTCAGTTCAGTTCAGTTTTCGGTTTTCCTTTTTCTGGTTCTTCTGCTTTTCTGTTTCCTGTCCTTTCAGTCTGAAAAGAGCTGCAATCTTTCTTTTTTTTGTCTGCAAGTCCTTCTGCCCTGCTAGTTTCGGCCAGTCTGCACCTTCTTTTCAGCATGCTTCTCTTTTCAATTCCGTTTTTCCTTCCCTCTGAGATCGATGTAATGTTTTGGTTGAAGTGCATCTCTGTGACCCTGAGAAGCACAGCTATCATGCAATCTTTTCTCGGTCCTTGTTTCATTTCCGGTAGTTACTGTACCTCAACTTTCAGTCAGTAGTTTTTCTGTTTTCTTTCTTGTTGTGTTTGCTCTTTCCTTTTCTGGTTGGCTTGCAGTTTCTGCAGTCAAGTCAAGTATAAGTGTCTGCAGTTTTCTGTGGCGATTGTGCTCTTCTTTTCTGTTTTGCTTTTCCTTTTGCTTGCACTTTCGGCCAGTTTAGTTTGTGGAGCTACCAGTCAGTTTTTTTTTGTAATTGGTCAGTCATCTTTGTGGTTTCTAGTTCTGTGTTTTTGGCAAGGCTCTTCTCTGTTCTGAGGTATTTCCTTTGTATCCAGTGAGCACTCAAACATGATGCTTCATAGCCTTTTTTGACCAAGTCTGTTTTAGCTCCTTTATCGATCGGATTTTGACCTTTTTTTTTGTGAGCATCTATTTTCTGTCTTCATAGCTGCTGTAGCTATTGGAGAAGAAAATTGTGTGAGTACTTGGGGCAGATTGAAGGCACCATTCACCCCCTCTGTTGCCATATCGGTCCTACAGCCAGACACATCGACCCCTGCACCTCGTCGATGCTGTGAGCCTCCTCTGCCTGCTACCAGACCACTCCCAGCATTCCCGAGCTCATCCAAGCATTCAGGTAAAGTCAAGTCACCCTGTAGATACTTCCTTGTCCATGAATTGTGCTAGAACATTGTAAATAATTTTCCCCCTATCTCCCCTGTTCTGCCACTGCCATTGATCGCCGGCGACCACCACCACCACCACCATCAAATTGGTCGACAAGACTAAGCCTAGACATGCGCTCAGGCATGAGCATTCTATTTTTGAAATTGCTCACGTCCACCTCTATCACCGATGATGAGCTCTGTCATTGTCAGCCAAAATTGATGGGAGCCTGTGTCAATGAAGATAGCTGTCAGATGGTCCAAACCTTCTGAGTCGATCGGTCGGTCCACCGTTGATCGAACAGCTCACACGCCCCGCCGTTCGGACGGTCTAAACCTTCTCGATCGATTAGATAGTCCATCGCTAATTGGACGACTTGCGCATCTTAGCAGTCGAACAATAGAAACCTTTCGCTCGATCGGACGGTCCTTCGTTGATTGGACGGCTCATGCCTCTCAGCCGTCGGAGAGTCCAAACCTTCTGCTTGATCGGACGGTCCATCGCTGATCAGACGGCTCGTGCGTCTCAACCATTTAGACAGTTTGAATGTTTCGCTCAATCCGAGCAGTCCATCGCTAATCAGAAGGCTCATGTGTCATGACCGTTCGTCGTTACGAACCACTGGGGCGATCGGGCGGTCCCTCACTGATCAGACAGCTCCTGCATCCCACCCGTTCGGATGGTCCGAACTCTCTCAATTATTTGGATAGGTCCGAACTTATCCGGGCCCACCTATCAGCGAGATCTCTCTCTTCTCTCATTTTTGGATTAAATTCAAATGGAGAACTTTAAATAGGCATAACTTACTCGTATTAACTCCAAATTGGATGCGACAAATTTCCAAATTCATCTAAATTTAAGATCTATCTAATAGAATTAAAACCAAGGATTTTGGAGCTCATTTAAATTTTTATATGTGGTTTTATTTGGTTTGCTGATTTTCTTTATCTAAATTTTTGCGCAATGTAAAATATCATACGAGACTCAGAAAGAGGAGGCCAAAGCTGAAGCAAGTCAAGACCAGCAAGATCAAACCAACTATGACCAAGTCAAGTCAATACTTTGATTATATTGAATCTATATTTTTCAGTAAGTTACTTATCAAATTGCATGCCAATATTTTAAATGCAAATCTATGATAGTTTTAGAGTACTAGCTACATGCCCACTATTGAAGTTGTTAGTACCACATTCCCTTGAGATATTCTGAATATGTGAGCCTTATCACCATAGAAAAAAATTATGATGATAAACTTTGAATGTAAGTCTATAATTATACGTTGTGTTTAGTACTACTTAGATACTCAGGGGCACCAAAATGCCCTAAACATCACTTTTAATCATGAAAATTGATTTGGAAAAAATAGCTAGTTTTGACATAGTATTTTATGTCCCCAAAATCTCCAACATGCTTATTTATCTACGTGGATGGTAAGAGGGGCTGGTGCGGTGGATGCATGAGAACATGTGGTTTGAGGTAGAACTGCCCAGATAACTCTAAGAACTAAATCAGGTCATGATCTCTTATTATAAAATAGTACAACTACAAGTCTGCAAATTATAACTTGGCTAAGTAAATCTATTGAACCCCTAGACTTATCTCACAGGTAGTAAAAAGAAGTAGAATATTGCAAGGGCAAGGGGAGGCTTAAAGGGACACCAAGGACAGGGTGAAGTTTACAGCTGCGCCAGACGTTGGGGAGAGCGGAGTCCCGCTGCGGTGGCCATTGTAGTAAACATCCCAAGTAACGTATGGGATCCATCGCAAGTAGGAGAAGCTCATAGGGTGCAATGACAAAGGGGACCAGATATTTTAAAAAGTTATTGTAATAATGTAACATCCTATTTTTGAGCCTTTTGAAGTTTTTAAAATAAAATTTATTGACTAGATTTATCTAGAATTTATTAAAGCTTAAAATGAATTTTTATGTATTAAAAGATTTAATCTAATTAAAATAAATATTAACATAAGCTAAACATATTTTATTTGGATTCCTTATGTCTTAGGGATTTTTGAAATTTTCTAAGAATTTTTTGAATTTATTTCCTATTTTCTAGAGCTCCTTTTGTTTTATCTAACTTTCTGGAAAAGAAAAATCTCGAAAACCTTGTGAATAGTAGCAGGTCAACCCACCACTGTTTACCAGCCCGTTCACCCGCAACCGCCCGATCGCGTCGCGGCCATGTGTCACGCATCCGACCACCCGCGCAAGCCGCCTCGCCCGCAGCCGCTAGATCGGCCCTGCGCCACGTGTCGGCATCGGATGGCAAGCACCGCCTTTGACTTTGTTGATCCTATATTTTAATGTTAATTATTTGTTTGCTCAAGCTATTATGCATGCACATATTTTTAGTGAAAACATTATGTTGGTAAGGTGGATAGTTATGCTAATTTGTTGCATTGGCCCTTCCTTGAAAAGTTGCTATACTCACTATTGTCACCCTAGTAATGATATCCACAGCCGGTATGAATAATTGTGGAATTTTAGAACAAGTATAGGGTAGAGTTGCTTAGCCATGCATATTTGTCGGTATACTAGATGATCAGTTAGATACAATTTCAAAATATGGGATGATAATGTTGCTATACCAATGTGGTCACCCTTGATATTTTTCTTAGAAAACAAAACTGTAAAACTATAGTTTTGACTTGGACGAGATATTGGTATAACTGGTGGTGTGAGAGAAAGTTGCACGTATTTGTTGGATGGTGAAAATTTATGTGGATATAGCCTGTGGTGAAAAAGAAAACTTGCATGTGGTGGTTGATGGTTGGAGACTCTCGCTCGAGTTGGTTAAGGACCGTGAACTTCTATGTTATTGATTTAAGCCTTTTGTACAGTCACAAGTGCCTTTATAGAAAGTCCCTAGCGTAATAAGCTATTTGGGTCTAATCTTACACCCGTGATAGATCAGAGTAATGCAAGTGCCAGTAAAGGGCTCGAGGTGGTTCTCATCACAGTAAGTGTATGGGGCTAAAACCATCGACACAACATGAATTCCTCATGGTTCAACATGTTCTAACTCTCGAGGACTAAAATTCATCGGACGGGGTAAGGTTGGAATTGAGCAATGTAAAGGCCTTGTTATGATTTAGTGCTGGCCACACTGTTTGTATCTTGTTGATAAAGTGTACAATCTCTGCGAGTGTAAAATCTATTCGAATAGCCGTGTCCCGATTGTGAGCAAAGCTTAGTAATGTCGCTAAGGCTAGACTTATATTTTCAAAACTTGGTTGGAAATGGGAGATATCCCCTTTTGGAACTTGGACATGAGTATATGAAAGTCGTTGCTCATGGTTGTGGAAAGCCATTTGTGAATTATGCTTATGCTACTTGTTTCTTTATATCATTTGTCAAATGCTCTTACAACTTGTTTGCAATCTATTGTTCGTTATCCCAAATAAAAGTATATTTTTACAAAGTAAATTAGAATAGACAACCATCTTTGACTCAGTTTATATCTTTGTATAACTTTGCTATAAAGTCTTATGGAGTATGATTTTCGTATTCATCGTTGCTTGTTGAACAGTATTGAGCAAGAAGGAGATCTTCAGATCGGTTACTTCCGCACCATGAGTTTCAGCAAAGACGCCATTTGCTAGGTTTAACTCCAGTCAATTACTTGTGGTGGACCATGGCATGCTTTCTGGAATTTTGTCCCATTTATTGTCACTTCCACTGCTATTTAATTGATATGCAAATTATTTGGCCAGTCTAGTATTATACATTTCTCTATTTATTCATGTGTGTATGAATCTGATATAATATTGTAATATATGTTTACTAACCACTAATCATGAGACTAATATAGTAAACACATAGGGTCTGAGAGGACCCCACATATGGGAGTATTGCATCAATAGCTACACCACCCTCTTTTCTGAATATCATGTATGCCAAACAAAGCCCCAACAAAACGACTGCTTGAGCTGCACATTCTTTCTAGGGGACATCATATTCCATGTTATTGGCCAAATGACAGCTGTACATGAAACAACGCAGGAGAGAATGACAGTGATACCACAAGGATCATATGAAACAACCATGAAACAAAATCCTCAGGTCAAAGAGGCATTTTGCTAAACATATTATATGCAACATTCATGAACTACAGGGAGACCAAAAAACATGACTTATTTGAACCACCAGTGCACGTAGGAGGGACAACAATGAGGTCTGCTTGTGGACGAGGCCGGCAATGAGTATTTCGCGAGCTCTCCTGCCACACGCGAAGGAGTATGGAATGCAGGAGCTACCGTGCACTGCCGCATGCTGCGCACTTGAGAGAGGAGGCCTACGACACAGGGGAGGACAGCCGGACGGTGAGGTTTTGCGCCGCACGCTGGATGGAGAAGGACACATGGCTTGACATGAGGAGCCGGCTGGACAGTGAGGCCCGCGTGTGCAAAACCTTGGGGACTGATGCGACGAAGGAAGACGAGGGGAGATGGTGTGCGCGCTCTCGCGTGTGGCTGTGGAGTATGGCAGGGAGCTTCCACACGGTGAAGGATAGCGGGTGGAAGCGATGACGATGTTTCATGCGGAGCAACGAGAAGAGGACGATGGCGAGGCTTGTCTGAACAAAACAGATGTGCGCTGATCAGAGACACGATTACTAGTTGCCGATCCTACGGTATGATGCTATACCGTCGAAAACAGGACCCGACGGTATAGATGCACCGCGTCCCAACCAAATTATTCCTTTCCAATACCCTAACAGCACATATATATCTTCCTATATGCTTGAGCCATACTTGTATCTCAAAGAAAGTAGAAATTAAACTAAATTTCATCAGCACATCAGCAATCAACATACATATATTAGATGTTTCTCCCTCTTAATTGATGTATCTATTTTCTTGCAGTTTTTCCTTAATTGGCCAATAGCATTGACATATATATCAAAACAAAAATTAATCAAGAAACCAAATAACCACACATGCATACATGCAAGAGAGAAACCTAATGCACACACGGAAGAAGGTCGTCTTGCAGCCCCTCTTCTAGCTCCCTCGTCTCCAGCCGGCCATGTATGCATTCATCGATCAGCACCGCCAAGCCGAGGCGGCGATGATGGCGCGGTCCTGCCAGCCGAGGAGGAGGCAGCCCTTGTCCTCAGTGAGCCGGTACCCGTCGCCGGCGCCGTAGAGGCCGAGCAGGACCTGGCTCTGGCCGACGGCGGCCGGGCTGAGCGGCACGGCCTCGAATCCGCGGCCCTCCATGACGCGGCGCCACCGGTCCAGCCGCTCGTGCCGCGCCACCCGCTCGGCGCCCTCGCACGCCACCACGTTACGGATCTCCGGCGCCAGGATGCACTGCTCCACCTTCATCCGCGGCGCCGATTCCGCCGGGAACGTCGCGTCCAGCGAGTCGAAGATCGCCGAGTAGTAGTGCAGCGCCTCCAAGAACCTATATACGACCACGCGTGCATACAATTGCCTCCTTTTAACATCATTCCAAGTGTAATCAATCACAAATTTTATGATGAATTTTGCACAAATAATTCTTTTAATTAAAGTGAACTTCTTGATGAATTTTAGCCTCATTTCTAGTGCGTCCAATCACAAATTTACGACGAATTTTGTACACGTAATTCTTTGATGGTAACATTTTAATCATCATTAACAAAATTGATTCAAGATCAGGGAAATGGCCGATTACCAGCCGAAAACAGATTTTATCGGTGACCTCTAGAAAAATTTTAAACCGGCTTCAAAAAATTTGTTTTGTATAAATTTTGTCAAATTCAGAAGAAATTTTTGCCGAAATTTGTTTTAAAATTTTTGGCCGATATTTTTAAAATTCAAATTTTGATTTGAAAATTTTGGCCCAAAATCCTCCAAAATTTTCCGATTGTTGGTCAATGGTCATACCGGTCCTTCCCGATTAAAATTTACAACCTGTTTTTTAAACCCTGTTCAAGATTGATTAGTAGAAGAGGCAAGATTGGCAAATATATAGGAGGGATTTGATTTGGTACTTACCTTCCCAAGAAGTACGGGCCGTTGTGCCCGGCCTCCTGCTCGACGAGAGTCATGATCTTGGGCGCCTGGTCGCGGATCATAGACAGTAGCGGGGCGAGGTGCGCGCCGGGGACGCGGTACAGCCGGTTCACGGCGTTCACAGCGAGCGCCTCCCCGACGCGCCGCTGCAGCGCGGCGGGGCGCAGCCGCTCCAGCCTGTCCGCCACGGCGGCATGGAACTCGAACGGCACGCGCAGAGACGCGGCGAGGGAGGCGAGGTGTCGACCGGTCTCCCTCACCGCCGCGGCCGGGTGGCCCACCCCGGTGAGCCTCAGCGTCGGCGGGCCCCCCGGTCGCGCCGCGAGAGCCTGGAGGAAGGCCGGCCACTGGTAGCCCTGGAGGATGTCGAGGTCGACGACGTGGACGCGGTCCTCGCCGTGGAAGGCCTCGAAGATGGCCTGGTTGGCGGTGAAGTGGGCGAACTTGATGTAGGGGCAGGCCTGGTACAGGATCTGGTAGATCTTGAGCGTCTCCGGCGACGGCGGGAACGGGTAGGGGCGCCGCGCGGGAGGCGGACGCGGCGGAGGAGGAAGAGAGGGAGAGGCGGTCGGCGAGGGCGTCGGCGAAGTAGGAGGCGACGCGCTGCATGGAATCGCCGAGAGGGGAGGCGACGCGGCGGAGGAGGAGGAGGTGGCGGAGCGCCGAGGGCTGGTCGCCCTTGGACACGAAGTCGGCGCACGCCAGCAGCAGGTGCACCAGCTGAAGACCGCTGTCCTGCTCCTGAATGCATGCACACACACGTTTGGTCGTGCATTAGAGCAAAATGAAAGAACTAATTAATTTTTGAAAAAGATGCTGGAAATCATGATAAACACGAAATCGATTTTGGATCATGGTTAAACATGTCGGATGAAATTGAACAAAATTTCGGTCATTTTGTTACCCAACGAAAGGGAAAACATTTGGTCAAATTTTGGCCGAATTTTTCTTCAATCGAAATTTGTCCAAATTTGGTTAAATTTCATTAAAATTCAAATAAAATTTGAAAATTTCGTCCGAAATTGTGAACGAAATTCCAAAATTTTGTTTAATTCGATCGCTCGTTACGCTAGCTGATGAATTTTTTCAATCCGAAAGATTTTTCCCTGATTTGGATACACGGAAACTTGTACCCACCAAGGAAAAATTGCCTAAAGTATACGATAACTTTGTAGAATCACTTTCTTTAAGAATACGAAAAGTTTTGCTGTGGAAATCTACAGAATACACCAAGAAAAAAGCCTCAAGACACCACCTATGGTTCGCACGGTAGCCATCGCCTGTATTTCACATGTTGATGAAAACAATACGCTAATTTTGGACTGCGTGATTTGTCACGTACGTACGTGCTAACTGTGAACTGTAAAAGATATCCTTCTAATTAAGCTAGCTTCTGGATAGCTGTCCTTCCGATCCGTATCCTTGTCCAGCTTCTACACACACGCCAATCGCAAAACATCAAGGCTACTTTTGGCAAGTTAATTAACACGCCTACGACAAAAATAGCAATCTTATTTGGTAGGCACTCCAAGCTCTACACTACACGTTCGGACGTGCTAATTAAGCTGCACATTTGCATGCATGGACTGCGACCATTTGGCCAATCGAGGCAGCGCCTACTAAATTTAGAAACTTTTACCGACGTGAGAAGAGTAAAAAAACGATGCTTAGCATGCTACGAAGCAACCTCTTGAGTCCATGTGATGAATTTACTCTGATGCGTGGTTGGTTAGTTGCTTAATTACCTGCTCAGCCTCCGACTGGATCACCGAGCCCAGCATGCTGTGCAAGGAAGAATCAGCTGCCCACTGATCAGGCTTCGCCATTTGGTGCTGCAGCGACAAGCCTTCTGCTCCAAACTGACCCGTGTAGTACAACTCAGGCTGCAAGCCGCCCACTTGAAGCCCTCCGGCGACCATCGCCGCCGCCGCGACCGCCTCCTCGCCGCCTCTGTACGGCGGCTCCGGCATCGCTAGGCACTCCGACAGAGTCGGCAGCTGCGACGGAGCGGTGCCAGCAGAGGCGCCGCCGCAGTTAACGTTCTCCCCGCCGCTGCCGGCCTTGTCCGGCAGCTGGTACCCTAGGTACCCTTCCTTGTACTCCATGAAGGGGTCCATTGAAGGCAAAGGAAGGTTCTCGCCATGAACGTAGGACGAAGAGAAGGAGAGGGAGGAGGGGGTGTTGCTCTTGCTGCTGTTGCTATGGGTGTTGTTGATGTACACCTTGTGCAGTGGGCTCTGCGACTTGCCCATGCCATGGTTAGGGAGGCTGTACTGCGTTTGCGCGCTTCCCTCCATGCCATGCACGTAGCTCTGGTGGTTGCCATGGCTAGCGGTGTGGAGATTAGAGAAGGTTGATCTCCTTGGGGAAGAGGCCATCTCTCTCCTCGGTGAGGTCACCATGTACTCCCTCTTAGGGGAGGAGACCATGTAGTCCCTCTTTGGTGAAGAGATCATGTAGTCTCTCTTGGGAGAGGATACCATGTACTCCCTCCTGGGGGAGGAGGCCATGAAGTCCCTCCTAGGGCTGCACGCCATGAAGTCCCTCCTAGGGGAGGACATCAGGAAGTCGGCGGCACCGGATGCGCCGATCTGGTCGGCGAAGAGCGACTCCCACAAGGCGATGTCCGGCGACTGTATCTCGACGTCGATGTCCCCGTCGAACCTGAGAGCTTGTAGGCCGGCTAGGGTGTCGTTGGCGTCGGGATAGGTGGACGGCGCGACGATGTTCGACTCCGAGACCGAGGCGGTGGGTGATGTCGGAGCCTGCTGCTGCTGTAGCTTCCCGTCGGCGGTCGTGTCAGCGCAGTTCAGCATCCCCATGCTTGAACACATGAGAGATCAATGCTCACCTCTCCCTACTACAGCAGAGAGGATGCATATAACAAGAGAACACTACCCCTTTCTCCTTCGGAAGCAACAAAAAGAACACAACACTACTCAGATTGGCATTGAGAAAGCCTAGGTTTCTATGAATTCTAGGTTATTATAAGGCAAGTTTTTGAGAGAAGAGGAAAGTGAGAGGAAGCTTGCAATGTGTTCCAGCTTGATTGGAGGTGTTGAGGGGAGGATAAAGAGCTAGGAGCAGCGCGCCATGAATAGACGTTCTTGGAGGCATTGCGTTGGCCTCTGCCACCATGTCAAAAGAGTGTTTTGGTCGGTTGCTCATGAATTTCTTTGCTAATTCCCTTTGTACTCTTTTGGTTATAGTTGTTGCGCGCCTATTGGTGGAGGGCACCTTCCAACAAAGCGATAAAATAGGTCTCACAAAAAACCAGGTCCCTTCCAAAGCAGAGGAGACATGAGACTCACCTGGGAGGAAACCCTAGCCCCTAGGACACCATTGATAAAAAAAATATGAGGAGAGATAGTCCTCTTATGTGTACCTTAGAACAGTTCCTAAAGGAACTAAACCCAGTTTATATGTCATATATGAGAGACCTCAGAAAAGAAATGATCTTGCATGGCTCATGCCGTTCTATATATTGGCCATAGGAGATGATTTAAAGAGTACATGATCTCTTTTCTTTCAGGGGAAGCATATTAGTTTTTGTTTCCTCCCAGACTGACGATGTAGGAACGAGGACTCGATACACAGAAAGTAAAGAAATTTTGATCTAGTTATTACAAATAGTACTCCAATTCTTTTTTAAAAAAGTTAACACAAAGATACATTGATATATGGGTAATAAACTAATAGTGCAGTGGAAACCTCTGATATAATATTTTGGAGTTTTTGAGATGGATATAATATTTTGGAGCGTGTGGATGATAAACTACCTAAGAATACTCGTCCATATATGTATGGGCATCGGCAATGTCGTCCGCCTAGGCCTTGGATTTCCCAAAGGCACAGAGTGGTTGGAGCTGTCCCCATAGCTGTGTTCTCTTGGGAAGCATCCTAACAAGCTTAACTCCCTTGTGTTTATCTACTATGTCCCATTTCCACAACATTACAAGAAATATTACATGCATATCTCCTTTGGACTTTGTAGCCCACAGGACAAAATGCATGGGTATCATATCTCTCTACCCAAAAGAAAGACCAATGCATATGTGGTACATCTATATGTGCACGAAGAGTTCTTTTTATTATTTTTTACGCAGGAGAGGACAATGTATGTCTCTTTCAAATGGGACCCATGAGGAAGCCCAATTGATGCGTGCTACAAGATGAACACACGTGAGCCAGGACAGCTTCATATCTTAGGTATGGACGTTACTTGCTTGGCTTATTAGGCTGCCATTCGGGTGGCTTTCTTGTTTGCTCTTGAGATGGCAATACCGTGGTGATTACTTCTTAAAATGTACCGTCCAAGAAAGATACTTCAATCTCAGTAGGAAGTCACCCTAGAATACATGCAGTTAAATCATATCAATTTTGACTAAGAAATTATCTAAAATATGTAGTTTGGAAATTTGTCATAACGTTTGGAAATTGCTGTTAGAATACGATTGGATTAAGAATCATAACGTACAAGGCTTGTATACATTATGATAGTAATTGATGGACAGCTAAGGATATTATAAATTAATCTTAGCTATGCCAAATATCATTCTATTATTTTTATGCAATCAAATTCAAAGTCAACAATGAGTAACTCAATGTAATGTTATAACCACTTAGGGAGTCGTGTTCTTTCATAAGGAGTGACAGGTACAGACCACATGGCCTCAATACTTGTATCATCAAGATGCATAATCATCAGTTGAGTTTGGTTTTCATTGATTCTTTTGAATGATGTTTTCTTCCCTGTTTAATTCAAGAACTTTGGAGGATTCTCATCTTAATATAGTCTCTTCTGAAGTTTTTTTTGAGGGGTCACTTCGAAGATCATGAACCACGCTACTGAAATCATCATCACAGCGGTTCAAAAGCGTCATCACAAGCGGTTTTTGAACCGTCTGAATTATAGGTCGTGATAATCGAAGGTTATCACAGGCGGTTTGTGAGCCATTTATGATAAATATAATACAGACGGTTTGTAACTAGAACCGTCTGTGAAAAACACTATCACAGACGGTTCTATATATAGAACCGTCTATGATGTTCTTCACAGACAGTTTATACTATAAAATCGTCTGTGATAGTTCATTCTATACCTATTTTTTTTCTATTTTTGAATTAGCCTCAGGAACTATTAGTTATACCGTTTGAAAACAAGCAAATATGATAGCAGACATAGTGGAGAATATTCTATTTATATTACAATCCACCATTACAATATCACAGGATTACAATTCACCATTACAATATCATAATATTACAATCCACCATTACAATATCACAAACTATGTCTCTCGTCCTTGATGCAGCTCAGATAGACCTTCTTGGTAACTGTCTCACTGTAAGTAGAAGAAATAATGGAGAGAGGAAGCTTAAGACACATTTGATCAAACACAAAGAGGAGGTGCAGGCTGGCTGACCTGGTATGCGACCTTCAAATCGTCTGCACTCGCTTCCATCAGATCCCCGCTTGTAAGCAGCCCTAACCACAAAGAGGTCGAGGAGGAGGACAGTGAGCCTGGAGAGATTTTGAGTGCTGGGTTCGAGTAAGTATTTATAGAGGGAGAGGTGGGAGTTATGATCCGTGGGGTATAGGTTAGTCGATTTCTATTGGCTGGAATTGGGTTGAGGAGAATTGACAGGCCCAACGGTCAGAGGTCAAATTATCACAGACGGTTTGAAACAAAAATCATCTGTGATAAAGACTTTACATATACCGATACAATATAAATAACTAGTCTCAAAATATGAAATAGCAAAGTTCTATATGGCTTATATATACTTATTTGAAAGGTTTTGACGAGATCTAAAACTTTACAGTTGAGACGAACCCCAAATTTTGAACGGAAGATAAAATTTTTTGACAAAAACAGAAATCAAAAACTTGTGACGCAAATTTGAGGTTAAAGATGGCCGATTTTGAGGGTCTTCAAGGGCGACGGGTGCAAGCCGGTCATTTTTTATGGATCGGGCTCGTCGTTAGCTTTCCAACGAGTACAAGAACGTCGAAAACGGATACCGTATGCAAAAGTTATGCCCGTTTTACTGAAGGTGTGTCAAAACAGAATTCTACTCGAACTCTGGCGGGAAATTATGAAATTTTAGGGATGTGCGAGGTGGAAAATATATTACAGACGGTTCTTAATTGAATTAAGAACCGTCTGTGATAGTATAACAGATCAAGAACCGTCTGTAATTGCACTTAATACTAGCGATTTTTATGAACCGTCTGTGATGAAGCGTCTAATATAACCTTTTTTTTTGTAGTAGTGAACTAGTCTAATGTTATTTTGGAATCTTTGCTAATTTAAGCATTCAAAAGCATGTAGTGGTTATAATCTCTGGGGGTAAGAGTTGGATTCCCCGGGGATTTTAAGGGGTTGTTTGGATGATTAGCATATTTTGCCACTTTGTGCCGAATATTTTGGAGTTCATGGCTAAGAAGCTGTGTAGTGTGTAACAATAGTAATTGCAAACCAAACGTTTGCCGGAAAAAAAAACATGCCTTGCATTTGGAATGTTTGGCATCAAACCAAAGGGCCCCTTAAAGTCCTTAAGAGTGCGTATATGTCCTCGATAAGTGATGATTCTTGTGGCTACACACATGGAATCCCTTTGGGCTGCACGAAAAAGAACAGGTCCTGTAAACCCGCAAGAACTCTACCAACTGCTGAGTTTATAGACCTAATCAAATTTCTTGCTTCTCAGGAAAAAGTTTTCAGTTTGACCTATTTTTCCTATGATTTCAATCTGGATTTACAACAATTGAAATTCATGCAAAAATCAACTCAAGAAGATCCTGCATATGCATGGGAATGATTATGGATTTTTTAAAAATAAACATTTTTACATCTTTTTTTTTAGAATAAACCTGTCCACAACTTATTTTTCAAAAATAAACCTTGTCCGCAACGCCACAAATGACGGTGTTGCTTAATTTGTAAATGAACTTTGCAGCACAATAGGCAGTTCCAAACTTATTTTCGAGTTTTTTTTATAACGCTACCAAACATGTTTTTTTATATATAAATAAGGCCATGAAGTTCTTTTTCAAATATTGCTGAAGGAGAATCATTTGATAATAAAATTCCGAAACATCGTAGCAACATGACCCGTGGCCTAGATCTATCGAGTTGAAACAAACCAAACCAACCCGTGGCCTAGATCTATCGAGTTGAAACAAACCAAACCAACCTACTAATTTGTATCCAGTTTGTATGAATGCTGAATTATTGAGTACATTTTGGATTGCATGATTGCAGGTACATGATGATTGCTCGATACTTTAGTGAAAAATGCTTGACTTCTGAGAAGTTACTGCTGATTGATATACATACACTGCTCCAAATTCTACACAGGAGCCAAGTTAGATATTTCAGCACCAATCTTACATGCATGTGGTTAACACATCCGACAAAAACAGCAAACTTATCTCTTGTGGAAATTTGGAGCTCTATTATTTATGTGCACCGACGTGCTGTGCAGATGTCAACTGTCTAACACCAATCAAACTACAAAGAGAGATAAAAAAATTATGAAAAATTAATGAGGCCAAGAGGATTCGAACACTGAAAGTAATGTTTCAAAGGAAAGCCCACTTTGCAGCTAGGCACAACTAGCTTTGTGTTCGAGCAGTAGTAATGGCGATGGCGGATCCAGAAATTTCAAAGTGGGTATTCGAAGTTACAAAAATATTGTACAATAGAAAACATAAAGATTTCAAATTTACAGACTTCTTCATTTTGTAAAGCTCAAAAATCTACAAGGATTGCTACACGTAGAATAGAAGATAAATTAACCATGTAGACAAATTTGCAGACTTGATGGCGGATTAATTGCTCACGAAGAAGTTTAATGGCCGCGTGCAATTTTATTTAATCTAGCACAGGTTTTAAGTCTGGAAATGACAAATAATTTATTCTGAAAATCACAAATAATGATAAATGGGTTTCTACCATTTTTAAGTGATTAAAAAAATTAATTTACCATTTAAACTCGCATCGGAAAGAATTAAGCAACAAAAATCCAATTTAATCAGTACATATGAAAAATTAATCTGTGGGCAATACAAATTTTATTTTAAGTAATAAAAAACATTGATTTGTGGGGGTGGGCAGATTTTAACATTTTTAACAAGGTTCATTTATTAAATTAGTTTTAAACAGAAGATTTCCAAAGTGATTTGTTGCAAGAAATAATTTTATGAACACGTTTAATCTCTCTTCTCTCTCTCCTTGCTTTTCTTTCCCCTTTTTTTTCCCTGGCCGACCACTCCATCCTGGCCACTCCTTCCTCCACCTCACCTCCCACCTTATCTCTTCCTCTCCACTTCTTTCCTCTCTCTCTCTCTCTCTACTTCTCTTCCTCCCCCAAATCTTCTACTCGATCTGGCCGCTCCCCATGCCGGCCCTAGCCTCTGCGCCATCCGCCCCTCGGCGCCGCGCCTCCACTCGGCCCCATGCGCCGCCGCCCTGCCACGCTGCCCTGCTGCACCGCCGGCCTCCCCTCGGCACCCCCTCTAGCTTCTTAGCGTCGCGCCGCCCTGCCGCCTCTCTAGTGCCGCGCCGCTCCGGCCTCCCCCTTGGTGCTGCGCCGCTCCGGCTCCACCCTTGAGCTGCCGCACCACGCCACCGGCCTCCCCGTGGCTTGACTCCGGCCATCAGCCCCATGGCGCCGCCTCCTCCATGCGCCGCCGTCGCTCCGGCTCCTCCCCGTGCTCATCCCCGGCTCCGTGCCGCACTAGCTCCTGCACCGCCAATCTACTCGAGGCCGCACCGCCAGCTCGGCTCCGTGGTGGTGCACCGCCTGCTCTGCGTTTGGCTTCGGCTTGGCGGCCACGCCGTCCTCGCGTCACCATTCGGCTCCTCTACACCGCCGCCACCTCCTTGTGGCTCGACTTCAGCCTTCGGCCCCTCTGTGCCAACACCTCCACGCGCCTCTATACCCTGTATATATATTGATTTTTTGTTTAAAAAAAACGGGTATTCAGCTGAATACACTAAATACCCTCTAGAACCACCCCTGAGTAATGGTTTCAACAAATGTTTTTGGCACAACTACCACGAGCATGCATGTTTTTGTAATACTTTGGCTTAATAAGATCTTAGAATATCACCAACAACTACAATTGCTACCTATTTTAACCATCCAACATGTAATACCGTCAACTAGGTTTCAACTGTAATTCCACAACATAATCATAAAATTGAATGAGATGTATCAACTATAACAATAATAAAGGAACCAATGAATAACATTGAATGAGATGTATCAACTATAAGTTCAAACAAAGAAAACTTTAACAAGTGGCAATAAGCTAATATTATTGTATTATAAGGGAAACCATTATTTAGAACTAAGGTTTGCATGGCTAAGATTATTTATTCCAACACTGAATGAACAAATGCTAGGTGATAAGTGAAACATTGACAGTGTAAGATCGATCATGTGCTAATTCCCTCCTATGCATGTTGTCCTCAAAGATCACCTAAAAATGATAAAAGCAAAAGGTCTATCCAAGAGTCAGCTAGTATAAAATAAAACAATAAGAATAACACCATAATCATAACAAATATCAATATCCATCATTCTCTCTCATCTTTATTTTTGTTAATGCAATGAAATGCAACATGCATCTTCAAGTTTATACCAGTATAGCTGAGAAAACACCCATCAACGTTCACCCCTCTCTCCTGCATCCCATGGAGGTGCCTAATTCTGTAGGCTTTATTCAAGAGCACTCCAGATTAGTCATATAACTTTATCACTGACCTGGCTCATGCACTCCGAACTAGCTATATGACTTACTCACCACCCTGGCTTGTATGCTTTTATCATATCATGAGTACAATATTCCATTATTTTACCACATATCACATTTCCATCATCAATTTACCTCATACTAAACAAAAAAGTAATCTTATTGCATGGCAAAAATAATTCAATAATAATGAGCAATAATCATCCATCATTTACTATTCTATTATGCACTTGCATTTCAACCTTGTGGAGTAGAACAATAGGTAGAAAACACCAACCTTGTGACAACCTCGCCTACAAAAAATACTCCATATCAATAATTTCTATAATAGTACAAATAACAAACAAAACAACAATGATACCACCTGCTTCCCAGTCGAACTATTTCCCCCTCTACCGAACATTCCACTCTGTTGTCTAGGTGTTTGAAATGTCATAACTATCAACTTGAGGATCGAAGTACAATAAACCATATGTTTTCTTGAAACTACACAAAATTTTCTACAATTTCTTAGTTTGTCGAAACCCGATTATTTCATCTAAACCTCCTGTTTTCTACCCGAAGATAGTTCTATTAATTTCTGGATAGTAGAGTTAATAATTTAATATCTTTTATTCTACAACAGCAACCACAGTGAAGCATACCACTTTTGAAAACTATTGGAAATTCCCTACCTTTCTTTAGTTATGCCCAACAATTAATTCGGCTATCTCCTAGGGCTCATATACAGAATACCACAACTGCATCTAGTAGCAACCAACTCTGGATATCAGACTAACCTGAAATCATCACTCCTAAATTGCTTAACCACATTACTTGATATTGCACTCTATGGAAACTTTAGACAATTCTTTGCAATTTTCTTAAAATGGACAAGCTATAAAACATGGTGTAGCTACCCCAAAACTTAATCGCAAAACAGAACATCGATCTTGACGAACAACAGTTCTTAAAATGCATCTTTTACAATTCCCATCTATTATGTCCAACATTACCATGATCTCTAAAACAATCTATTACTTCTGAGAATAGGGAGATCAAGGTCTAGGATGGTCATTACCTAAACCCAAAGATTTTTGCCCAACATGGTCTTCTCTTTTTCTTCCTTCCTCCTTCTCCCCTTTCCTTGCCATCCCCTTTCTGCCTCTTCTTCACCTGGTCAATGCCCTCTCCCTCCTGCTGCTCCCTAGCTCCTCCCCTCCGGCCAGCACATGGTAGCGCGACGGGCTATAAGATCAAGATCCATTAAGTTTGTTTTGGTGATAATGACAAATACAATTGTGAGATTAATATACTTATTAGTTATGATATTGCTAGTCTCATTTGCATGTGTTAAATAACAAATGCTATTATGAAACTAATGTGTTTGATTGATTATGATATTACTTAGTCTCATTTGGATGAAAAAATGAAAATCATGGAAGTATGTATTCTACATCATATTCTTATATCTTAGTATATTTCTTGGATCCAAAATATAGATTGAACTCCACCAAAAGTCTAAAATGAATATGTACATATGTTTTATTATATATTCTTATACGCATACATTTAGGGAGAATTCACTCTATGTTTTGTGATTTAATTAGTATTGATCCATGTTTCTTTTTTCACATATATTGGGATCTCTATTTTGAAACATATCTCTTGAGTATATAAAATTTGTATAGTTCATATATGTACTCACATTGACTCATATTGCTTTATACTTAATTATTTGTGTATAGGACTAACATGATTATCAAGTGTTTAAAAGGTTTAATCCCAGACTTTGCTTAACTATCCGGAGATGCACGCAAAAATTGATAAGAAGATTAATATGGCTCGAGACAAAGGTTATGTTCAATGATGATGATAACTTTGGATAGCTTCATATGTTAAAGATCATTAAGTAAAGGTTCAGGATGGAAGATGGCTTCATGAGTTGAAAGCCATCAGGAAGAGGATGCATCATGTATTGATGCATATCAAGATCTCAAAAAGTAAATGATCATGAGTTGATCATCAAGTCAAGAGAAGGCAATGACCTACCGATCTTAGTGTTTGATTGGAAGACCGGATTGCTAGTATAGGTTTGCCGTACTATTAAGAGGGGTCTTGTCTAGTAGGTTGAGTCTCATAATATGTTGATAGCTCAATCTCGTCTACCCTAGCTTTTCATGGCATGATGCTATTATTTGTGAATGCGTTTTGCAAATAGTTGAACGCTTAATAGGTATTTGGAGATGCACTGGATGTTTGACTTATTCATGAAGAGGTGAATTCCACCATATGTAAATTGGGAGCCAAGTTTGAAGATGATCATTCCACATCAAGAACTAATGCCATCTTAGTAATAAGTATTTACATTTGATATAGTTAGCCCCGAACCTTGTGTAGGTTGCATTGCATTCATGAAAAATCATTTAAAAGAAATATTTTGTGTTCTTGCTCTTATTCGAAACTTCATTATTGCAATCTTGAACAAGATGGGATAGTGGCACATTAAGGGGGAGTGTTAAACTATAATCATGTATATACATTCTTAAGTATACTCAAATTAATTAAGTGCCACTATTGATTTTGAAAAATTAAGCCATTTAGCCAAAAGTCAAAAATTTTGAAATTATTAGTATATCTTTGAAAAACTAGTTGAAAAATGTATATAAATGCATTTCAAAGGTTTTCTAAAGGTTTTGGCTTTGGAAAAACTTATTTTAAATAAAAAAAAATGAGTTTTTGACCCAAACATTGCTATATAGTATCTTGTTTTGGTTTTAAACTAAAATCTTGGCCAAAATCGATTCTAAAAGGAATTTAAAAGATGTTCTTTACTAAAAACCTAGAGTTGGCTATTTCTAACATTATTGGTATTCAAAAGTTTCCCAAAAAGCCAACCAATCAAAAATTATTTAGATTTGAAACTCGTCTGAAATTTTGAGTTGACCTAAGTGGTCACAATCTAGCACTTAAGTGGGTTTTACCTTTTGAGATAAAATTATTGATGTATATTGGCTTATAAGGATATTTATAACTCATACATGAAATTGAATGCATAAAATGTCTTAGAACGCTCATTCTTGCAATCTTGAAGAATATATTGAAAATGAGCTTGTTTTTGAAAAATAAAAGCTTAATTTGTTAAAATCTATATTGAAAAGAATTTTAATCTTGGCACATAGTTGGAAATACTCCACAAGTGGTTTATGTTTCTTTGTGAAAAATTTTGAAATAAGGTACAACATTATAACCTTTATTCTCCTCTGAAAAATCGGAACTACCGTGGTCATTCTACGGTACTTCCGCTGCGGTACTACCAGGAGTAAAACAGTGGTACTACCGAATTTTCTGGAAGATGGCTGATTTGTTCAGAACTTGTTGTTTCCAATTTTTCCTCAGCCATTCCCTTTGCTCCCCAAAGTCAAGTTGATCATTTTATCCTGGCTAGCTACCCTCAAATATTTATTGACTCTATATGCCATTTTGCTCCTCATGCTTCTATCATAAAATAGCATTATTTCTAAAGTGGTAGCCCTTTTTGATCATCTTGACCTCGGCATGAACTTCACTCTTATCTTCTCAAGTGATATCATCATTTTCCTTTCAAAGTGGTATATAATCTTTTCTCTTGCCAAGTAAAATCTTTTCTCAACCAAGCTCTTTCACATAATATCTTTTCAATATGGTATTTACCATTACAAGTGATATCTCTCCTAAATGATATCACCCGCTTCTTATAAGTAATCTTTCAAATGATATCTTCCTACAAGTGGTATCTCCTTCAAAACTTGTCAAATGGTATCAAGAGGAAACCATTGAAGATCTCTCAAGATTATTTCAAATGGTTGACAAGTAATCGACAAGTGGTACCTTAATATTCAAGAATGACTTAAAAGTGGTACTCACAAGCGGTATCAAGTTTTCTACAAATGGATTTAATCATACTTAATATCGTTTAAGGTCATAAGTGGCATCAAGTTTTTACAATTGGAATTAATTATACTTGGTATCATTTATATATACAAGAGATATTTTTTTTTGAAGTGGTATATGCTCCTCATAGAAAAGACAAAAGAACCACAAAAGGTTAAAAAAGCATTAATTATGGACAAAATATTTACAAGTGGTATCCTTGATTTTTGGTGCCAGATGATATAAGGAGAAAAAATATGAATGAAAATAGGAGATAAGTAAAAAGACAAGAAAACGAAAACAGAAGAGAATCCTTTGTGTGTTAAAGGAAAAAGAAAGAAGTGCCAACTGGACTCTTGATGTAAGGGGGAGTTTTTCTTTGTGAAAAACAAATATAATATTTTGGGATTACATAAACAAAAAGGGTAAAGTATTATTATTGAAAAAACTATTTTACCTAATTTGCTCAAAATATTTTATGGATCTTGAGAGTGAATGTGTTTCATTCTATTTTGCTTAATTTCGTGTTCATGAAGTGAAAATATAATAATATGTAAGTTTAGCCTTTTCAAAAGGCCCCTCTAGTTAAAAGTCAAAATTCTTGTTTAAAATACCTAAATCTGTGAAAAACTAAATGAGATGACTTAACTATGTATTTCAAATATTTTTCAATGCTTTTAGAGAAAAAGATTTCTATTTTAGTAACAAAATAACAAATTTGACCTCAAATGGATCTTATATGATCTTCTTTTTGAATAAAAAGATATATTTTTATAAATCAAAATCTATTGAGTTTTTGAAAAAGTTGTTAATACTAAACTCATAGGGTTGGTCATTTTTGGAGAATGTTTTAATTGGTCCAAAGTATTTGGACCTCATTTGAAAGGATTTTGCTTTTCTCCTTTCTTTGTGGAAAAACATGGCAAAGAAAGCGATTTTTGGCATAACTTTTGAATGGAGAAATCCTCCTCTCTTTGGGGAAAAATATGGCAAAGAAAGCAATTTTTGGCATAACTTCTAAATGGAGACTCTGTTTTTAAAAATTCTTGTTGAAAAAATTTCTTAGGATTCCAAAGTTTATTTCTATAAAATTTTAAAGCACTTTAACTTCATTTGAGAAAGTTGTGCACTTTTCTCATTTTAACAAAATGCTGAAAATTCAGAATTTTGCATAGCTTTGAGCAGATTTGTGATTTTTATATCTTTAAATGTGCTCATAATCTGTGGTAGGCATAATAATAACTTTTGATCCTCAGTTATTGATCTATAATGACATATTTTTTATATTTATTGGACTTTTGTAAGTTAGTTTTTCAGCTAGCTTTTGGAGCTTAATAGAGATGTCAAAGTCTGAAAATTTGCACTTCAATTAGTGTGTCGAAGCCTTCAAGGAGCTACCAAGAGTAATATTATTTGAATATATTTTAAATATCTTTTCAAGTAAGTAATCAACCTCTAAATTTTGTCATATACATCTATCTCATATTCTTTATGACCACTTTAAGTGAAATTAATTGGTTTCAAGCTCCATGTGTTGGAAGGTCTTTCTTTTGGATTATCTAGTTTTTATTGATTTTTGATGATAAATGCCAAAAGGGGTAGAATAATATATAATAGCATTATTATTGAAGGGTATAATACCAAAAGGGGGGAGAATAGCATTATTAAAATGCAAAAGCGGGAAAATTCTTTATGCTTATGTTTTCGCCTTAGTTAAATTCTCTAACTTATGTTCATTTTTATCCAAATGTTATTATTGTTAATGGGTTTGTCATTCGTCACCAAAAGAGGGAGATTGTAAAATCAAGCTCCATTAAGATGGTTTTGGTGATAATGACAAATACAATTGTAAGACTAATATGCTTATTAGTTATGATATTGCTAGTCTCATTTGGATGTGTTAAATGACAAATGCTATTATGAGACTAATGTGTTTGATTGATTATTATATTACTTAGTCTTATTTGGATGAAAAGATAAAAATCATAGAAGTATGTATTCTACATCACATTCCTACATCTTAGTACATTCCTTGGATCCAAAATATAGATTGAACTCCACCAACAGTCTAAAATGAATATGTGCATATATTTTTTATTATATATTCTTGTATACACACATTTAGAGAGAGTTTACTCTATATTTTGTGGTTTCATTAGTATTGATCCATATTTCTTTTTTCACATATATAAAGATCTCTACTTTGAAACATATCCCTTGAGTATATAAAACTTGTGTAGTTCATACATATACTCACATTTACTCATATTGCTTTATACTCAATTATTTATGTGTGGGACTAACATGATGATCATGTGTTTAAAAGGCTTAGTACTAGATTTTGCTTGACTATCTGGAGATGTATGCAAAGATTGATAAGAAGATCAATATGCTCGAGACAAAGGTTATGTTCCATGATAATAACGACTTTGGATGACTTCATATGTTGAATATCATCAAGTAAAGGTTCGGGAAGGAAGATGACTTCATGAGTTGAAAGCCATCAAGAAAAGGATATATCATGTGTTGATGCATATCAAGATCTTGAAAAGGAGATTATTATGAGTTAATCATCAAGTCAAGAGATGACAATACCCAGACTTGAAGTGAAGATATGCATCATCAAGCTTCAAAGGGATGCTCGAGGCAAGGTATGAGTAGTTAGGGCTAAGGATGTGTTCCTAATCTTTTACCAGTCTTGGTGTTTGATTGGAAGACTGGATTGCTAGTATAGATTTATCATACTATTAAGAGGGGTCTTGTCTAGTAGCTTGATTCTTATCATATGTTGATAGCTCAATCTCGCTTACCTTAGCTCTCTATGGTATGATGCTATTATTTGCAAATACGTTTTACAAATAGTTGAGACTCATGCATCTAATCCTTGCAACATGTAACTATACTTTGCAACCTGTGACTATGCTTTGCAACCAGCTTATCTGATCCAGATATGGCCGCAGACAACCTGTGTCGAGAGCCCATCGACCAGTAAGTTACTGTGAATAAGCTTTCCATATAGTCCAAGATCAGTCAATTCCGACATCGGAGTCAAATATTATAACTATTTTTCCGAGTGTCATCTGTGCTGAAAAAATTAAAAACGGTAGTACCACAATTATAACTGCGGTAGTTTCAAAAATCAGTACCACAATTATAACTGAGATAGTATCACAAATGCTGAATAATGGCTATTTTTCTAGCTGTTATAGTGAAAAACGGTAGTACCGTATTTTACACAGCAGTAGTTCTGATTTCCCTGATTTTTTTCAAGGGTTTAGTTCCAACGGCTAGTTTTCTTGTGTGGGGTATAAATATCCTCTCGTGGCCGGTTGGAGAGTAATCTTTGGTATCTTATTTCATTCTCTTGAGTAGTGTAAGTTTCTCCACTCAATTGTGCATGTGTTGCACCTTGTGAGCAAGGAAAGAGGTTGATTTTTCGACGTAATTTTTCGACATTACGTAATTCCCATGGCGCGGGTCATGTGCAGGAATTCCCATGGCTTCCTACGTAATTTTTCGACATTCTTCATCAAGGGGTTGATTTCCTCCCCCTAATGTCGGGAAATTATCCTCATCAAAAATACAGTCAGCAAAGCGGGCGGTATGCAAATCTCCCGACATGGGTTCCAAATACCTGACTATGGATGCAGTCTCATAACCAACATATATCCCAGTCTTACGGAGAGGGCATATTGCAGTTCGCTGCGGAGGGGGTATAGGTACATAAATCTTGCATCCAAACCTCCTGAGATGAGAAATTTTCGGTGGTGACCCTTGCGCTAGTTGCATAGGTGAATGGATGTTGTAGGCCGAAGGTCTAAAGTTGATGAGATTCGCTGCAAGTAGGACTTCGTGTCCTCAACATGTAGCTGGCAAATTACAATTCTGCAAGAGGGGTCGGACAATAAATTTAATTCTCTTTATTATAGCCTCTGCCAAACCGTTCTGAGTATAGACATACGGTACCGAATGCTCAACTGCAATCCCCATGGTCATGCAATAATCATCAAATGCCTTTGAAGTAAATTCTCCGGCATTGTCCATTCTGATGAACTTGATGCGATGATCAGGGAACACATTTCTGATGCAAATGATCTGCGAGATCAATTTGGCGAAAGCATGGTTTCTTGTGGATAATAAACCCACATATGACCACTTTGAGGAAGCATCAATGAGTACCATGAAATACCTAAATGGCCCTGAGATGGGCTGAATAGGACCGCAAATGTCTCCCTGGATGCGTTCCAGGAATGCAAGGACTTCATCCTTCACTTTTAGAGTGGAGGGTCTAGTAATTAATTTCCCGGTGGCACATGCAGGGCACACAAAATCTTCGTGATTCAAGAAATTTTTCACATTAATATTATACCCGTGAGAATTGTTAATTATATTTCTCATCATCCTAAGACCTGGGTGGCCTAATCTGTCATGCTAGAGACAGAATAGTTTAGAGCTTCTAAATACTGTCTTCAGGATAGTGTACGCTGCAGGCGCCTTAATGTTACTATAATATAGACCAGTTTCTAGTGAAGAAGTTTTTCTAATACCCTTTTACCATTCACTTCGCGCTTCGTGATGAGTAGGTATTCCTTACCGTACTCTTCTTCAGTCTCAATGTGGAAACCATTGGCGCGAATATCTTTAAAATTTAGGAGAGTTCTAGTCGATTCTGGGTACAATAATGCGTCTTCAATGACCAAAGTTGTGCCCATAGGAAGTATAATTGTGGCTCTTCCGGAACCAATTATACATGCATCGCTTCCGACGATTGTCGTAAGGCTGCCATTGCTCTTACGAATCGACTGAAAATACTTAGTTTCTCTTAAGATGGTATTCGTGGTACCACTGTCGGCAAGGTATACTTCCTCCATATGGCACCACATGTGCTCTAATATAAAGTATGTTATTAATATATATTAGAATACATACAGCACATAAATAAAACACACAAATATTAGAACATATCATGCCATTGTAAACTGAATAAATGAATGAATTATTCCAAAATCATCCAACCATCACGAGAAAATAAAAACTAAAGTACCATCCATGCAAGATCTAACTTGTCCATTTAATACAAAATAAATGACAATTAACGTCTCATGCATTCTGTGCATCAGACGGAGTCAACTAGAAAATCATTGACTTCTTCGGTTATCTTTTCAGGCGTGATGTTCTCTTCGAGAGAAATCACGGAGGTGCTGCCTCTAGGTCGTAAGGGGGTGCTGCTGCCGGAATGAACTCAACCTCCATCATTTCAGGCAGCGACTCATGAAGCTCCTCCTCAACAGCTACAAAGTGAGCTTTAAGCTGCCCTTTGCCATTCTTCTTCTGGGCTTGGTGGGCATCAATGACATGCTGCGGTGCTTTACAGATCCGCGACCAATACCCCCACTTGCCACACTTGTAGCAACCTTGGTTTTGCTGACCATAGGTTTTGCCACTCTCCTTAGCCCTTTTATTATTTGGAGCATCTGACTTGCCTTTCTGGGTAACGGCCTTACCCTTCTTTCCTCTTCTTTTCATCAAGGGCTTTCGCACCTTGTAGCTTTCAGCGTTGGCTTCACGGCCAGCAGAGCTGCCTAGTGGCTGAGTGACGTAATTCTTACGGAGAAGTTCGTCCTGAGCCTCCGCAACCTGCATCATATCAATCAATTCGGCGTACTCCTTGTAGCCGTCTTGACGATAGTTGCGGGCGGATTGTACAACATTAGGGTGAAAGGTGGACAGGATCTTCTCAATCTTCTACTCATCTGTGATCTGCTTGCCGCAGAGTTGAAGATAGGTACAAATTCTGTGCAAAGCAGAATTATACTCCCCAACCGTCTTGAAATCGGCAAATATCAGTCCGATCCACTCCTGCTCTACTTGACGAAGAATGGTGTACTTTAACATCTCAAATCGCTTCTTGAGTGCGGTCCAGAGTGCTAGCGCGCTTTTCTCCGCCATATACTCATTCTTGAGAGTAATGCAGAGATGGTGCCTGAGAAAATGAAGTGCCTGATCATTTTCCTCAAGTGTGGGTTTGGCGTCATACCGTCCACCAATCCCGATAGCCGCCCGGAGCTTCCTGGCTCCAAGTACTATCTCGACATCAGATGCCCACGTTAGATAGTTCTTGCCATGCTGGGCAAGCTCCTCGAACTCCCGGTTCGTGATGCCAGTCATCTACATGTGATGAATGGAACATATAAGTTTACTTCAGGTAAACTTGCATAGAAACTTTTACTACCGGTAAATAAATGATACAGTAGGTTCTCATAATGTTTCATAAATTTCTATGTATTTTTCATAATTTACTGCTAATTTTCAGTGATTAAAAGCATTAAACAATTACAATTAATCAAAACAGTAAATAAATGCATAAAATTCATAAAACAATAATGGCATAAATAAATAAGCTTCAAATGCTGAAAATAATTTAAAAATCGGATTCCCGAGACCCTTTTATCCTAGAATATAAATTTTCAGCAAATTCTGCAATTCTAGGGGTTTTTTTTACGCAAATTTTCTATTCAGAGAAAATTATGCGTAATTTTCTGATTTTGAAAGGGGTTTTCTGCAAAAATCCCTCTTCCGGCCGCCCCCCCTTTTTTTTGGAATTTTTGGCCAGCCCATTTGGGCCCATTTCGCCCAAGCCAAAGGGCGGGTAGGATTTCCTACCCACATTCACACGAGGAAGGCGGCCGACGTGAGGCAGCGTATGATGTGGCGGCTCAGGAAGGCGTCTGTGGCAGCGCGGCGCGAGCGCGCATGGAGCAACCGCGCGCGCGGGTAGTGGCTGCGCGGCGGTGGTGTGTCGGCGCAGGGCAGGCAAGCGCGCGCACGTGCGAGCGGCAGCGCGCGGTCAGCGGCGGCGCGGTGCGGTCGGCGGCGCGGCGCGCGAGCGGCTGCAGCGTGCGAGCAGGCGCGGCGGCGCGTCGGTCGGCGAGGAGGCGCGCCGGGTAGCGGGACGGCGCCCGAGGTCGTCGTGGCGGCGGAGCGGCGCCGCCCGTCTGCGGGAGTCGCGGTGGCACCTTGCGGGCGGCGACCGTGGGCGGAGGGGCGAGGCTACGGCGATGGCGTGGCGCGCGAGGCGTGGGCGACCCGGCTGTTCAGCGGGGGAGGCGCTGTAAGCGGCGGCGCCGTACGGGACGCGTGCACCGGGCCGGCGACGGCGCCATGCGGGGCGCAGCACGAGGAGGCCAGGCGCGGGTGGCGCAAGCGCGTGCAGGCGCGATGCGGGGAGCTGAGGCCGACGAGGCGGCGCACCGTTCAGGGCGCGGGACGTGGCGACGACGACAGCGCCTTGTGCGGGAGGCGACGGTCGGTCGACGGCTTTGGTATATGCGCACGTGAGGCCAGGGCCAACCAAACAGAAAAAGTGATGCAAAATTTCTTCTAATCTACAGAACAATTCTGATGTATGTGATCTATCGATCGACGATTTCGCCGGCGACTTCAAGTCTGCTTACGGTAGATCAATCTACAGTGCAATCGACATCCACCCTTGCAAGCAATTTACCGATCGACATTGTGCCGGCGACTTCATGTCTGCTCGCGGTAAATTAGGGCGAATTTGCACCGTAGATATTCAATCTATAACGCGAAAGAAATTTCAGATTCAAAAGCGATCTAGAAAATTCAATCTGTGCTTCCATGATTACCTTCGTTCACCGGAGCGGAGTCGTGCTGATAACGTGTTGAGAAACCCTCGCTGGTGACCAGTCCGAGCGATTTCTTTGCATAGAAAAGAACGAATCAATCACAGAATCACAGAAAAATAGATTGAACACAGAGAGAGGTAGAGAGAACTCCTGGTCTTTCTTTATTGTTTCAATTCAATGGGGTACAAAATCAGCCATTTGGCTCTCTATTTATAGAGGGGTGGAGAGGTGCCCACTACGGATAAGGACTCGTTTAAACAGAGAGGATCCGTTTAAACGGGAATGCTTATCTCTAGTTTCCTAATAGTTGGTACACTTGGGTGAACCTAGTTGATTTAGACTTTATTTGTGTTAAACCGAATTGATTTATACTTCCACATCATAAATTTGGTTTTAGCCTAATAATTTTAAAACCGATTATTCACCCTCTCTAATCGGCTTCTTTGATCCTACACGGGCGCGGCTTCGGCTTATGGCAACATGGCTAGGTGCGGCGGGGCACGATGTGGGCATGGCCTAAAGTACCCCCCCCCCTCGGGCTCTCCTTGTAAGGGGCTAATCCAAACCTATCCAGGCGATCAACTCGGTCAAGGCAGAAACCGACTCCTCTATCCTCTCCTTTATGTTTTTCTTACATCTTTTTCATATTCGTGTGTAGGTCCTTATGGGGGTTTGGTTACGGGATATTACATTGTCACTAAATCTTATTTCCAGTCAAAAAATTTATCACATCAAGTTTAATTAGGGAGATAAGACATCGCATAAGCGGCAAACAGGGTACTAGTTACGGGTTGTGTGTCTTTGAGCTTACCTTGAGACCTAAGCCTAGTTTGTACCATAGCTACCAAGAAATGTGGTTCGTGTCAGCTACGGCACAGGATTGGAGTTCGCAATTCGTCACGTTTCCTTCCAATTTCCACTGCAAACACGAACCCTGAACCCTAAATCAGTTCGGGTTCAACAAATCCGGATAAGATTAAGGGGATGTATAGCGAACCTGGTAACTATCGTCTGTACAATAAGCCTGGTGTATCTTACATCCCACCTAAAAAAACCAATTCAGATTGACATGAAAAATTCCAAAAAGGGATTGATAGGTCATGAAAGGACGATGGTGGAGCATCAGGCAAATTTTCGACCCAAAACTTGACGCATATTAGAAGAAAAAATAAACATGAGTGGTTACTTCTTTATCTTTTATTTTTCGGATTTCCTTTTCAGCTGAATTTGACCCTTTCCCTCCAAATATAGATCAACTTTTGAGTTGAAAAACTTTGATATCGTAAGTTAATTTTATAACAATGTTCTTAAAGAACTTCTGAAGTTTTTCATGACCACTTAAAATATCTTTACAATGGATGCACCAGAGCATCAAAGGGTACTTAGGATGCACCAGATATGCACCAAAATCCAACAATTAAGCCGATGCCAAATTGCCAACTAGTTTATTGGAAAAAAAAAAGTAAGCTCGACCACGCTAGCCATCCCCTAGCTTTTGAGATTAAATTATTAAGGCAATTTGGCTTTTCTGGCATCCAACAAAGCCACCCAGTTATTAGGCCCGCTCAGCGTCAGCAAAAGCCGCGTTAGACGGCAGCTTCTTGCGCTTTTTTTCATTGTTTTAACTTTTTTTTTATTTTTGATTTTTTTGTATTTTTTTTCTCGTATTTATTTGCATTGTCCATACTAAGCTAATATGTTTTTTCTATTTTTAAAATTTTTTAAATTTAATTATACTAAATAAATCAACTTAGTTACAATAAAAAAATCAACCAACTACAATAAAAAAATCATAAATATTATCATTCTAAACACTACCTAAGAGCGCAGAGGCAACCCCTGCTGTATCACTGTACTAACTTGCTGGCAACCAGTGCCACAAGGCCGGGTACAGAAACGTGTTGTCGCATGAAACAAACTTGTGTCGAACAGCTGAGAACCACTGCCGTTGGATCTTCCTAGGATTTTGGGCGACCACGCGTCTCGCCGACGCAAGATTCTGCGGTGCAGCTCAGTCCAGTCCATGGAAGAAAAGCGTGTGAAGAGAAAGCAGACAGCTGTGCTAGACAAGGCATTGCTCAGTTGCTGATACCAGTTTGCAGTCGAAAACAGACAGCTGCGTGATGGTTGCATATGGCTTCACTGCATGTGTCTGAGTCTATTCTTTTCAGTTTCTCAAAACGACTTTTAATTTATACTATAGTATCTAACTTTCAAATGGAGTATTTTTTAAAATAAAATTTATAAGTTAATTATAGTACACGTTAAAAGCCTAACATTTGTACTATCTAAAATCGCAAGTGAGTATCTTTCTCCGTAATCTCTGTCGTAAATAACTAAAATTTAAAAATTTTAGCTAAAATCCATAAGCCCCATCCATATCAAAATTATGCATCACTGCATGTGTCTAGATTTGACCACTGCTTTCTCTCTGGTCACATGACATAGCAACAACAACGATATACAAGGCATGCAACCAAGCCTCACCTTATTCCTGTAACCTTCCTACCAACACGACACCCTCACAACAGCTTACCAAAATTCTAACCTACACTAGCTCCCTGTGTAAGCGCCTCGAAAAAACTGAGCTCTCCAACAGTACCTTTTCAGTAATCTCCTCTGTGTTTGATAGCTGTGTGTGATAGTATGACATGAGGCGTCTCTCATCCACCTCCCCCGTGTTTGATAGCCAGACACCGTATTCCAGTAATCTCCCCACATCCCTAGGAATGGGACTCTGCCACTGACCGTCCCACCAAGCATGTGGAAGGAGCAGGGTTAAGGCGCACTGGCGCTGCTGTTGCTGACAGTTCAAAGGCCCAGCGTATCTGTTCCAGATATGGCTCCAGACAACCTGTGTCGAGAGCCCATCGACCAGTAAGTCACCTGAGGGCTCATGAGCTAATACAACAAAACTGCAGACTAAATTAGGTTGGGATTTAAGACTGAACAGACTACAGAAGAAAGTTTCAATGGATAGGAACACAGGGATATGTACCGTGTCCATTAGCTGCAGCCAACGCTGCAATGAGTTGCGCGTAGGTTGTCCCCGCACGGCGATGTGCTCCAGTGACAACAGCGTATCTGGCATGTGAAGCCAGAAAAAAATCAACAAAAGCTGCCCACCTTGGAGCTGTGACCCCCAGTCTATTGAACGAAAATCCAAAGGCTGCTCAGGAAAGGACTTCAATTTCAGGGAATAAAAATGTGCTGCTTTGGATGTGCTACAAAGTAGATGCAGAAGTGTCCACTGAAATATAATTATAACATAGGCTTATGCGAATTGTTACAGAATTGTGGCACAATTCATGTTATTTACTTATTTAGATTGTAACAAAATTTCACCTATACCAGTCAATTGTGCAAGTCTATGACCTGGATATTGTTTGAGTGGTAAGTGAAAACAGGACGCTGCTTTCTTAGATCTTTACCAAGACATTGATTAAGCTCTTTCCATGCACCATTTGCAAAGCAATGCACAAACAGCCAGCTGTGCTGATCTTACTATAATACTATTAGTACCAGAACAGTGCATTATGTCATGGCCCTTTTTGTAAGCTATATTTAATTATTTATAACAACTTTGCATGTAATACTTCAAAAAAAATAGGGGGCGGTTGGGCCAGGCCCAAAGTCTAGCTGGCCCGGCCCACGCCACCTCCATAAAAAAGAGGTTTCCAGGGGGAGGAGGCGAAAACGAAGCCACTCTCCTCCCCCGTGCTGCACACCATCGCCATCTCGCCCCCCGTGCCAGTCTCGCCGCCGTCTCTGCCCTGCGCCGCCCATGCAGTCGCTGCGCCACCGTTCCTCTCCCCCGCGCTCCGCTGCCCTCTCTCGCGCCTCTCCTTCCCCCGCCCCGACCCACCGCCGCTCCTTCGCTCCGCCTGGCTGTTCGCCGCGCAAGGAGGCGAGGGGGGAGGGGAACCGGGAGCCGGACAGGAGTGAGGCCATGAGGGGAGGGAGGGTAAGAAGAGAAGAGGGAGCCGCGGCCGTGGAAGAAGGGAATCGGAGAGGGAGCCACCGGCCGTGAGAAAAGAAAAGGGAGGGGGAAGGCACCGTCGGCATCGTGAGGAAAAAGAGAGGTGGAGCCAGGCGTGGAGAAGGAGAAGCCAGCGGCCAGGTGAGAAAAGAAAAGGAAAAGAGAAAAAAAAGAAGGAAAAAGAACGAGGATTGCCTGATCCGGTGCCAGATCTGTTGAGGCTCTTCTTCTTGCCCTGGTTGTTCTTGGTTTGGATCTGAGAGGGAGAGGGAGAGGGAGTACTAACCGTCCGATGTAGAGGAGGACGAGGCCATCGCTGGTTCGTCGGTGTGGTCTGCGCACGGGCAGCGACGGTCGGGGAAGAAGACCGGTGACGGCGGCGGCGGTCCGGCGACGGTGACGGCGGTGGTGCTTCCGTCGGCCGATGCGGCCCTCGGATCGGTTAGGTTTGTGGGGTGGAGTTGCGGCTCGCACAACCTCGTGCCTTGTGCCGCCGGCCTCCACCCTCTTTATATAGCGCAGCATGACAGGCCCACCACCATATGGTGGCGCCCGATCGAAGCGCGGATCAAGGCCCGATTAGCCGTTGGGCTAATCGACGGTGGAGATCAATCTAACATTCTCCCCCTTGATCTCATCTATGCTTTAACTTTAATTACTTTTGACTTTACTCATTCCATCACAGATTAGTGCATAGAACATGTCTCATAAATCACGGTCAAACGCCGATAGATTTAATGACTACAATACACCTCTCTGCTCAAACAGATTACTTTAATCTTTTGGGCCATCTTTTAGTCCAGAATCATAGGCTTTCCCTTAAACCCATGCCGCTACATGTTCTCTCGAACACGTTGGGTGGTAAGCCTTTAGTAAGCGGATCCGCTAACATCTTTGCGGTACTTATGTGCTCAAGACTTATAATTTGATCCCGAACTTTATCTTTCACAACATAGTACTTTATGTCAATGTGTTTGGCAGCACCACTTGACTTATTGTTGTGGGCATACATTATCATGGGTTCATTGTCGCAGTACAACTTAAGTGGTCTATTGATGTCGTCAACCACTTTTAAACCGGTATGAACTTCTTTAGCCAGTTCACCTGCCCCGTAGCCTCATAACATGCTAGAAACTCGGCATACATTGTGGACGATGTAGTGACGGTTTGCTTTGAGCTTTTCCACGATATAGCTCCTCCTGCGAGAGTGAATACATATCCAGATGTAGACTTTCTATCATCTCCGCATAATCGTAATCAGATACCCCACTATATGGAGTAAACTGATCTTTCAGATGTCATCATGAGGCCTTTTGTTCCTTGCAAATAACGCAAGACTTTCTTTATCAATTTCCAATGTTCTATTCCAGATTGCTCTGAAATCGCCAAGTAACCCAAGAACAAACGCTAAGTCGTATGCGTGCACACTTGAGCATACCGTAAGCTTCCGACATCCAAGCATATGGAACCGATTTCATTTGATCGAGCTCAGATGGTTCCCTGGGGCATTGAAAATCCCCATATCTGCCGCCCTTGACTATAGGTGCAGGTGAAGGACTACTTTTATGCATACCAAATTTCTTTAAGACTTTCTCTATGTATGCCTTTTGTGATAGTCCCAATGTTCCTTTGTCTCTATCCCTGAATTTGATCCTAGAACGAACGAAGCTTCACCAAGATCTTTCATATCAAAGTTTGAGGACAAAACTTCTTTGTCTCAAGATGTGATCGACATCACTACTAGCTAGTAGGATATCATCCACATACGTGATTAGGAAGATAAACTTCCCATCTTTAAACTTTGCATAAACACGCTTGTCCTCTACATTTTCTTTAAACCCAAATTTTCTTATTGTACTGTCAAACTTCAAGTACCATTGTCTTGAAGCTTGCTTCAACCCATAAATCGATTTCTTTAGGCGGCATCCCATTCTTTCATTTCCTTCCACGACAAAACCTTTCGGTTGTGCCATGTAAACATTTTCCTCCAAATCCCCATTAAGAAATGCCGTCTTTACATCCATCTGATGTAACTCTAAATCATAATGTGCTACTAATGCCATTATGATTCTGAAGGAGTCTTTACATGAGACTGGAGAAAAAGTCTCATTGTAATCAATTCCTTCTCTTTGCGTAAAGCCTTTTGCCACAAGTCGCGCTTTGTATCTTTCTATATTCCCTTGGGAGTCAAGTTTTGTCTTGTAGACCCATTCTGACCCTCACTGCTTTGGCTCCTTTAGGAATAATTTCCAAGTCCTGCACTTTATTAGTCTTCATGGACCTCATTTCCTCTTCCATGGCCTCAAGCCATTTTGAAGAGTTTTCACTTCTCATGGCTTCTTCAAATGAGGTGGGATCATCCTCCATTTGAAATTCCTCTGTATGATAAATCTGATAATCATCAGAAATAGCTGATCTTCTTACTCTTTGAGACCTTCTCGGGGCCTCCTCATTTGGTATATTTTCTATTTGAGGTCTGTTGTTGCTCCCCTCATCGTGGCAATGGGTTCTATAGGATCTCAAGAACAGTTCCACATTTTCATTCATTGTTGCCACAGAGGAACCAAAGCAGGGTCTGGCACCACAGTGTCTTGCACCGTCGGTGCAGCGACAGCAGGCGGTGTGAAGAATGGCTCTTGAATCATCGGAGTGGGCGCATACGCCCGCTTCTCTTCAAGGTCAGTCTCTCGAGCTACCATGCTCCCCCTCATCATTTCATCCTCTAAGAAGACAGCGTGTCTCGTTTCTACAAACTTTGTATATCGATCTGGACAGTAGAAACGGAAACCTTTTGACTTTTCAGGGTAGCCAATGAAATGGCAGCTTACTGTTTTGGGATCAAGCTTCCCAAGATTTGGGTTAAATACTTTAGCCTCAGCAGGACTCCCCCACACACGTAAGTGGTGTAGCGAGGGAACTCTTCCTGTCCACAACTCGTACGGTGTTTTGGGCACCGATTTACTAGGTACTCTGTTGAGAATATGAATGGCGGTTTTTAAAGCCTCCATCCATAAACTCAATGGCAGTGTGGAGTAGCTCATCATACTTCGCACCATATCCATCAGGGTACGGTTGCGTCTTTCAGCTACTCCATTTTGCTGAGGTTCGCCCGGTGTAGAATACTGGGCCACTATACCATTTTCCTGTAGAAACCTTGCAAAAGGTCCAGGAACTTGTCCATATGGGGTATGTCGACCGTAGTACTCCCCCCCACGATCAGATCGGACTATCTTAATCTTTAAATCATGTTGGTTTTCAACTTCAGCCTTAAATATCTTTAATTTATCCAAGGCTTCATTTCTTTCTTTGATTGGATAAATATATCCATAACGGGAGTAATCATCCGTGAATGTTATGAACGAGTCATATCCATCCACACTTTTCACAGGAAAAGGACCACAAATATCTGTGTGAATAATTTGTAGAACTCCTGTGCTTCTTTTGGCGTTTTTCTTAATTTTCTTTACATATTTTCCTTTAATGCATTCTCTGCATTGTTCTAAGTCTGAGAACTCTAATGAAGGAAGAATATCATTCTTAACTAGTCTTTCTATTCTCCCCTCAAATATGGCCTAAACGAGCGATTGCCATAATTTCGACGACGCATCTAGAGTTCTTTTTCGCTTTCGCTTGCATTCGTGAGACGAGGATTCATTTACTTTCGCACGCGACGCTCCCATTATCGCATACGACATTCACATCATCACATACTGAATTCACATTTTCACGAAGTGACAATAAATAAAGCTTGTCTTGTTTGATGGCAAGACCAATGCATTTATTATTAAACATTATTTCACACTTGCCATTTCCAAAATGACAATCATAACCATCATTGTCCAAATTTGAAACACTAATCAAATTCCTCTGTAAAGAGGGTACAAAAAGGACATCTCTAAGTAAAGCTTTGAACCATTAGCTAACTCTAATGAAAGATCGCCAACGGCTTCAACTTCAGCTTGGACTCCATTTGCAACTTTAATGCATCTTTCGTTTCTTTGCGTAGTCCTCGCCGAAAGGAATCAGAAGGAATTAGCAACATGAACAGTTGCTCTGAGTCAATCCACCAAGTAGATTTGAATATTGCACATACAGCATTCATTTACAAAGGTAATAATGTTCTCACCTTTCTTGGCCATTATCATCTTTAAATAATCGTGACAGTTCTTCTTGTAGTGTCCTGTCTTCTTGCATGATGAAGACAACGATCTTTGTCTACAAAGAAATTTATTCTGTTGAGGCCGATGGATGAGGTTTTTCCTTGTTCTTTGAGAAGGAGTGATTGTTGAAGTTCCTTTTCTTGTTATCCTTCACATAGTTGATAGAACCACCATGTGAGGATTTAATTCTTTCCTCCTCTTGCACACACATAGCTATGCATTTTTCCAAGTCCCATTTCTGGCTGCATATTGTAGTTGACAACAAAAGTGTCAAACTCTTTTGGCAAAGAAGCAAAAATCAAATGAATAAGGAACTCATCCTTGAGAGCCAAATCCATTGGTTTAAGCTTGATGCCATGTTACTCATCCTCGTATGTGCTCTCTTATGCCATCGCCACCACCGAGTACCTCTCTGTCACAAGTCGTTTGATCGGTTGTGTAGCATAAGTCTTTGAAGAGCCAAGAACCGACTCTTTATCCTCTCAAGGTACTCTGTGATGTTGTCACACTCGCACTGAGCCCACAATTGCGAGGCTCAATTGTGTTCTTTATCACGACCATACACTTCTTGTTGGTGTGGTCCATTTCTTATGATCAAGATCATAAGACATGCGTAAGGAGCATGATCCCTCTGTCTTTTCTCGCCAAGCAAGATCATCCTCATTTGGATCCTCACTGGTGCCATAGGCTCGGTGGGACGTCTTGTAGTGAGGACCCAGTCCACCTCGGCCAAGATAAACGCTAAGTCTATCTTTTCTTCCACTCTCCATAATTATCTCCTTTAAGAGTGGGGATCTCTCGATACAACTCATCAAGTTGTATCCTCACAAAAATATTTCAAATAAAGTGAGAACATAACAGAAAATTATATGCCTTATTTCCAACGTTGGTCAAAAATACGACATACAATTAAATCAATTTTATTTATACATTAAATCTACATCACCGTTGGCGAAATAGAAATAATGCATAAAACATCCATTAAAATTATAATATTGTTATTATCAACGTTGGTCAGAAAATAACAATATCATAATTATCTGTAAATTATCTCTATTTTTCAAATTAAATTCTCCCGTTGGTTCGAATTTAATAATGAAAAATCAATCAATATTAACATTTAACTTTTGCAGCGGAAACTGTAAAACAATTCATTGTTCAGAAGCAATATACTGTTCTCTTTTAATCTCTGAAAAAATTAACACGTTGGTGCAAAATTTTTTTACAGAGATTTGAATCAAATTTGCATTTAAATGCACCAATAAAAGCTTCTGAAAACAATTAAAATTCATTTTCAGAATTACTGTTGAACTTCCTCTTTTTGGCCCATGTTGAAATTGGGCCCATTAGGGCATCCATAGCCCAAAATCATGCCGGCCGTCGGATCAAATCCGACGGCCATGATCATCCGTAGCCAAACCATATAAAAGTGGCAAGTATCCTAACCTAGCCATTGCCACTTACTCCCACCGAAAAACAGGAGCAGCGGCGGCTCTCGCACAGCGCCACGGCGGCCGGCGCGCGGCTGGCGGCTTTGTCGCGCGCAGCAGCTTCCGCGCAAAGCGCGCGCGGGGCATGCGAGCAGAAGCGGCGGCGGCGGGCAGCCCATCACGCAGGCGCGCTGCGCAGCGCGCGCGCACAGCCGGCGGGCAGCGGCGGCTTGATGGGGCGGCGCCGAGGCGCAGGCGGCGCTTCGGGGCGGTGGCGGGCGGCGCCACGGCCAACCGAGGACAAGCGGCGCGGGCGTCCAGGAGCGCAGGCAATATTTTTTTTTTTTTGTTGCTTTTCCTTGCCCGATCTGAGACTCGATTCTTTCCCTTTGCCCGCTCTGATACCATTGTTGAGGCTCTTCTTCTTGCCCTGGTTGTTCTTGGTTTGGATCTGAGAGGGAGAGGGAGAGGGAGTACTAACCGTCCGATGTAGAGGAGGACGAGGCCATCGCTGGTTCGTCGGTGTGGTCTGCGCACGGGCAGCGACGGTCGGGGAAGAAGACCGGTGACGGCGGCGGCGGTCCGGCGACGGTGACGGCGGTGGTGCTTCCCGTCGCTGACTGCGCGTCCCTCCAGATCGGTTAGGGTTTGTGGGGTGGAGTTGCGGCTCCGTACAACCTCGTGCCTTGTGCCGCCGGCCTCCACCCCTCTTTATATAGCGCAGCGCGACAGGCCCACCACCATATGCCGGGCGCCCCGATCGTGGCGCGGATCAAGGCCCGATTAGCCGTTGGGCTAATCGACGGTGGAGATCAATCTAACAAGATCTGGTCCAGAGACGACCGATCGTGGCCTGATCCAGTCGTCGGATTTGGGTAACGGTTCGAAAACCCTCTTCCGTTATTTACAGATTCTCGTGTAAAGTACTACGCCGATTAAACACTGGGACAACGGGGAGGTGATCGGTGAGAGGGAGATCGACTATACTGAGTTTATGTGTAAAAACAACTTTAGTTGCTTGCATGGGTATATATCGCATTAGCGATGTATTGAAATGGTTAATGTTTGTACATGAGGCGGTTCGAGTCTGGTGCAGTCTACGCACCGTCCATCAGGTTAACAAGCAAGTGCATGGTAGAATAGTAAATTATGATAAATTGTTGCTAATTGTGTTTCCATGCCTTGATCTGTAGCAATTAAGTGATGAGATGTATGATTATGTGCTAATCATACATTGAGAAATACCGTTTATGAGTAAACAGCCTGATTTGAAAAGCATTGCATCATGCAAAGTGCATAAAAGCCAGGTCGGTGAGAAAGTCTTATAACTAGTCCGGAGTGCTCTTGAATAAGTCTTACAGAGGTAGACACCTCAACGGGATAGAGAGAGAGAGGGTGACATCGATGGATGTACCCTCCGCTATACCGGTATAAGCTTACAGTTACAGGTGCATTGCATATCATTGCATTGCATGAACAGAGAAAGCAGAAATGTCTGATTCTGAGATTTGTTTACAATTCTGATTGTGGTTGCATTGCATTTTATTGCACTGCTTAAAGTGTGATGCAAACAATGTGATCTGATTCTGATCGTTATTTACAGATTTCTGATGAGGTTATTTACGCTTTCTGATCCCTGCACTGGATTACGATTTCTGATTATGGATTGATATATTGCTTTATCGTGTGCTTGCTGAGTCTTCGGACTCACTCTTACTTTGTTGTTTCTTTTTAGGGTGATCCAGAGTGACGGCATGCATGGATATGAGGAGTAGCTCCTTTTGCACTGCACATATGGAATAATGGCTTAGTCCTATCCTACGCATCATGTTTAATCTAATATCTAGAAGTTTATGTAAACTTTCTAGTTAAGACCTGTTTTTGTTTGGAGAACGTTTTTCCATGTTAATACAGTTCTCGTGTGTTATCTCTGCTTGTGGTACGTTTTTGTGAAACAGCGACAGTGTGGTGGTAACATCCTGGACCCTGTGGAGGGTCGGGGTGTTACATTGCACGACTTGTATATAAAAGGGTAGGCTGTCATAAGTTGACATGTACATGCAAGAACACCAAAATATGAAAAAAAAAAAAGACATACAGAAATGAGAATAAAAGAAAACAAAATGCAAACAAGATAAGCTAGCAAGTGAACCAGTTCAGATGTTAGAATGAAAGATGCACCATATGATATGAAACACAGTTGCATTTAATTGATCAGGGAATTACAGAGAATACGGAAACTTCATGTAACAAGAGGAGATTCAGATGGGCAGCTTTAGAATAAGCAAAATAAGATTATGTAGTACTAATGCAGTAAATTTAAGAAAGATGTCAGTTTGGTATGTTTGATCTAGCCTATATGGCCTTTGATGTAAACCTAACATCCATGAAAGTACTCCTGAAAATTTCAGTAAGTAGCTGTCAGACACTGTAGAGAACACGATGAAATATTTTTAAGGTAAGAGAGTGTAACGTACCTTATCATTTCCATTCATCTCTAGACCAAAGCTCTTGGCAAACAATTTGTAATCAAAATAAATTACCTGCCCATAAAGTAGAGAATAATTATCCAATTTTCTCCTTTCCCAAAAATTCCAATCAACTGGTGAAGAATACTTGAAGTCTAACCAAGAACCACAATGCTCGGAGAAAAGTATAACGTTCCTCTGATAGTATTTGACCAAGCAACTAACCTCTGCAAGCTCACTGATCTCTTGCTTTGTCTCCTTAACAAATGATGCTGTGTCTGAGATCAATGCCACCCGAGTTGTACCCTTCAAACGAAAAATCTGTATAGCTCTCTTAATACAACTGCAGCTTTTCTTGCTTGTAATGGCCTAGTCACAAAATGAGTTATCTTCAACTTCTCAAATCATATGATGTGGAATAATTGCTAATAAAGATGATCTTCATGATATAGGTGGTGGGCATTCTCAAGCTGAAAGATAAGGTTCAAAGAATTCAGCTCAGCCATTACCATCTGCATTACTTTATCTAACTTCAGAAATATTTCTAAACTATCCTCTTTGTTGCATGCAATGGGCATGAGATGACATACTTGGTAGCATTTTTCACCAGAGAGGACTTGTTATGAACCCTAGTTCATAGAGGGGGAAGGGGGGTAAACACCGTCGAGAGAATGGCTAGGCGGTGTCGGCGTAGGAGGAGAGGGAGAGACTATAGATAAGAAACACTTTTGTTATTTCTTTGCTTGATTTCAATAGCATGTGATAGCCTCCTTATATAGATAGGCTCCTCCCCTAACAGATAGAATCTAATCTTAATTATATCTCTAACAAATAAAAATTAATATCATATCTCTAACAGATAAAAATTAATCTCTAACTTCCTAATAATGACCTGGTTGGGCCCAGGACCTATGTCCATGACATTACACCCCTCCCGGTATGCAGTTCGTCCTCGAACTGCTAGGTGGTAGCCATGGTTGCAGTCCCATATCGATGAAGTGTAGTGCTTTCGGCTCCCCGTCATGATGGACTTTCTGGCCAGATCCCCATCGTGATAGAGTATGACGTCGCCTTGAAGTTTTTTTCCATGTGCTTGAAGCTCGACTATTGATACGGCCCATCGCCCTGGCCCAAGTGCCACCCCATCGAGGGTTTCCCATGAAAGCACAGTAGCACTCCAGACCCGCCACCTCCTTCTAATACTCCTGCCTCGCCTCTTCCATCTAGTGCTCCTCAAGCCCTGTCGCAACCATCTAGTAGTACTCCCGAGCCGTCACTGCCGGCCTCGCCTGCTTTGCCAGTTGCTCCGTTTCTACAGACACCCACTCCGAAACCACCAGTGACACCAGCCACTCTGCCGGCATCTTCTCCTCACCCGCAAGCACCGGTGACGCCAGCTGCTCCGCCGGCATCTTCTCCCCTGCAAGCGTCGGTGAAGCGAGCCGCTCCACCGGCATCTCCCCCGCAAGCGTCGGTGAAGCCGGCCGCTCCACCGGCATCTTCTCCTCCCCCGCAAGCGCTAGTGACGCCAGCTGCTTTGCCGGCATCTTCTCCTCCCCGCAGCAGCATGACCCGGCGTCGTCGCCTCCCACGCCGGCTCCGTCACGCCACGGAGACTATTGGCCGCGGCCCCGATCCGATCCGATCTTGCCTCCAATCTTGGGCCCTCCTCGTCGTCAATTCGAGTTGAGTCTCCTCTCCTCGAGGGCGAGCTGATGAACAGCGATGTATCCATGTTGGATGAGGAAGCGCGCTGGATCTAATCGCCGTGGAGTCTTCGTGCGCCACCCCAACGTCGTGCGCATCCACGAGGTGATGGCCACCCGGAACCAAATCTTCATCGTCATGGAGTACATCTGCGGCCCGCTCTATCACGATGTCCCCTTGAATGGCTACAGCGAGGACGACACGCACTGCATTTTCCAGCAGCTAGTGTCCGCGCTCTCCTACCATGTGGTCAGGGTGTACCATCGCGACATCAAGCACAAGAGCCTCCTCAACAAGCACCGCAACCTCAAAGTCGCCAACTTCGGGCTCTCCGCCCTTGCCGACACGGAGCACACGCTTCTTGGCCGGAAGGCACACCGGGATTGCTTGGAGCAACATCGATGTACCCACTTCTCCGAGCAGCGCCACCGCCGTCTAGGGCTGTAAAAAAAGCTCGAGGCTCGCGAACTGCTCAAGCTTGGCTCACTTTAAACTCGATTCGAGTTCGACTCGAGCTCCAAACGAGCCGAACTCGAGCCTGATCTCAAGCTCGCGAGCTTCAACGAGCCGAGCTTGAATAGCTCGCGAGCTTGAGATTTTTTATCCCCATTCCCCAGATCCTGCTCCCGCACGGCCGCACTCCCGCTCTCAGTCCGCTCCCGCTGTCCCGCACTCCCGCTCTCAGTCCTATCCTCTCCCCACCCCGCCCGCTCCTCGCGCCCCGCCGCTCCTCGCGCCCGGTCCCTCTCCTCTCCCACCCCATCCCCTCCTCGCCCCCGCCGTGGCGCCGCCTCCTCTCACCCCGTCCCCCAACTCGCCCCCTCCCGTCCCCTCCTATCCCCACCCCATCCCCTCCCCGCCGCCTCCCCATCCGTACCCCTCCTCCCCATCCGGCGCCCCTCCTCTCCCCACCATCCGCGCCCCTCCTCCCCCGCGCCTCTCCTCCTCCCCCCCGCCGCCCCTCCTCCCCCCATCCGGCGCCCCCTCCTTCCTCCCAATCCGGCACCCTCCCCTCCCGCCGGCACCCATCCTCTCCCGGTCTCCCCCGCCGCCGCCCCTCCTCGACCTTCTGGCGCCGCCCGCAGCTTACTCGGCCCGGATCCAGCCAGATCCATGGCCGGCCCGCCCCCGCAGCTCGGTACATCCTCCTCGACCTTCGAGCACCGCCCCCAACCGCCAGGTACTCCCTCTCTACTCTCATCACCGAGCCTACACGAGCCGAGCTTGAGCGAGCTCGAGCATTGTCCGAGCCGAGCTCGAGCTCAGCTTGAAGCTCGATATCAATATCAAGCTTGCTCGAGCTCGGCTCGAGTTTCTACCGAGCTTGAGCTTGCCAGGTCAAGCTCGCTCGAGCTCGACTCGTTTACAGCCCTACCGCCGTCACAGGGTGCAGCTTGTACCCTGTGTGCCGAACTGGAAAGATGCCACGTCGGTGTCGCTTGAAGTCGCACCGCTACCCGGGCCGGATAAAGGAGCAGCAGTAGCAGTGTCGTTGCTATAGCACAGCCATCATTGCTCCTGTCCCTTGTGCTACTAGAGCACGCTGCCATTGTGCCTTCTCCTCTGCTGCCATCTTCTTGAACATGCTCTCTACGTTCTTGAGCCCAGCGATGATTTCTTCATAACCAGCAATGATCTTGTCACATGTTAACTCGGCATCAAAAGCCATGGTGTTGATTTTGATACCAAGTTATTATGAAACTTAGTTCATAGGGGGTAAATACCGCCGAGAGGACGGCCGGGCGGCATCGGCGTAGGGGGAGAGAGACACTATCGATGAGAATGACTTCTGTTATTTCTTTGCTTGATTCCAATAGCATGTAGCAACCCCCTTATATAGATGGACTCCCCCCTAACAAATAGAATCTAATATTAATCATATCTCTAACAAATAGAAACTAATATCATATCTCTAATTATATCTCTAAAAGATATAAACTAATCTCTAACTTCCTAATAATGACATGGTTGGGTCTAGGGCCCATGCCCATGACAGGACAAAACCTTAAATTCAAATACTTATACAACAGGAAGAAAAGGCCAAAAAAATGTTGACTTAGATTTCTGTTAACAAATTCAGGTACGAAGCAGCATATTTCAATGCTTACCGATGAACCAAATTTGTTGACATGTGAATCTCATGATGTCAATATCCTATTATACTCGTTTTAAGTGAATGTGAACAATGTAAAACAGTTTTCTTCCATTTATGCCGCATATAGTGTTTCATACCTATTGGTCATCATGCGCATGTGCAAAATAATACGTGGACTGGAACCCTTCGAAGCCCACTGAACTGCTTTTTGGACTGTCTGGGAGGGAGATATGATTACTCGGATATGCTCCCCAAATGTAATAGGCCTGGCATGTAATGAGTTTGGGGATCCAAAAAGTGTTGAAGCGGCAGTTTCCATTCCAGGATGGACATTCTTCAGAAAAAACTGTATCCCAACTGCATCTGTTGTGACGTCAAACCTAATGTTGTGAACAAGTAACACCATGTCAGCATGCTTTGTTCATTACATTTAGCTTTCCGAAGAAAATTCATGGTCAGGTAAAAGAAGAAAATAAACCCCACCAAGCGTAAACAGAAATCAAATTCAACTGAGCAAACAAAACAGAAAATTAAGAATTGAAAAACCGAGGTGCTTTAATTATGGTTCCGTAAGAAATAGGAAGGAAAAGAAATATTGCACAGCTAGTAGTAAAACTAGTTGAAAAGAATATATCCATAAACATGAAAGAAATGTATAAAAAAATATATTGAAAATACTCCTAATGTAACATATGGAAATTGGCTTGGGCCCAGTAAAACCGGTTCCATCTTATCTACACCGCAAGCTGGCCCATTGGGATTCATGCAGAAATGCAGACATAACTGCCGTCAACGGGTCACTGTAGGGGCGACATCTCATATCTCATATAGATACAAACAAAAATGAACTACAAAAACTCACCTCTCCAAATGGTTCCATGGGTAGGACCTCTAGATATTTCACCTAACTTTGGTGCACCCCATGCATCCTAGCCATCTCCAAAACTTTCCCAAAGTTAATTACGTACTAAGAGAAATGATCCAACTGGTGGCAAAATTGTAAGCTTAAAGTCCCAAACTCAATGTACAAAAGGATATACAAAAATAAAAATTAAGAATACCATGCAAAATCATTTTGTTTTTAAACCATTTATTCTAGATTGAATTGGAGCTTGAAATTTTACTTATGGGTGTATCACCCCGCAGCTACTTATCTAATTATTCAGGAGTTTTTGGAGGTTGCTAAGGTCAGCTATGGTTGTACTGGATAAGCATGCTTTCTGGAAACAGGGATAGTTCAGAACATAATAGAAGGGAATTAGAAATTGAGGGACTGACTGCCTTTGGATGTAAATCTAGACCCTCAACATAATTTAGATTTAATAAAGCATGCTTGCCAACAGAATGTGTTCAAGTTACAAATTTCTGTAGTCCCAATCTCAAAATATATGCATGTGTAAGGAACTAAATACCTCCAAATAGTTTTCAAACATCTGTAGTTAATCAGAAATAGAAGGTTTAAATATCTAAACATTAATCAAAGAAAAAGGAGTGTCGCCACTTGCCAGCCATTACATTTCAGCAAACCAAACTGTAACTTTAGATGCTAAAAGTATAGAAGGATATTGCAAACAGATAGGTAAGATCACAGTGCTTATACTGTTGCGTTTTTATTTCATAGATAAACTAATGATCATTCATAGCCTTGCTATATTTGAGGACTATGAAACATTTTATATAGCCAGAATTGGCAAAAAAACATGATCAGGGGTAGGGGTAGCAATCACAGCACATCGCGCATGCCAATGTGCTTCCAAAGTTTAATTGGCAAAAACATTGGTAAAAGTTTGCTATTGGAAAACGGTATATGGAACCATGAAAAGGAAAGCACTAAGTTTGCTAGCTTCATATGTTCAGAAGTACTGCAAAGGTACCTGACTCCAAGAAAAGGGACAAGATTGATCTGAAGCAAAATTGTCAATACAGATCATGTGCTTGAATTCAAATTTGTGGCACTGTAGACTAAATATCTAGTTTGATATTCTAGCACAAAAAAAAGGAAGAAGAATCAGCTTGAACAACTTGGTAGGAAATGAAAGTCTTAGCACTCAATTCATTCACTTTCCCCATTTCTTTCCTCCAATTCCTTCATGCAAAAGAACCTTTATGTGTTTCTACTTTCTAGAATTAAACATAATTGCACACAATTTGCCCCATCTATAAAACCTCATTTAAGTTAGCTGTTTCCATTTGCTGACTGCAACTGCATAAGCACATGGCAAACTAAGGCAATACAGTTGAACAAGCTTGTACGTGAAATTTGGGGATTGATCAACATCTTTCAGTTTTCTACCTAACCATCCCATTTATAATGATTTGTATCAAAAGTTTTCACAAGACATGTTGAAAGCAGCAAGATTTGGTCAGATCTGAAAGGGGCGAAATACAAAAGTACATCACAAACATATTGAGGTGGTACCGAGAAAAATGATTGTACTAGGTTGTAACTGTAGTGCTAACCAGATGATTGGATCTTTCCAGCTATTCCAGTCACTGCATAGAATATTTATCTCCAATGGATTTTCAAAATTATCTACCCTCATGTTCAGATCTTGACCATATCTTCTGGCACATCGATTTTTCCTGCATAAACGCTTGATTTCTCCAATTGTAAACAAATGGTTGGTATAAGAAATGTACTTTCCAAAAGGATATAATCCCCTGTGAAACAAATAGACAAATGGTAAGAGGATAGTGATCATCAATTACCACTATTTGTGCGCTACATTTCTAAATCATTTGCATCAAATTATGTTACAGATTCACAATGATTATTGCATATAAATTACTTTATAGATCTAAATATGGAACTACCAAGCAGAAATTTGAAAATCCTTTTGTGAATTAGAGTCATATCTCATATGTAATCTTCATAGGATAATAGGATAATCAATACAAAGTTTCAAACTCCAAAGGATACCTTAGCAATGAAAGAGGAAAAAAATCATGCAATACAAGGATTTAGTGCTTGGAGCCTATCACATAAGTAGGAAACGTCTCATAGAAAAAGAAGAAAAGTAACTGAGCGTAAATGCATATGCCTGGTTTGCCCGATGATCATGGACCGGTTTAACATAACACTCAGAGCTGCAGCTGCTAAGATCTTGTAGATTTCATTGCCAAACCCAGCTTCAGATGCTTTCCCCAGCACAATGCCTTGTTTGCGGAACTCATATGCAGGCAGCGCTCTCACTCTTGCAGCTCCTGACAAGTTAATTGAAGAAGTAAACATCGGGGGCTCCGGAACCCACCTAGGAACTGCAATTCTCTATTCAAAACTAGATTGACTAGCCATAAAATCTTTGACAACGTCACAAGTTTTGGTCTGATTGTTTATGTTGGTGAACGAAAAATACAACGGCAGACATCATGCAGGAAGAGGTTTGCTTCAAGTGTGAAACAAGAGCTGCAGTCAGGTTCTGACATGGTAATTTGTAATGCATCAGCAACAAAAATCCAGGAGTGCTTGTTCAGTTAGCACTAATTTTCTGCCTTTTGAACCTGCCAAATATGGTAATCTTTTGGTGTGCTAGCAAGAAATGGTCACTCTCCCGCAGAGGAGACGGCGGAGGTTGTACGGTTGTTGCCTCCCGAATCAAAAAAAAAAAAGCAAGAAATGTTCTTTGTTGCTTTCTTGATACTATTTGTGCGCACATCAGTAATGCAATCAATCACGCGTAGCGATAAACCTACACAATAGAAGAGCACGCCAGATCGAGGCATTACATCGAACGGGCCAGCTTCGTGAGGATCGGAGTACGCACCGTGGAGCTTCGTGGGAGAAGGAGAAGGCAAGGGACGAAGAGGAGCGTTTGGGGGGGTAGGGCCGTGATGGTGGAGGAGGAGTAGGCTCGCCCGAGCAGGAGCAGGAGGGAGCGGCCGCGCCGCCGTCGCGGCAAGATGGGGGGCAGGAGTGAGGCGAGCGCTGTGCGTCAGTGGAGTGTGCGTGTGCTTGTGGATTTCTCAAGATAACTGTTGATGGTTTAAGTGCTCCGATTTTGATAGATGTCAATCGGACGGTACTGGAGTTGGGGGTGGAAATTAAATAAGGCAATAGGCTAGAGACCAAAAGTGGAGTTTTTTGAACGGAGGTATTGCGCCCACCTTTTTACAATTTACACATTACTACCCTTTCGTATTTTCGTGATAGAAAAGATCAATGCCCAGCATCACATTTCCATTGGTGAGCTTGACAAATAGCTCTTATTTTAAGCGGATTTTTCCTTCGGGATGATTCAAAATCTCCCTTACAAATAGGTTGATTCAAGAGTGGGTTTTTTAAGTTGTGACTTATGATTTTTGTCTTATATGTTTTGAATTCTGATTATTTACGAGAAAGAGGACACAAAGAGAGAGTCGCATACGATTTTGGCCGATATAGCTGAAGTTAGTACAATATCTACTGCAATCGACTTATAGACCTCGCTTTAAAAAGATACATCGTTTGAAAGTTAGACTGTAGGAAAAGCCAAAAACCACAAGCAGCAAGCCTAAGAGGAACCGACCCAAATCTTCTTTTCAAGATAGACCCTAATTTATGTCAGAACAACACATGAACACGCTAGTTGTATACTCGTGCGGTTACAAAAGAGTGATGTTTTGGGTTATGTACAATCAAAATTTATAAACTTTAATTATTTATATCTTCCTAAATGTTTAGATTAAACACATAAGAAATATAAGTAGATTTGCCTCTAAAAGTATTTCCATAGTACCTCTATTGATTTTTATAAGTCACCCAGGAATTACCTAAACTTTATAATATTTGACCAACAATTAGATCAAAAATATACTTCCTTTGGTCGCAAAAAAATATATTGTTTTGGACATCAACAAGCTCCCCAGAACACAACTTTGATCATTAATTTTTATTATAAATATACTTATCAAACCTAATAAGATTATAATATTATAACAATACTTTTCAAGACAGATCTACCAAATGATTTTCATATATCTAAACTACACATTTAAAGAGATATCTATAGCTAAAATTTTTAAACTTTGACCATATGTATTCCAAAAGACATGTTTTTGTGACTAAACGAAATATAGGCTAGTGACACAATAGTGGTACTGTTAAATTTGTTTTTGAATTTATTTTCATATGATTATGACTTTGTTGTTATTAAGAATATATCTAAAAGATATTAATGATCAAAGTTTAATTTTAATGACCATGCAAAGTCAAGCGATGTTCTACAAAAATCAACAGAATATATAATTTAATTAGGTTTTAAATATATTAAAATAGAAACTAACCATTAAAGTCAAAGTTGTACTTCGTAGACCTAACACGCCCAAAACAAAACATCACTCTTTCCTTCCTGACAGGCAGAATTAAATGGACAGGAACAAATAATCAATCAATTAAAATTAATGCATGGTCAACCAGAACAGAGGGCACAACGTTTTTTATGAAACTTATTATAGGGTGCTTATTTCGGCTTAAGTTTATTGGCTACGGTTTATTTTTTACTATTCATAAATTTCATCTTTTTATGACTTCTTAGCTTTTTTGCAGGTTTCTTTTTTCTGGATCCATTCGTATTGCTCGTGATGGGTTAATCTATTTTTTAAAAAAATTAAATTTAATTATACCAAATAAATCAATATTAATTACAGTGTAAAATAAATCAGCTATAGTGAAAATAAACTATAAGTCATAGCTTATTATAACCAATGAGCACCCCTATCTCCAACGTGAACAATCATACGAAAGTATGGTCCAAATCATGTCTCTAGGGCTGTAAACGGGCCGAGCTCGAGCGAGCTAAGCCTGTCAGGCTCGAGCTCGATAGAAGCTCGAGTCGAGCTTGAGCGAGCCAAAGACACCACTCAAGCTTTGAGATGAGCTCAAGCTCGGCTCGAACGAAGCTCGAGCTCGGCTCGACAAAGCTCGTCGAGGCTCGTTAAGCGTAAAGTGCAGTCAAACTCTCCAACAGCCAAACAGAACAGGCAGTAGATAACAAATCATTCGAACAGCAAATCATTCGAACAGCAGTAGCAGCACAAACATAAGGTAGTCCACACTCCACAGGAGTTGAGCTAGCTAACAGCTGACATTCAGCAGCAAAATTAACACAGCTAACAGGAGTTGGTTGCATTCAGAACACAGGCAAAATAACAATACATCAACAGCTGACCAAATCATTAACTTTGCATCCAACATGACTAAGTACATCAATATTGACAACACACGGACAACAAATGGCATGTTGCAATTGTCAACACAGCAAGCCTTCCATGGATGACTGGGACTGTATAGAGTGGAATAAGTGGCTACCTTCTTACAACCAGGTTTCCCCTGACAGCAACCAGAAAAAATATATAAATATATACAAACAAGATCGTGCATTTGTTAAACTATAGTCAATCAAGCTAAAACAAATTTTCGTGTGTGGAAGGCAAGCTAAAAGAACATGACATATTTAGAGCTACCGATACAAAGGATCATAAAAAGCTTGAAGTGAACATTAGCAATACATCACATGGAACAAGGCTGTTCCAGGCTTCCAGCTGACCATATCTAATTGACCAAATATAACAAGATTTCTAGATTCTAATAAATCACATAATAGATCAGCTACCAATTATTGACTTGGTAAGTTGGTATGCATACTGAGTTACTGACTCAGTCAAGATTTACACAGGTGAAACTATTTGAGATCATCAATACATAACAGAACTGTATAGAGCCAGATGCTTTTCAATGACAGATATTACAACAGGTCCTAATTTTGGCTTTGAAGCACCCCCAAAATTTTTGCACGACAGATATTATAGCAATACAAAAAATATTACAGCAGGCAGCACTGCAACACAGCAAATATGTCAAGTGCAGCTGGAAATTGGAATTGGCAGTTTGGCACATAAGAAAAGTAAAGCATACCTGCTGAAGAAGACATAATCACTAATTGCTACCCACAATCAAAGGTTCATTTGGAGTTTCGATTGATGACAACAGAATGGAATTAACATCAGCCTCCTATGTAAGAACATAATGTAAACAAGGATTAGATGTAGACTTCAATTATTTTGTTTAAGAAACAACATCTATAAACTTACCAAATCAGCTAGTTTGTGGTGGCCTCCTCTAATCCAACTAGATGCACACACCAAAGCTTGCACTGTTGATGGGAGTAAAGAGCTACGATAATCATCAATCACTCGACCTCCAGTGCTAAAAGCTGACTCTGATGAGACTGTGGTAATAGGAATAGTGAGAATATCTTTGGCCATCTTAGCCACTGTTGGATACTTCAATTCATTCATCCTCCACCACTGAAGTATGTCAAAATGTTCCACTGGAACATCTTCAACCGGATCATCCAAGTACTTCCTTAAATATGACTTTGACGGATGAGTAGCATGTTGGGCTTTCATAAACTCTTGGAATTGACTAGCAGTTGAGAAAGCACCACTCGAAGTACCAGTAGATGTACTAGTGCATTGAGAAGAATCATTGTTCATGCTTTTGTTGTTCTCACTTTCATATAAAGCATACAACTCATCCAATGTAGATTGAACAGATGCAAGTTTTTGTGGAAGATCAATTTCTGAGTACAAAGCAGGAAATGTGAATTGAATAATGCCCATCTTAAATCTTGGGTCTAGAATTGCAGCAATTGCAAACAAAGTGTTGCATTCTGAGCCCCAATACTTATCAAACTTCTCTACCATTGCATCAGCCATTTTTCTAAGAGATTCATCCCTAGAAAGTAACAACCGCCCTACTGCCTTCTTAATATCAACAATGTGGGGATAGAACAAATTAGATGTGGGGTAGGTTGAACCTGAGAACTCCTCTATAGCCAAGTGAATAACACACAATACGTCTTTCACTTGTTCATACAAATTCCAATCCACCTCCATTGGCTGCCACCTATAGTTAGCATCTCCAGCGGCATACACATCAATGGCAGCTCTGTAATGAAAAGCAGAATCTAACATTTTATATGTTGAACCCCACCTAGTGCACACATCAAGAGTCAATCCCTTTTTGCGCTGAAGGTTAAGAGAATCAATATCAGCATTGAACTTATACGTCCGATTATTAGATTTCTTGATGTATTTGATAGTCTCCCGAACTTTGTCAATCAAAGGTTGAATAACCTTCATACCATCTTGAACAACCAAATTTAGGATGTGAGCACAACAACGGTTATGAAGGAATTTGCCTTTAAACCAAAGGGCACCTCGGTTTGTAAACTTGGCAAGCAGCAATTTAACAGCAAGATCATTACTCGAGGCATTATCAAATGTGATGCTAGCTATCTTATCCTCAATTTTCCATGCAGCCAAACAATCAGAAATGGCATTACAGATGACTACACCAGTGTGGGGAGGCTCCAACTCTAAGAAGTTAATGACACGACAATGCATTAACCAATTTGCATCTATGTAGTGCGCAACTAGGCTCATGTAACACAGAGTTTGGTTAGATGTCCAAAGATCACATGTGAGGCTAATCTTCTTAATATCCTTAAAACCATTCTTCAGTACTTCCTTCTCAGATTCATAGACCTTCATACATTCATTTCTAATAGTGACTCTAGACAGCTTTTTGTATGAAGGATTTAGTGATTTTAGCAAAACATTAAACCATGTATACTCCACAATACTAAATGGTAGCTCATGAACAATGATCATCTTGCAAATAAGTTCACGAATTCTTGCAGGATCATAATAACCAGGGGCAGCAACATAAGGAGTATTAGTATCAACATCACCTTCCTCAGTGCTACGCAAATTGATGGTCATTTGTTGCTTGGATTTCTGCTGAAGCTTGTAATAATCGCATTGGTCAAGATGCCTCTTAAAATGTGATGTAGTACCACTGTTGTTCTTTGATAGCAAAGCTCCGCATGCCTTGCACTTCACCTTGTTTTCCATCACACCTCTTTTTTTCTTCGATGGAACTTGACATTCTTCAAAGAAATTCCATATTGGAGATTTCTTCTTCCTAGTTGGTTTCATTGGTCCTTCCTCTCGACCCTCCACTTGCAAACCTTCAGGTGGTATTGTGCTTGTCATGCCATCTGACTGTCTTGCCAGTGAAGGACTAGATTGTTCTGTTGATTGTGGATTTTCAGACATCTACAGCATGTTCATATAGTATCATCAGCAAAATTCGCGAGTGCAAGAAGAAAAATAAACTTCAGTGATACTAATGTAAGTATCTGCAGTAACTAATGTAACTAATGTAAATCAGAACTATGTAAGTATCTGCAGCAACTATGCAAGAATAATCGACATGCAAAGACCTATGTAATGACAAAGTGCATGAACTAATGAAAAGCACCTATATAACAAATGTAAGTTAGAATGTAATGAAAAGTAGACAGAGGCACTAACAGGCATACTGCTAGTTAAGAGCATTCAGAGAATCCAATCCACCTAACAGGTATACTGCCATACAGCCAGTTGCACAAATTTTGATCTTTTCTATAGTTGCACAAATGGATCCAAAGGAGAGCTGTTGCATTGACCATCTTTAGGTTGTAAACACAATTTACAAATTGTCAGCCAACAATTTAGAAATACCTTGCAAAGGAGGAACACAGAACACGGCGTCGGCGGCAGATCTGGGCTGTCGGCGGCAGATCTTGCAGAGGAGGAACACGGCGTCGGCGGCGGCCTTGTTGACTTGTGGAGGAGGAACACGGCGGTGGGCAGCGGCTGGGAGCCTGGGAGGAGAGGAGGGTCGGAGGCAGGCGACGGCTGGGAGGAGAGGAGGGGCGGCGGTGGGGAAGAGGAGGGGCGGAGGCGACCGGAGGCGGCGACGGCTGGGAGGAGAGGAGGGGCGGCGGCGGGGAAGAGGAGGGGTGGAGCCGACCGGCGGTGGAGGGGGGCGACGAGGGGCGGCGGCGGGGGGAAGGGGTAGCGAATCGGAGTCAGTCGGCGGGTGGAAGGAGAGGAGGGCCAGAGTCGGACGCGGGCGGCGGGCCGGCGGCTCGGAGGAGTCGAGGAGCGGAGGGGCGGACTGGCGGCAGACCGGGTGGTCGGGTGGATGTCTTGCGGAGGGACCGAGGGGAGGGACTAGGGAGTGGGGGGAATGGGGAGGGGAATTGGGGAAACTGGGTTAGGGAATAGGGACGGGAGTCACGGGCCTCACGGGAGTACGGGACCGAGGCCCGAGCCCCAAGGGAAGTGCGGACGCGCCGCGCGCGGTCTTTGAGACTTTGACGCTAGGGTTTGCGCGCCTCAACGCGCCTCAACTTTTGATATTTCGAGCGGGATCCGAATATTCCATCACTAATCAGAGGTCCAGAACCAACTGAAGCCTGAAACAAGCCTGCCCGAATTATTCGAGCTCGGCTCGATTAGACTCGCGAGCTTCTACTGAAGCTCGAGTTCGGCTCGTTAACGGTTCTAACCGAGCTCGAATCGATTCTGCGACGAGTCAAGCTTGAGTAGTTCGCGAATCTCGAGCTTTTTTTACAGCCGTACATGTCTCCCTCCCAGTACAGCAATGTCAACCTCCCTCAGCCCTCACAAAAGTACACCAATTTCTCGAGCGAAGAGAAACTTCGAACAGAACTAACTCCAAAAAATACATTTCTACAACAAAATTTTTTTGCAAAAACCGCTGGCTCACCAGAAGGTATTCCATTGGTATCCTCCACGACTTGCTGGAGGAGCTTGGCTTGCTGAAGTTAATCTCTGACCTGTTGACGGGCATCAGCGTGGGACCTGTCAATTGAAAAATGTTAGAAAGCAAGGTGGGATCTATAAATTAATTATAGTAGATACTGTATCGAATTTATCTATATCGGTCAAAATTACACAGGAGTGTCTCTCTCCGTACTCTCTCTTGCAAACAACCAAAATTAAAAAATTTAAGTCAAAAGCCAAAAACCACAGCCCAAAAGAACTCACCCATGTGTTATCTGTCAATAACAATATTGAGGAAAGGGCATCCAAATTGATGAAGTGGAGCTATGGAACAGAAGGATAATTCATTGACAGTTTGCCTTCATTTTGTGCTAGCTCAAATTATTGATTACAGTTTAGCACACTATATTGGTAGTCTAGGTTTTAGACAAAGCAGTATATGTTGATATTTTATATTGTCGAGCATGGTATATAGAGACAGCACAGCAGAAAAGACCAAATGAACAGCCACTAACACATATCAACTGTGCATAAATCAAAATCATGTGAAAGTAGCTATTGACCATGCAAGCATAAATCCATTGAATTAGACAAGATTGCGTAGAAACGCGGTTAAGTCTGTACTGGCAAGCATACTCATAGGAAACAAAGAGGGAATAGAAATCAATTAAGGACTCAAAGGCCATAATTCCAAGTTTCAACAAGGTTTAGCGCAAGCCAAATTATCACCTCGCAAAAATCAAGTATGATCTGCAGAGTAGCAAGGTGAATCACATCGACAAGGTGATGGGTAACTGAATTGATCACAGCTTCACAACTAATTTTTATCAACACTCACGTACTGTCCAAATGTGATTACAAAGTACTAGGTCATTTAATAATAAAACAATTCAATTCTGGCTTGTTGGATCGAGTAGTGCTCATTCTGGCTTAAAGTTAGCTTCTACTTCTGACTTCTGCTTTTTTTTTTCACTATTTAGTAATTTCATCTTTTTCTGGTTTTTTAAACAAAATTTGGGCTTTTTTAATCTTTTTTTACTCATATTCCTTTGCATTGTCCATGATGGACTAACATGTTTTTCTATTTTTAATTTTTTTAAATTTAATTATGCCAAATAAGCTAACTTATCTACAGTAAAAATAAGCCAGCTACAGTAAAAAAACCTATAAACTAACGTCATTCTGAACGTCCCCAAAAGCTAGTCTTGGCGCCAAAAATGGCCTTATGAACAACTACAACATCCTCATATAAGCGAATCTTTTGCATATCTAACACTGTAGCTAGATTTTGTTTAAAGAAATCTGGCCCCAAAGACCTATTTTTGCAAATCGAGCTTCCTCCCTAAGTTCGATAGCTGCAATAGGCGATACCCAAGCTCAGTAGAAAAGTGTCACTACGGTAGCACCTGGTGAGTTAGAGGAGCTTAGCAGGAGCCTGCACAAGCTACCCAAGCTACCACACCTCGGCAACCATGTACAGTGACCGGTCTACTAGTAATTAACTTGCTTTACACTAATTAAACATGTTTTATGCTAATTAAGCCTCATGTCGCGGCCAGCTTACTCAGCATGTCCTCCTGCACTCGTGGAGGAGATTAAAATTGAAAATTCGTACATCAGAGGGCTAGATTTGAAGAAAAATTGCTGCAGTGCCAATGTATGCGATCTACTCCATAAAAGCCAGCGATCCAACTATTCAATTCCATGATCGCTGGGGGCTGGTTACGAAGGATTAGAGGAACAGAGTACCTAAATGCCTAAACGTCATTAAACTTGAAAATAAACAGACATATAGAAAATGGAACATAAATAATGATTTTTGACTAGTCAAAACTGTTATGCGTGGTTTTCGGTGGATGGCTAGAGGTGGAAGTTGGAGTTCATGGCCTTGGGGATTGGAATGTAGAAGATGGGGAGCCTTTGGGGGAGCACAGCGCGCCGTGACACAAGGGGCTGAAGGCTGTAGTAACAACCTCTGCTTAAGTAGGCGTCCTTAACTGTTGAAAAACTAGTATCGCCAAGTGATCTAATACCGAATCAATACAACTAAAAAGTGAGAACGATTAAACAATCAATTAATGCAAAAGAAAAATGAACAATTGACATAAGAGATGAGAGAGAGAGCAGTCGGCGATCTTCTTTATTAATCTGAATCAACTTATTTACAATAAGTGCCCCTTCTCTATATTTATAGTTGTAGGACTCGGTATGGCAATCAGAGAAGGTGAATGATACCTTCGAATTCAACTTCCCTATATGGTATTCCAAAACCTTCACTCCACTAGTTACTAGAAGCTAGGAAGATTAGATTAGAAAACCAATAAAGAACTCACAAAAACGCAAAAGCAAAACCGAGTTTAACTCTCAGGCTGGTATGACTGCCATTGAGAGACTGGTAGTACTAGGTAGAGCGGTATGACCGCTGTCGATGGTCGAGTCACCGATCTTATGAAATAATATGAGAAAAAATTGATTTCTTAGAAGAGAATAGGGATGATTTTTATTGCTATGAACTGGTTACAGTATGCTCTCGCTAAGGGGTTATAAGAAAATGTAACGTGGCCCTAAATTTTAAGATCCTCCTGATGATCTAAAGATCTTGGCTTGGAGTTCTTATTGTGTGATCGATTTATGGCTTCTGGTTATGCCTGATTGTCTTGTGTCTTCTCTTATCAACTCTTAAATAGCGTTAAAAGGATATCAATTATCCATATGAATAGGTGCCTTTTCGAATCGTCTCATCCAATCGGAGGGGTGGTTGTTGTCAGAGAGAGATATCTGATGGTAACTGATCTTCCATTGTTGCCAGTGGGAGAGGATCGTGGAGATAACCGCAGAGCGATTATCGCCAAAGATATAGGGCCAAAACATCATGTTGTTTGGAGCAGATAAGGCACGTGCTTTATCTATCGCACGGAAGAATCCCTAGATGTGGGCCATTGTACTAATACACGAAATCTTCGAGTAGTCCTCTGATTGGATAAATGTACGATGAACTTTCGACTGGGTATTAGGTAGCTGCCTTTAGAAGCTTACAACTAGTAGGTCTTAAGGTCTTAATTGGACATTAAAGGTGTATTTAAAAAATTATTTAATCCTTGCCAACCCGAGTGTGGGCTGATATGACCAGAGGCCAGTAGTACCGTAGACTTTGGGGCGGTATGACTGCACCTCTATTCTCAGAACAAAAATTGGTCCGAGCCAAAATAAAAAAATGGTGCATCTTCAAAATACAAATCCAAATGATTTGAGACTTTGCACATACCTTGCCAAGAATATTAGGATTCTAATCCATCTAAGGATCACATGAATCTTGGCCAAAATTTCAACCTTGCTTAGACAAGTAGGATTGCACTAAAACCGGTTAAAACTCAAAACTTGAGTTATGACTTGCTCTTGGGTTAGAGATGGCCAAGATGGTTATAAATAGGTTCTCACATGTCACAATAAATAAGAGCACCTAAAGATTCATGACCAAAACCATAGAATCAAGATATCACTAGAAAGGCTTCAAATCGAATCAAAACCGGGCAAACTCAAGATCTTGCTGCAGCTAGTCTCTAGATGGATGTCATGTGATCCTCATAAAGCATCTTTATCTCTTACACATCTTGGAACCTATAAGATCAAGAGGGAAAGAGAGTGGAAAAAATGCCCGAGCCACCCCTTGGTACATATCCGTGCCGTGCGCCCTCCACAGTCCACACAAACATGCACTCATACAGCAAAGATTGATACTCTAATATCATTTGTAACACTCGACCTGAAATTCGCTCAATGCCCAATCCACTGTGTGGTGGACCCACACACATGTAGCACCCCGCTTAAATTTTTATCTTCGCTTCGTATAAAAGATTTAACCTAGAGGTGCTATATTTGAAACGCTTGGATTTATAAGCTTGCTCAAACCTGTCTGAACTCTCCATATTGGACTAATCCAACCACGCTACGACACCTGGGCCACATGGCCATCACAGTAACGGGTATTACAGTGCTAGCCAACATGTATGGCAAAATTAAACCACGCCATGGATACTATCAGGTTTTAAGTAGACCCGGTTTTCAAAATCTAGATCGTTAATATCAGAAGTGGTTTTTTGCGAAATATAGTTGATCTCAAGGGCGCATCAAAAATGGTCTCATAGCACGGAAGGCAATACATGGAATGCACTTTTGTTGCGCGCAAGCAGATCGGTGAACGTAAGACGACGAAGCTAATAATCATCTCTAACATGGCTGCTTGGACAAGGCCAATCAACTTGAGGTACCAGAAATCCTTCTCCCGCAGCAAGGTGACGAAGACACCGAGGAGGACGACCGAGGTAATTCATTGGATGGTTTGGGGTAAGGCAAATGTTTGGCTCCCTTGCCTATACCGTGCATTCTTAAAAATGCTCTCCCAGTAATTTTAAAATGGGACAGGTCTTTAATTTCTATATGGTTTTGCGGATCTAGATGCAGCTCCAATCTGATGAGAGCTTTTGACGATATTAAGTTCTTCTAATGGAATGGAACTGGTAGAATCATATTGCCCATTTTTTTCCCTTTTGCAATTTATGGTTGTGCTCATTTTAGTTTAAAGTTAGTTTCTACTTCTAGCTTCTACTTTTTTTTACTATTTAATAATTTCATCTTTTTCTGTTTTTTTATATTTTTTAGGCTTTTTTACCTTTTCTTTTTTTCCGTATTATTTGCATTATTTGTGATGGACTAACATATTTTTTCTATTTATAATTTTTTAAATTTAATTATACTAAATAAACCAACTCAATTACAGCAAAACATAAATCAATTATAATAAAAAAAATCATAAGTAACATCAGAATTACCCCTATAACTACTTCTGGCCCTGCACTGTCTTCGATGCATGCTACTTCAGAAATCAGCAGCAAATTCAACGTAGCATAATGTTGATCAAGTGTTTCCTCAGACAATTGGCATTATTTTACGGCGAAGACATGTAATATAACGCATTAGATAATTTGTACCAAAGCACTTCAGTTCAATCCTTCTACTCAAGATTTAAGGGGACGTTCGTTTTAACATAGCTTTTAGCTGAAATTTTACTGTAGTTGACTTTTTTACTGTAGCTGAGTTGGCTTTTTAGGCATAATTAAATTTAAAAAAATGTAAAAATATAAAAAAAACATGTTAGCTTACACAGACAATGCAAAGGAATACAGGAAAAAATACAAAAAAACTAGTTAAAATTTGTGAGGTTGTTTTATCAAAGGAACAGTTAAAATTTGAATTTTACTTAGTTTGCAATTTTGTGAGGTTGTTTTATCAAAGGAACCAGTTAAACAAGCCAGGGCATATAGTCAGACCGGTTACCAGCCAGACTGACTAGGCTCAGCAGTCTGACCAGCCAAAGGGCATTTCAGCTAGATTTGTGATTTTTAAGAATTTGGTCGTGGTTTGGTTTGTTTTGACCTAAATCAGTGTATTTATGTTACATGAAGCGTGTTTTGACTAACGTGAGTTAAATTGTGAAGAACATTAACCTAAAAATGGTTTATTTGTCTTTGGATATGCAAGAAAGCTTGGAGTCAACCATAGTCAATAGCGATAATCGGGGATACGCTCAAGGAGAGCTAAGGTCTAGAACGATCAAGAATGCTGGATGAGATTGTTGAACACACAAGGGAGGCGGGAAATGTTGAACGGAAGTTTCAAGTGAAAGGTTGCACCAAGTGGCTTGATCAGTCCAAGTGAAATGTAATCTGATGAAACAGGAATGGGAGAGACTCACCGACATGTGGTACATCAGTGGTGCACCTACACGTAACAAATATGGCGATTGTTTTGTAAGTGAAGTTAAAGACTGGGTCAAGAAAGGGTTCTTTAGTAAGGAGGCCAAATGTTAAAAACCATGTGAATCAAAATCACGGCGCTTGAAAGCCGTTTGGGAAAGCGGTTTAGGTCAAGGTGTTAGTTATCCATATGAACATGTGTCTCTTCAAATTGTCCTATCTGGTCAGAGGGGTGGTTGTCATCAGAGAGAGAGAGAGAGAGAGAGAGAGAGAGAGAGAGCTAATGGTGATTGATATTCGGTTGTTGTCAGTTGGAGAGGATCGTGGAGATAACTGCAGAGCGATTATCGCCAGAGATGTAGAGTCGAAACGTCGTGCTGTTTGGAGTAGATAAGGCACATGCCTTATCTGCCGCACGGGAAGAATCCCTTGGATGTGGGCCATTGTACTACTTCACGGAATCTTCAAGTAGTCCTTTGATCAGGTAAATGTATAGTGAACTTCCGACTGGGGTACTTAGGTAGCTGCCTTTAGAAGCTTACGACCATATATGTCTTAAGGTCTTAATTGGACATTAAAAGCGTATTTAAGAGATTATTTAATCCTCATCAATCGCTAAGTGTGGGCTAATATGACCGAAGGCTGGTAGTACTGCAGACCTGGGACGGTATGACTACACCACTGTTCTCAGAATAGAAAATCGGCCCGAGCCAAAATAAAAAAATGGTGTATCTTCAAAATACAAATCCAAATGACTTGAGACTTTGCACATACCTTGCCAAGAATATTATGATTCTAATCCATTCAAGGATCAGATAGATCTTGGATGAAATTGTAACCTTCCGTAGACAAGTAAGGTTGCACTAAAACTAGTCAAAACTCAAAAACTTGAGTTATAACTTGCTCCTGGGTTAGAGATGGTCAAGATGATTTTAGATAGACTCTCACATGTCATAGCAAGCAAGGACACCTAAAGATTTGTGATCAAAACCCTAGAATCAGAATATCACTATAATGGATCTAAATCGAATCAAAACTGGGCAAACTCGAAGATCTTGCTATAGTTAGTCTCTATATGGATAGCATATAATCCTCATGAGTCATCTTCATCTCTTACACGTTATTAGAACCAATAAGATTAAGAGAAAAAGGGAGAGGGCAAAAATGCTCAAAGCCATCCCTTGGTACATATCTGTGCCGTGTGCCCTCCACAGGCCCATACGGATACACATTCGTGCAGCGAAGATTGATGCTCTGATACCTGTGGTAACGTGCTGGTCTAAACTTTGCTCAATGCCTAGTCTACTATACGGCCGAACCACACATATATAGCACACCGCTTACACTTTCGTCCCCACTTATATAAAAAAACACACATATATCACCATGCTTACACATTTGTCCTCACTTCATATAAAAAAGTTAACCTGAAGGTGCTACATTTAAAACGCTTAGGTTTATGCGCTTGCTCAGACCTATATGAACTCTCCGTATTGGACTAATCCAACCACACTTACAACACCTGGGCCGCCATCACACTAACAGTGTATTACAGTGCTAGCCAACATGCATAACCATGCCATGGATACTATTAGGTTTTAAGTAGAGCCGGTTTTAAAATTTTAGATCGTTAATATCCGGTTCCATAGTTGACGTACAACGAGAAGTGGTTTTTTGCGAAATATAGGGCCTGTTCTTTTTTGCTGCGGTTGAGCTAAAAGCGGCTTTTAGAAGCCGCAAAGAACAAGGCTATAGTTGATCTCAAGGACGCATCAAAATGGTCTCATAGCACGGAAGGCAATACATGGAATGCACTTTTTTTGCGCGCAAGCAGATCGATGAACGTAAGACGACGAAGCTAATAGCAGGTAATCATCTCTAGCCTGGCTGCTTGGAGAAGGCCAATCAAAGTGAGGTACCAGAAATCCTTCTCCCGCAGCAAGGTGACGAAGCCACCGTGGAGGACGATTGAGGTAATTCATTGGATGGTTTGGGGTAAGGCAAATGTTTGCCTCCCCTGCCTATATCGTAATTTTAAAATGGAGCAGGTCTTTAATTTCTATATGTTTTGCGGATGTAGATGAAGCTCCAATCTCATGAGAGCTTTTGACGATATTAAGTTCTTCTAATGGAATGGAACTGGTAGAATCATATTGCTCATTTTTTCCCTTTTGCGATTTATAAGTACTTCTAGCCCTACACTGTCTTTGTAACATCCTGTTTTTCTGATATTTTTAAAGCCAAAAATTTAAAAATAAATTTTCTGGAATTTTCTGAAATTAATTTAAGCTTCAAATGAATTTTCAGGATTTTAAATGATTTAATATGATTAAAATAAACATTAACATAAGTTGAAAATATTTTATTTTGATTCTTCAGGTCTCAGGGAATTTTCTGGTTTTTTTGGTGAATTTTTGGGATTTATTTGCTATTTTCTAGAGCTCCTAGTATTTTATTTGACTTTTTGGAAAAGAAAAGGAATTAAAAACTTCCCCCGCCGCCCGATCGGCCTCCTTGCCACGCGTCGGCTATCCGCGTACCCCCGTGCCGCCGCCGTACTCCTCCTTCCCGCCCGCACCCGCGTCACCCGATCCATCCGCCTGCCACGCGTCACCATCCGGCCCACGTCCCCGCCGCCGCTGCGCCCTTCCCGCCTTCCCGCTCTCCGCGCCGCCCGATCGACCGCCCGGACGCGCGTCGCGCATCTGCGCTGCCACGCGGAGGCATCAGCGCGCGTGCCCGCCGATCGCGCCTCGGCCTCCCTCAGCCGCCCGATCCCGCGCGCATGGCTTCATCCCGGCCGTCCGCTCCCGCTCACGCGTGTAAACCCTAACCCTAACCAGTCGCGCCCGCGTCCGATCTCCGCCGTCGGATGCGCCCGCGTGGCTTAATCCTAGCCGTGTAACCCACGTCCGCGTTCGCCCCGAGCCGTCCCCGAATCGAACTCCTCGGTTCGTGTGCTTTTAACCGCCGCTCGTCCTCGGTTTGTGTGCCGCCCTCGACGAACCCTCACGCCGCCGCCCTCGCATGTCCTCACACCCGCGCCGCACCCGTGCCGCCCCTCCGTCGTCCGCGATGTCGCCGGTGCCGCCCCCGTCGCCGGAGTCCGTTCCCGCCGCCGTCGCCGACGCCCGGTGCCGCCGGTGAGCCCCAGTCGCCCGTCACCCGCGTCGCCGCTCCTGTCTTCCCCGCGCCTCGCCTCGGCCGCGCCCGCACCCGCGCCCGCAACACCTCGCGCGGCGCGCCCGCCACGCGTCGCTGATCCGCTCCCCGCGCCGGCCACGTCAGCTGCCACGTCACCCCATGCCACGTGGCAGCATATGCGCTTGCCACGTCAGCCGAGCCGTGCCACGTCAGCGCCCCTTTCCCCGCGCGCACTATTTCGTGGACCGAGTCCACCGTGGACTTGGTTTTCCGTGCGCCCGGTCCACAGCACAGTGACATTTCCGAATTTTTCGAGAGCCCGTTCTCCTCCATCCTAGCTCCGATTGACCACGTTATTTTTTCTAAATTCATCTAAAATCGAGCTCTAGCTGTTGGTTCTGGTTTTGTGAATTTTGGAGTTCATTTGCTTATCATTTTATGTGTTTGTTTTATTTTGGTCGTTTTCTCCCTCGTTAGATTCGGATTCCGGAGGAGCAGGTACTACGCCCGAAGACCAGGAGTACCTCGCTGAGCATAACCAAGGCAAGTTGTGTCCTTTGATCATGTTGAACCCAGTTTTGCAATCTATTATTTAATTATTTCATTTTAATTACATTGCATCGCTACTTTTATTCAAACCTCGTATTGGTAGTTATTACCCAATTGATGTATCCCTCCTTGATAATTTTGGAATGGCATGATACCATTGACACCATAGGTTGGGAAACTTACTAGTGATGCTAGATGATTTATCACATGGGTTGTACGATAGAATTGCTCAGTCTTGCTTATACGTACGTTTGGTCTCATCATCATATGTTAATTATTGATTTGACCTAATGATATATGGAACTGTGGTTGGTGCCACGTTTAATAAAGTTTGTGCCACGTCATTAGTGTGTCGTTGGTTTGGTTATACAAACTTGGTTTTGCACTCGGGCGAGTGATCGTGCAGTAAAGGGGGAAGTGCAGGTGCACTTTGGGGGATGTGGTAGTCTCGCTCGAGTAATGTTAAGGACTTAACTTTGTGCACCATTGATCTGAGCTTAATCGTGCAAACCACATGTCTAGTATGGGATAGACCTGACTGATTAATTTGTAATACTTCAATTCAATTTTGTGATTGTGATGAACATGGTTGCTGATTTCCATGTGGCGCAAGGGGAGGTGTGATGCGAAACCTTAGCGGGCAGAGTTGGGTTGAGGTAGAGCATTGTAATGGCCTTATTGTGATTTCCTAAGATCGAGGCTAATCATATCGTGTGGGGTACAGTTGTGCAACCTCTGCAGAGTGTAAAACTATTCGAATAGCCGCGTCCTCGGTCATGGACAGTGCTCGGTGATTTCACACGGGGGTTAGTGTTAACTTTTAAACTTGGTGGTTTATGTTGGAGGTGAACATGTAGTTCATTGTTGGGTTGGCTTGTGAATAGGTGTTCACAAGCGGGTTATGTTTATTCCTTGGATTAATTATTATTATTACTGCTTTCATTTAAATGTCGCTTTCAATTTATTTATCATATTTACTGTTAAATGCCTTTTATGCAAATTAACCTTTCAGCCTTCCATTGGTAAGTCTTGCATATTATATTGCATTTCTTTGTTACAAACGACTTACTGAGTACCAATGTACTCACGGCTTTACGCCTATGTTGCTCAGTTGAGGGAGAGGAGTATTATCAGCAGGAGGTTCCAGAAGGAGAGTACTACGACGATTTCACGGATTAGGCTTCGTTCTCCACTCGATAGCCGGTGGGCTTGTCGATTGGCTGCTACGCTTTATTTTGGATTTCCGCTACTATTTTGTTAAACCCTTCCGGCTAGAGATATTGTAAACTTGGCCATAAGGTCGTACCTTTGAGATTTTATCGATATTTTGAGTTTTCCCTTTATTTATACCGTGTGTATGGTTGTGATTACATCTATGTTTGACTGTGTGCATTAGCGTGATCCTAGACTAGTGCAGTTTACACAGAGAGTCCGAATTTGTATATTCGGGTCTCGACAGTCTTCAATGCATGCTACTTCAGAAATTAGCAGCAAATTCAATGTAGCATAATGTTGATCAAGTGTTTCCTCAGACAATTGGCATTATTTTACAGCGAAGACATGTATATAACGCATTAGATAATTTGTACCAAAGCACTTTAGTTCAATCCTCCTACTCAGAAAAGGACGTTGTGAGCTCCGTCCGATGTACAATTTTGCTTGTAAAACTAAAAAAAGGAGAAGAATCTGTCAGGCATGACACGCATGTTGTGTAGCTAAAGGCTGCTTTTCAATGTACGGCACCCCACATTTATTTAGGGAAATCTATAGTTAAATGTTCCTCTTTTCCCAAAAAAGGCAGCCGTAGAGTGGTGATTGTTTCAGCTTTTTTTTAGTTTCAACTTCTAACTTCAGCTTTTTTTTTCACTATTCACTACACTATCCACTAACTTAGCTACAGTAAAAAAGCTAGCTACAGTAAAAAACAAAAGCCATCGCTAAACGATCACCCCTACGTAATGTCTTCCGATGAGAGACTATGTGAGAGGGTGTATGATATTTTGTTATAGCCATTGTCAAGTTTGTATAGTTAAAATTTAAATTTTACTTAGTTTGCAATTTTTGGAGGTTGTTTTATCAAAGAAACCAGTTAAACCGGCTAGGGCATGTAGTCAGACTGGTTACTAGCTAGATTGACTGTGCTCAGCGGTCTGACCAGCCAGCGAGGGCATTTTAGCTAGATTTGTGATTTTTAAGAATTTGGTCGTGGTTTGATTTGTTTTAACCTCATTCAGTGCATTTATGTTGCATGAAGCGTACTTTGACATGTGGGCCTAAGCCAATTAGTTAATTGAAATTAGATTTAAACCTAATTTAAACCATGTGAGTATGACATGTAGGACCCACATGCAATTAATGTTTAAAATGTGAGTATGACATGTAGGACCCAGCTTTGAATGATTAAATTGCACTAATGACATATTTGAATCTAATGAATCATTGACATATGGGATCCACTTGGTAAATGAATAAGTAAAATGTGGTTTAAGCCATATGAAACTGACAAGCATGGCCCACATGTAGGGAAATTCTGAAAAATGAATAAAATGAAAAGGCCACCTTTAGTTATAAGAAAGTTTGCTTTCTCAATTAGGAAGCATATTTTTGGTAGAACGTGGGAAAGTCCTCTTTTTCACTAGAAAGCGTATTTCCAAAAATACGTCTTCGATGTTATCACTTTTAACAATTTTTAGAATTTATAAATCAAATAAAATTTAAATGACCATATTTTTTGCATACTAACTTCAAATTAAATGATTGTTATCTCTAAATTTTTCCAAAACCATGATCTGTCGAAATATGCAAACATATTTAAGTTTTGTCTCCATTTAAATTCGTTTGGCTCTTATTTATATTTATCTGAATTTTATCGAATAGACGCTGTCACACCGGAGTCCAAGCAAGGCAAGCTATGTTTTTACAAAACTGTTTCGATGGAAAAGTTGAGATGGCATGTACGTATCGCGTGTGCCATGCCCATGATTGACAATTATGCGATGTTCACAGTTGAGGAGGGCCGCAAATGGATGTGTTTTACTAATATTAATGTTGTATAAATGTTAGTTCATTATATAACAAATGTTCTTTACAATTTTGTTGTAAATTACTATTTATCGATATTACAAATGAAACTTGCTTCCTGCTGAAATAACTGTAGCATAGAGCCTTACTTATTGTTAGCCTTGCATTTATTTATTACTTGTAAGATGTCTGTGTATTACAATAGAGTACTAAAAGAAAATGATACATATCATCAAACGCAATCCCATATGTATACTTGAATATATTGGTATATAAAAACAACTTATAACGAGAAAGCATCATTATAATAATGTTATAATCGCTGTCGAAGCATAAAAAGAGGGATAGAAACAACTAAATTTATTTCAGCATCATAAAGCACCTGATGGCTAAATCTCATACATGGCTGGAAGGAAAATGTAAATTATAAAGTATCCTTGCCTCACCAAACAATAAAGACGACACATTTTTCTTATCCATCTTCAATTCATTTATTTCTTTTCCATTTTCTACTACTGCCAAGTATCTCAAAGACGATTCTCAACACCTTGCACAATTGTTGCACTGAATCCCAAAAAACACATAAATGTTGTTCCAAGAGGCTATATGTTAGACTAAACCAGGTATTTGAGTTAGCACCTAACAGTTGCTCTAATCAAATACTAACACATGTTTTGATTCAAAGATCAACAGCACTTCAAGTTCAAGACATTATCAGTCTTACAGGGAACTCATTCACCTCAGAATCAACATGGGAGCTTAGTCTCATAGACTTGTAAGAAAACTTTAGAAAGAGAGAGGAAGAATAGAACAAGATATCATTAGACAAAATATCCTACAACATCCCTCACTGATCATCTGTTGATCACCTTCAAGTTCAGCTAGGGGTAGACAACTTATGTGGAGTTTAATGCTTGCATCCATCACTTGATTTGGAAAACCAAAGAAGGAAAAATCTGATATACTATTCCTTTGTCCAAAAGCAAAACCAGTAGGTAGAGGTGTCCACTATAAAATACTAAAATTGATACTATAAAATTGTGAAGAATGGTTTTCTCAGCAGCTAAATTAGAGCGCATGTCAGTAGCATCTAGCATTTTTCACCATGATATCATGTATCACATATTGTAGATGCTTACCCTGATGAAATTTTTCCTGGAGTCAAAACCAGAACAAATGTACCAGTTATCAGTTACGTATCATACAAAGTTAGACACGTGCCACAAGAAAATTTTATTGGGGTCAGCAGTTAGCTATGTAGCTGGATGTAATCTAGATTCCACAATACCACTAAAATCACCACAACCTTGTAATTAGCACGAATCAGAGCACTCACAATTCAAGACAATAGTGTATGGAGATTTGTAATTTTTTAAAGTGACCAAATCTTTATGCTGTAATTTAATGTCTATATGTAAGGTCATATAACAAATAGCTATCATATATCATGAAAAGTAACAAAAAAGTGTTTCTAATAAAATGTTCATAATAGCCATCATGTTTGGTAGTTCAAACACACAATATAAGAAAAGATTAACTAATCAACTTAAATAATATCAAACTAACTAATCAACTTGAAGTCATTTTGATTTACCTTTTTTTTGGACATTGGAGAGCGATTTCAGTTGTTAATTACTTCCTGGCATTGCACTTGTACAATCATTGATGGGCATCTAACTTATCAAGGGTGTCAACAGATCCTTTCTACAAGCAACTATGCTCCTCTCTGCAAGAAGTTGAGATAGAAGTTAGGGCAGTTAATTCTTTCTTTAAACATGCAGCACACGGAACTGAGATTCTAAATATGTAAACATCTACACCGGCTGGTTATACAACCAAATTTCTATTGTAAGTGGACTTCTAATGTTGAATAAAGCAATATGAATTGTTATTTTAGCATGTGTGTGTGCAAAAAGTGAAGTGAATGAAAATAGGTCCATCATTCATCAAGTTCATAATGTACTTGAAACAAATACAAACGATATACTCATGTTTTTTCTTTCACTACCTAATTTTGAAAAAGAAAAAATCATCTCTGAGGTTCAACTTTCCAAATGATAAGATCAGTACCACGATCAGTTTGAAAGTTAGAACATCACTTCCACATTAGAACATTAATTCTACTGCATACAATCATTGCACCGTCACAGCAAACGCGGTTCAGAGCTAACTTGCTAGTGCACTCGCCGAGAAAGCAGCAATTGCAGCAACCTTCATCTAATGAAGTCATATCCTCTCTGGCCTTTTTCTTCGGTGAGCTCACCACAGCCTGATTATATTAGGCTGCCAGTCTGCCACCATGTTGGCATGACCTCGACCTTATCCCTGAATGCCACATTTGGTACCACGCACCCGAGCCCAGCCCGTGTGGCTTGAGGGTGATGGTTTGGGAACTTGATGAATCGCAGGTATCGACACTGCATGATACACGATGGGGGAGGCTGGAATTGCCTGCTAGAGGCGTCAACAGGCCTAATTTCTGGTACTCTAATCTAGTTGCATGCATGTCTATTCCGGTACGTATCGGAAGTAGTCTCGTATACGGAACCAGCCTCGTATTCGTATATGGAACCAGCCTCGTATTCGTGTCCTCGCGTGGCTTGGTAATAATGTCCGATTCATGTGCAGACTTGCATATTATATAATGCATCAAGGCGCACCGTCTTGAATCAATCGAACAGGCAGCGCCAAAATATATTTTCTTTCGTGTGTGTGTTTTGTGTTCGTCGTAATCATCATGGCCTTGGGGATTGGAATGTAGAAGATGGGGAGCCTTTGGGGGAGCACAGCGCGCCGTGACACAAGGGGCTGAAGGCTGTAGTAACAACCTCTGCTTAAGTAGGCGTCCTTAACTGTTGAAAAACTAGTATCGCCAAGTGATCTAATACCGAATCAATACAACTAAAAAGTGAGAACGATTAAACAATCAATTAATGCAAAAGAAAAATGAACAATTGACATAAGAGATGAGAGAGAGAGCAGTCGGCGATCTTCTTTATTAATCTGAATCAACTTATTTACAATAAGTGCCCCTTCTCTATATTTATAGTTGTAGGACTCGATATGGCAATCAGAGAGGGTGAATGATACCTTCGAATTCAACTTCCCTATATGGTATTCCAAAACCTTCACTCCACTAGTTACTAGAAGCTAGGAAGATTAGATTAGAAAACCAATAAAGAACTCACAAAAACGCAAAAGCAAAACCGAGTTTAACTCTCAGGCTGGTATGACTGCCATTGAGAGACTGGTAGTACTAGGTAGAGCGGTATGACCGCTGTCGATGGTCGAGTCACCGATCTTATGAAATAATATGAGAAAAAATTGATTTCTTAGAAGAGAATAGGGATGATTTTTATTGCTATGAACTGGTTACAGTATGCTCTCGCTAAGGGGTTATAAGAAAATGTAACGTGGCCCTAAATTTTAAGATCCTCCTGATGATCTAAAGATCTTGGCTTGGAGTTCTTATTGTGTGATCGATTTATGGCTTCTGGTTATGCCTGATTGTCTTGTGTCTTCTCTTATCAACTCTTAAATAGCGTTAAAAGGATATCAATTATCCATATGAATAGGTGCCTTTTCGAATCGTCTCATCCAATCGGAGGGGTGGTTGTTGTCAGAGAGAGATATCTGATGGTAACTGATCTTCCATTGTTGCCAGTGGGAGAGGATCGTGGAGATAACCGCAGAGCGATTATCGCCAAAGATATAGGGCCAAAACATCATGTTGTTTGGAGCAGATAAGGCACGTGCTTTATCTACTGCACGGGAAGAATCCCCTAGATGTGGGCCATTGTACTAATACACGAAATCTTCGAGTAGTCCTCTGATTGGATAAATGTACGATGAACTTTCGACTGGGTATTAGGTAGCTGCCTTTAGAAGCTTACAACTAGTAGGTCTTAAGGTCTTAATTGGACATTAAAGGTGTATTTAAAAAATTATTTAATCCTTGCCAACCTGAGTGTGGGCTGATATGACCAGAGGCCAGTAGTACCGTAGACTTTGGGGCGGTATGACTGCACCTCTATTCTCAGAACAAAAATTGGTCCGAGCCAAAATAAAAAAATGGTGCATCTTCAAAATACAAATCCAAATGATTTGAGACTTTGCACATACCTTGCCAAGAATATTAGGATTCTAATCCATCTAAGGATCACATGAATCTTGGCCAAAATTTCAACCTTGCTTAGACAAGTAGGATTGCACTAAAACCGGTTAAAACTCAAAAACTTGAGTTATGACTTGCTCTTGGGTTAGAGATGGCCAAGATGGTTATAAATAGGTTCTCACATGTCACAATAAATAAGAGCACCTAAAGATTCATGACCAAAACCATAGAATCAAGATATCACTAGAAAGGCTTCAAATCGAATCAAAACCGGGCAAACTCGAAGATCTTGCTGCAGCTAGTCTCTAGATGGATGTCATGTGATCCTCATAAAGCATCTTTATCTCTTACACATCTTGGAACCTATAAGATCAAGAGGGAAAGAGAGTGGAAAAAATGCCCGGAGCCACCCCTTGGTACATATCCGTGCCGTGCGCCCTCCACAGGTCCACACAAACATGCACTCATACAGCAAAGATTGATACTCTAATATCATTTGTAACACTCTGACCTGAAATTCGCTCAATGCCCAATCCACTGTGTGGTGGACCCACACACATGTAGCACCCCGCTTAAATTTTTATCTTCGCTTCGTATAAAAGATTTAACCTAGAGGTGCTATATTTGAAACGCTTGGATTTATAAGCTTGCTCAAACCTGTCTGAACTCTCCATATTGGACTAATCCAACCACGCTACGACACCTGGGCCACATGGCCATCACAGTAACGGGGTATTACAGTGCTAGCCAACATGTATGGCAAAATTAAACCACGCCATGGATACTATCAGGTTTTAAGTAGACCCGGTTTTCAAAATCTAGATCGTTAATATCAGAAGTGGTTTTTTGCGAAATATAGTTGATCTCAAGGGCGCATCAAAAATGGTCTCATAGCACGGAAGGCAATACATGGAATGCACTTTTGTTGCGCGCAAGCAGATCGGTGAACGTAAGACGACGAAGCTAATAATCATCTCTAACATGGCTGCTTGGACAAGGCCAATCAACTTGAGGTACCAGAAATCCTTCTCCCGCAGCAAGGTGACGAAGACACCGAGGAGGACGACCGAGGTAATTCATTGGATGGTTTGGGGTAAGGCAAATGTTTGGCTCCTTGCCTATACCGTGCATTCTTAAAAATGCTCTCCCAGTAATTTTAAAATGGGACAGGTCTTTAATTTCTATATGGTTTTGCGGATCTAGATGCAGCTCCAATCTGATGAGAGCTTTTGACGATATTAAGTTCTTCTAATGGAATGGAACTGGTAGAATCATATTGCCCATTTTTTTCCCTTTTGCAATTTATGGTTGTGCTCATTTTAGTTTAAAGTTAGTTTCTACTTCTAGCTTCTACTTTTTTTTACTATTTAATAATTTCATCTTTTTCTGTTTTTTTATATTTTTTAGGCTTTTTTACCTTTTCTTTTTTTCCGTATTATTTGCATTATTTGTGATGGACTAACATATTTTTTCTATTTATAATTTTTTAAATTTAATTATACTAAATAAACCAACTCAATTACAGCAAAACATAAATCAATTATAATAAAAAAAATCATAAGTAACATCAGAATTACCCCTATAACTACTTCTGGCCCTGCACTGTCTTCGATGCATGCTACTTCAGAAATCAGCAGCAAATTCAACGTAGCATAATGTTGATCAAGTGTTTCCTCAGACAATTGGCATTATTTTACGGCGAAGACATGTAATATAACGCATTAGATAATTTGTACCAAAGCACTTCAGTTCAATCCTTCTACTCAAGATTTAAGGACGTTCGCTTTAACATAGCTTTTAGCTGAAATTTCATCTGTAGTTGACTTTTTTTATCAGAATGAGTTGGCTTTTAGGCATAATTAAATTTAAAAAATGTAAAAATATAAAAAAAACATGTTAGCTTACACAGACAATGCAAAGGAATACAGGAAAAAATACAAAAAAACTAGTTAAAATTTGTGAGGTTGTTTTATCAAAGGAACAGTTAAAATTTGAATTTTACTTAGTTTGCAATTTTGTGAGGTTGTTTTATCAAAGGAACCAGTTAAACAAGCCAGGGCATATAGTCAGACCGGTTACCAGCCAGACTGACTAGGCTCAGCAGTCTGACCACCAAAGGGCATTTCAGCTAGATTTGTGATTTTTAAGAATTTGGTCGTGGTTTGGTTTGTTTTGACCTAAATCAGTGTATTTATGTTACATGAAGCGTGTTTTGACTAACGTAAGTTAAATTGTGAAGAACATTAACCTAAAAATGGTTTATTTGTCTTTGGATATGCAAGAAAGCTTGGAGTCAACCATAGTCAATAGCGATAATCGGGGATACGCTCAAGGAGAGCTAAGGTCTAGAACGATCAAGAATGCTGGGTGAGATTGTTGAACACACAAGGGAGGCGGGAAATGTTGAACGGAAGTTTCAAGTGAAAGGTTGCACCAAGTGGCTTGATCAGTCCAAGTGAAATGTAATCTGATGAAACAGGAATGGGAGAGACTCACCGACATGTGGTACATCAGTGGTGCACCTACACGTAACAAATATGGCGATTGTTTTGTAAGTGAAGTTAAAGACTGGGTCAAGAAAGGGTTCTTTAGTAAGGAGGCCAAATGTTAAAAACCATGTGAATCAAAATCACGGCGCTTGAAAGCCGTTTGGGAAAGCGGTTTAGGTCAAGGTGTTAGTTATCCATATGAACATGTGTCTCTTCAAATTGTCCTATCTGGTCAGAGGGGTGGTTGTCATCAGAGAGAGAGAGAGAGAGAGAGAGAGAGAGAGAGAGAGAGAGAGAGCTAATGGTGATTGATATTCGGTTGTTGTCAGTTGGAGAGGATCGTGGAGATAACTGCAGAGCGATTATCGCCAGAGATGTAGAGTCGAAACGTCGTGCTGTTTGGAGTAGATAAGGCACATGCCTTATCTGCCGCACGGGAAGAATCCCTTGGATGTGGGCCATTGTACTACTTCACGGAATCTTCAAGTAGTCCTTTGATCAGGTAAATGTATAGTGAACTTCCGACTGGGGTACTTAGGTAGCTGCCTTTAGAAGCTTACGACCATATATGTCTTAAGGTCTTAATTGGACATTAAAAGCGTATTTAAGAGATTATTTAATCCTCATCAATCGCTAAGTGTGGGCTAATATGACCGAAGGCTGGTAGTACTGCAGACCTGGGGCGGTATGACTACACCACTGTTCTCAGAATAGAAAATCGGCCCGAGCCAAAATAAAAAAATGGTGTATCTTCAAAATACAAATCCAAATGACTTGAGACTTTGCACATACCTTGCCAAGAATATTATGATTCTAATCCATTCAAGGATCAGATAGATCTTGGATGAAATTGTAACCTTCCGTAGACAAGTAAGGTTGCACTAAAACTAGTCAAAACTCAAAAACTTGAGTTATAACTTGCTCCTGGGTTAGAGATGGTCAAGATGATTTTAGATAGACTCTCACATGTCATAGCAAGCAAGGACACCTAAAGATTTGTGATCAAAACCCTAGAATCAGAATATCACTATAATGGATCTAAATCGAATCAAAACTGGGCAAACTCGAAGATCTTGCTATAGTTAGTCTCTATATGGATAGCATATAATCCTCATGAGTCATCTTCATCTCTTACACGTTATTAGAACCAATAAGATTAAGAGAAAAAGGGAGAGGGCAAAAATGCTCAAAGCCATCCCTTGGTACATATCTGTGCGTGTGCCCTCCACAGGCCCATACGGATACACATTCGTGCAGCGAAGATTGATGCTCTGATACCTGTGGTAACGTGCTGGTCTAAACTTTGCTCAATGCCTAGTCTACTATACGGCCGAACCACACATATATAGCACACCGCTTACACTTTCGTCCCCACTTATATAAAAAAACACACATATATCACCATGCTTACACATTTGTCCTCACTTCATATAAAAAAGTTAACCTGAAGGTGCTACATTTAAAACGCTTAGGTTTATGCGCTTGCTCAGACCTATATGAACTCTCCGTATTGGACTAATCCAACCACACTTACAACACCTGGGCCGCCATCACACTAACAGTGTATTACAGTGCTAGCCAACATGCATAACCATGCCATGGATACTATTAGGTTTTAAGTAGAGCCGGTTTTAAAATTTTAGATCGTTAATATCCGGTTCCATAGTTGACGTACAACGAGAAGTGGTTTTTTGCGAAATATAGGGCCTGTTCTTTTTTGCTGCGGTTGAGCTAAAAGCGGCTTTTAGAAACCGCAAAGAACAAGGCTATAGTTGATCTCAAGGACGCATCAAAATGGTCTCATAGCACGGAAGGCAATACATGGAATGCACTTTTTTTGCGCGCAAGCAGATCGATGAACGTAAGACGACGAAGCTAATAGCAGGTAATCATCTCTAGCCTGGCTGCTTGGAGAAGGCCAATCAAAGTGAGGTACCAGAAATCCTTCTCCCGCAGCAAGGTGACGAAGCCACCGTGGAGGACGATTGAGGTAATTCATTGGATGGTTTGGGGTAAGGCAAATGTTTGCCTCCCCTGCCTATATCGTAATTTTAAAATGGAGCAGGTCTTTAATTTCTATATGTTTTGCGGATGTAGATGAAGCTCCAATCTCATGAGAGCTTTTGACGATATTAAGTTCTTCTAATGGAATGGAACTGGTAGAATCATATTGCTCATTTTTTCCCTTTTGCGATTTATAAGTACTTCTAGCCCTACACTGTCTTTGTAACATCATGTTTTTCTGATATTTTTAAAGCCAAAAATTTAAAAATAAATTTTCTGGAATTTTCTGAAATTAATTCAAGCTTCAAATGAATTTTCAGGATTTTAAATGATTTAATATGATTAAAATAAATATTAACATAAGTTGAAAATATTTTATTTTGATTCTTCAGGTCTCAGGGAATTTTCTGGTTTTTTTGGTGAATTTTTGGGATTTATTTGCTATTTTCTAGAGCTCCTAGTATTTTATTTGACTTTTTGGAAAAGAAAAGGAATTAAAACTTCGCCGCCCGATCGGCCTCCTTGCCACGCGTCGGCTATCCGCGCACCCGTGCCGCCGCCGTACTTCTCCTTCCCGCCCGCACCCGCGTCACCCGATCCATCCGCCTGCCACGCGTCACCATCCGGCCCACGTCCCCGCCGCCGCTGCGCCCTTCCCGCCTTCCCGCTCTCCGCGCCGGCCGATCGACCGCCCGGACGCTGCCGCGCATCTGCGCGCCACGCTGAGGCATCGCTGCGTGTTCGCCGATCGCGCGCTCGGCCTCCTCACCGCCGATCGCGCGCATGGCTTCATCCCGCCGTCCGCTCCGGCCACGCGTGTAAACCCTAACCCTAACCGGCCGCGCCGCGTCCGATCTCCGCCGTCGGATGCGCCGCGTGGCTTAATCTAGCCGTGTAACCCACGCCCGCGTTCGCCGAGCCGCCCCCGATCGAACTCCTCGGTTCGTGTGCTTTAACCGCCGCTCGTCCTCGGTTTGTGTGCCGCCTCGACGAACCCTCACGCCGCCTCGCATGTCTCACACCGCGCCGCACCGTGCCGCCTCCGCTGCGTCCGCGATGTCGCGGTGCCGCTCGCCGCCGAGTCCGTTCCGCCGCTGCCGCCGACGCGCCGGTGCCGCCGGTGAGCCCGATCGCCGTCGCCGCCTGCCGCGCCTCGTCTTCCCCGCGCCTCGCCTCGGCCGCGCCGCACCCGCGCCGCGACACTCGCGCGGCGCGCCGCCACGCTGCCGCCGATCCGCCTCGCGCCGGCCACGCCACCGCCACGTCACCCCATGCCACGTGGCAAGATATGCGCTGCCACGCCACCGAGCCGTGCCACGTCGCGCCTTTCCTCAGCGCACTATTTCGTGGACCGAGTCCACCGTGGACTTGGTTTTCCGTGCGCCCGGTCCACAGCACAGTGACATTTCCGAATTTTTCGAGAGCCCGTTCTCCTCCATCCTAGCTCCGATTGACCACGTTATTTTTTCTAAATTCATCTAAAATCGAGCTCTAGCTGTTGGTTCTGGTTTTGTGAATTTTGGAGTTCATTTGCTTATCATTTTATGTGTTTGTTTTATTTTGGTCGTTTTCTCCCTCGTTAGATTCGGATTCCGGAGGAGCAGGTACTACGCCCGAAGACCAGGAGTACCTCGCTGAGCATAACCAAGGCAAGTTGTGTCCTTTGATCATGTTGAACCCAGTTTTGCAATCTATTATTTAATTATTTCATTTTAATTACATTGCATCGCTACTTTTATTCAAACCTCGTATTGGTAGTTATTACCCAATTGATGTATCCCTCCTTGATAATTTTGGAATGGCATGATACCATTGACACCATAGGTTGGGAAACTTACTAGTGATGCTAGATGATTTATCACATGGGTTGTACGATAGAATTGCTCAGTCTTGCTTATACGTACGTTTGGTCTCATCATCATATGTTAATTATTGATTTGACCTAATGATATATGGAACGTGGTTGGTGCCACGTTTAATAAAGTTTGTGCCACGTCATTAGTGTGTCGTTGGTTTGGTTATACAAACTTGGTTTTGCACTCGGGCGAGTGATCGTGCAGTAAAGGGGGAAGTGCAGGTGCACTTTGGGGGATGTGGTAGTCTCGCTCGAGTAATGTTAAGGACTTAACTTTGTGCACCATTGATCTGAGCTTAATCGTGCAAACCACATGTCTAGTATGGGATAGACTGATCGATTAATTTGTAATACTTCAATTCAATTTTGTGATTGTGATGAACATGGTTGCTGATTTCCATGTGGCGCAAGGAGGTGTGATGCGAAACCCTAGCGGCGAGTTGGGTTGAGGTAGAGCATTGTAATGGCCTTATTGTGATTTCCTAAGATCGAGGCTAATCATATCGTGTGGGTACAGTTGTGCAACCTCTCGCAGAGTGTAAAACTATTCGAATAGCCGCGTCCTCGGTCATGGATGTGCTCGGTGATTTCACACGGGGTTAGTGTTAACTTTTAAACTTGGTGGTTTATGTTGGAGGTGAACATGTAGTTCATTGTTGGGTTGGCTTGTGAATAGGTGTTTCAAGCGGGTTATGTTTATTCCTTGGATTAATTATTATTATTATCGCTTTCATTTAAATGTCGCTTTCAATCTATTTATCATATTTACTGTTAAATGCCTTTTATGCAAATTAACTTTTCAGCCTTCCATTGGTAAGTCTTGCATATTATATTGCATTTCTTTGTTACAAACGACTTACTGAGTACCAATGTACTCACGGCTTTACGCCTATGTTGCTCAGTTGAGGGAGAGGAGTATTATCAGCAGGAGGTTCCAGAAGGAGAGTACTACGACGATTTCACGGATTAGGCTTCGTTCTCCACTCGATAGCCGGTGGGCTTGTCGATTGGCTGCTACGCTTTATTTTGGATTTCCGCTGCTATTTTGTTAAACCCTTCCGGCTAGAGATATTGTAAACTTGACCATAAGGTCGCACTTTGAGATTTTATCGATATTTTGAGTTTTCCTTTATTTATACCGTGTGTATGGTTGTGATTACATCTATGTTTGATGTGTGCATTAGCGTGATCCTAGACTAGTGCAGTTTACACAGAGAGTCCGAATTTGTATATTCGGGTCTCGACAGTCTTCAATGCATGCTACTTCAGAAATTAGCAGCAAATTCAATGTAGCATAATGTTGATCAAGTGTTTCCTCAGACAATTGGCATTATTTTACAGCGAAGACATGTATATAACGCATTAGATAATTTGTACCAAAGCACTTTAGTTCAATCCTCCTACTCAGAAAAGGACGTTGTGAGCTCCGTCCGATGTACAATTTTGCTTGTAAAACTAAAAAAAGGAGAAGAATCTGTCAGGCATGACACGCATGTTGTGTAGCTAAAGGCTGCTTTTCAATGTACGGCACCCCACATTTATTTAGGGAAATCTATAGTTAAATGTTCCTCTTTTCCCAAAAAAGGCAGCCGTAGAGTGGTGATTGTTTCAGCTTTTTTTTAGTTTCAACTTCTAACTTCAGCTTTTTTTTTCACTATTCACTACACTATCCACTAACTTAGCTACAGTAAAAAAGCTAGCTACAGTAAAAAAACAAAAGCCATCGCTAAAACGATCACCCCCTACGTAATGTCTTCCGATGAGAGACTATGTGAGAGGGTGTATGATATTTTGTTATAGCCATTGTCAAGTTTGTATAGTTAAAATTTAAATTTTACTTAGTTTGCAATTTTTGGAGGTTGTTTTATCAAAGAAACCAGTTAAACCGGCTAGGGCATGTAGTCAGACTGGTTACTAGCTAGATTGACTGTGCTCAGCGGTCTGACCAGCCAGCGAGGGCATTTTAGCTAGATTTGTGATTTTTAAGAATTTGGTCGTGGTTTGATTTGTTTTAACCTCATTCAGTGCATTTATGTTGCATGAAGCGTACTTTGACATGTGGGCCTAAGCCAATTAGTTAATTGAAATTAGATTTAAACCTAATTTAAACCATGTGAGTATGACATGTAGGACCCACATGCAATTAATGTTTAAAATGTGAGTATGACATGTAGGACCCAGCTTTCAGAATGATTAAATTGCACTAATGACATATTTGAATCTAATGAATCATTGACATATGGGATCCACTTGGTAAATGAATAAGTAAAATGTGGTTTAAGCCATATGAAACTGACAAGCATGGCCCACATGTAGGGAAATTCTGAAAAATGAATAAAATGAAAAGGCCACCTTTAGTTATAAGAAAGTTTGCTTTCTCAATTAGGAAGCATATTTTTGGTAGAACGTGTGGGAAAGTCCTCTTTTTTCACTAGAAAGCGTATTTCCAAAAAATACGTCTTCGATGTTATCACTTTTAACAATTTTTAGAATTTATAAATCAAATAAAATTTAAATGACCATATTTTTTGCATACTAACTTCAAATTAAATGATTGTTATCTCTAAATTTTTCCAAAACCATGATCTGTCGAAATATGCAAACATATTTAAGTTTTGTCTCCATTTAAATTCGTTTGGCTCTTATTTATATTTATCTGAATTTTATCGAATAGACGCTGTCACACCGGAGTCCAAGCAAGGCAAGCTATGTTTTTACAAAACTGTTTCGATGGAAAAGTTGAGATGGCATGTACGTATCGCGTGTGCCATGCCCATGATTGACAATTATGCGATGTTCACAGTTGAGGAGGGCCGCAAATGGATGTGTTTTACTAATATTAATGTTGTATAAATGTTAGTTCATTATATAACAAATGTTCTTTACAATTTTGTTGTAAATTACTATTTATCGATATTACAAATGAAACTTGCTTCCTGCTGAAATAACTGTAGCATAGAGCCTTACTTATTGTTAGCCTTGCATTTATTTATTACTTGTAAGATGTCTGTGTATTACAATAGAGTACTAAAAGAAAATGATACATATCATCAAACGCAATCCCATATGTATACTTGAATATATTGGTATATAAAAACAACTTATAACGAGAAAGCATCATTATAATAATGTTATAATCGCTGTCGAAGCATAAAAAAAGAGGGATAGAAACAACTAAATTTATTTCAGCATCATAAAGCACCTGATGGCTAAATCTCATACATGGCTGGAAGGAAAATGTAAATTATAAAGTATCCTTGCCTCACCAAACAATAAAGACGACACATTTTTCTTATCCATCTTCAATTCATTTATTTCTTTTCCATTTTCTACTACTGCCAAGTATCTCAAAGACGATTCTCAACACCTTGCACAATTGTTGCACTGAATCCCAAAAAACACATAAATGTTGTTCCAAGAGGCTATATGTTAGACTAAACCAGGTATTTGAGTTAGCACCTAACAGTTGCTCTAATCAAATACTAACACATGTTTTGATTCAAAGATCAACAGCACTTCAAGTTCAAGACATTATCAGTCTTACAGGGAACTCATTCACCTCAGAATCAACATGGGAGCTTAGTCTCATAGACTTGTAAGAAAACTTTAGAAAGAGAGAGGAAGAATAGAACAAGATATCATTAGACAAAATATCCTACAACATCCTCACTGATCATCTGTTGATCACCTTCAAGTTCAGCTAGGGTAGACAACTTATGTGGAGTTTAATGCTTGCATCCATCACTTGATTTGGAAAACCAAAGAAGGAAAAATCTGATATACTATTCCTTTGTCCAAAAGCAAAACCAGTAGGTAGAGGTGTCCACTATAAAATACTAAAATTGATACTATAAAATTGTGAAGAATGGTTTTCTCAGCAGCTAAATTAGAGCGCATGTCAGTAGCATCTAGCATTTTTCACCATGATATCATGTATCACATATTGTAGATGCTTACCCTGATGAAATTTTTCCTGGAGTCAAAACCAGAACAAATGTACCAGTTATCAGTTACGTATCATACAAAGTTAGACACGTGCCACAAGAAAATTTTATTGGGGTCAGCAGTTAGCTCACTACCAGAAAGCAGAGATTTCGTGAGAGTGCGAAACCGGTCACGAAATAAGGTTATACTCTCACGAAACTAATACGTGACGGTAGACCGTCACGCATCAACTCTCACAGTATTAGACCCACGAAAATACCATTTTCATGAGAGTTCACCGCCACGCATTATTTTCATGGCGGGAGTTCGTGACGGCCACCCTCATGAAAATAGCGTTGTCGTCAAGTTTGCATCGTGTTTTCATGACGGTTTTTATGGTATTTCGTGAGAGCTACCGTCATGAAATAAATTTCGTGAGCGCCCAATAACTCACAGAAATATAGTATTTCATGAGAGGAGCACACCACCACGAAAAATATAGTATTTCATGAGAAGAGCCACCGTCATGAAATAATTTTCTACACTGCCATGAAAATTACCCAACAGGAGCATCTCAAACCAAATTCCAAATGCACACATATGATCCAAATGTCAATCCAACATACAAATACAATAAATTCCAATACATGCATATATGCAATCGATTCCAATCCCAATATATTCCAACTTCATCCAACATAATAAGTTCAACAACCATCCAACATAATAAGTTCCAGCACATAGTCCTAACCATCCAACATAATAAGTTCCAGCACATAGTCCTAGCCATCCAACATAATAAGTTCCAGCACATACTTAGTACAACACCAAAAGGTTTTGTTTAAACCAAGGGTTGCTGGTTAGCAAAAGAAGACAAAAAGGTTTCAATCACATCCATTGCATCAGTTATCACTGATATCAGCCCCATTGGCATCACTGTCATCCTCTTCTTCATGGCGGCTACTTATGTTGTCATCTTCACTGCCTCTCAAATCATCACTAACATCATCTTCATCAAAGTCATCACAGATATCGTTGTCATCATCATAGCTGTTACTGTCATCCATCTCATTGTAGTCATCGTCGTCATCATCAGTGACTATGTCATTGGCATTGCTAAGCATATCAAGTGAGTTAGTGGCAGCATGTGATGATGCAGAGACCTGAAAAAGATCAAGTATGTTTGAAATGTTTCAGTCTTCAAGTAAAAAGAGATTATACAGTGGGCTCATGTTTTTTTGTAGAGTGCTAACTATTTTATGTGGAAAACTAGGCTCATGTTTGGTGAATAGTACCACATTTACCTGATGACGACGGGCATCAAGATTTGCTAGACGGTTCATTAGATCAGCAGGTGGTTGCTTCTTAAGATCTTCATAAATTCTCTGAAAATTTTGATGTGTAAGCACATGAGATCAATGCATATGATCAATAAGTTGTTACATGAAAAGGAATATTTATTACCAGCATAAGCTCACGATTAACACCATTTTCCTCAATGAGAATCTCATTATTCTCATTCAATTTCTTATTTGTTTGTTCCAAGGCATCATTCCTCTCCTTCAACTGCTCATATTCATGTACCATGCATTGATAAGCAGCAGTGCTTGCTGAAGAACGATGGGATTTAGCTGTTGCTGCAAGTGCTTGCTTATCCACACAACCATCAGCTATTGGCACTCTGCCATGGGCCATTCCATGTTCCATGACATACAATGCTTGTATGTCCAGATCTTTTGAATTCTCAGGTAGTTGTGTTCTTGTACTGTAGTTATCCTAAAACAAAATACCAGAGCATTGATATGTAGTAAGAAATAGCAGAGAGAGAGGAGCAGTGAGTTAGTGGCAGCATGGATATAAAAGAGACTTTTCAGCAAGGATGACATAACTAATGACATTGTAACCAATCAGAATTATTGATGACTTGAAGTCACAAATCCCAAATCAATTTAACAGGACTGATTTGTATCTAACAATGGCTTCATTTGGTATCTAACAATTTAACAGGACTGATTTGTATCTAACAATTTAACCAATCAGAATTATTGATGACTTGAAGTCACAAATCCCAAACCAATCAGCAAGGATTTGAAGTCACATATATACGGACGGTAGTGTTTCATTTGGATTCAACTGACTGGCAGATCATCTAACAGCCAGTTGCTCCGAAGGTCAACTGTCCTTTGTCTGTACAGATCATGATCCCTATCAAAATTTCTTCTATATGTTTCAAGTTAATTTTGCATACATATATTGGGTGAAATACATACCAAACGCTGTTGTGCTCTCCGACTGGGAATGGGAGCGCTTTTTCCAGTGCTGTCCACTTTTTTGAATCCAGACTTCATTACAGCATATGTGTTCACAGTGCCAGCTTTCTCAGGGCCAAATTTATATTCCTACAAGACCACCCAAGTGAATTTCCTAATCTTTGAAAACTGTGATTTCATACAAGACCATGAAAGGACAAGGATTTCATACCAACAATTGTTGTGTCTCTCCAAATGGCCTCGAACCTCCTCTGCTCGAGCAAAGATCTTCGACTTTAGGCGTGAAGCTTGAGCTACCTTCCTCTTTTCCATGTACCTCTCACTTGTCCAATACTTTGACAGAAAGTTCCAAGCATCTTGAGCACACCAATCTAGCTCGCTATTTATGTATTCTTCTTTCAGAAGATGTATGGTGCGTGCTTGATTGTCATCGCATTTTGCATGAATCTTAACAGCATCCAACCGAGTTTGATATATCAAATCAGAAACTCTTTTCACTAGATACGCATCCAAATTACGGTCAGCTTTTCTCACATCAGCCCGAGTTACCTTGAACAGTCTCTACATACGTAAAAGAGGAAACGCTGTATTTCAAGTCAAATAGTAGAGGAAAAAAGGTACATGATGGCTAGTTTCATTACCTGAATTCACACTTGACTAGTTTGGCATATGTTATTCCAGAGACATCCTTTTGCAGTAATAATCATGCCATGACATTGCTGCCCGTTTTTCAACAAGCCTGCCTTCCTCATCACGGATGTAGACCATACCCGGGTATAGCCGTCTGATAATAACTCCAACTTGTGAACCATACTTGTAGTCTCTAGGGTTGTAGTTCACATAGCCGAATTGACTGAAACAAAGAATATAGCATGTCAAAGTTGCAAAGTACAGGAAAAGGTGAAAAGTTATGTAAGCCTAATGCAATATACAAACACAAAGGAAAAGGTGGAAACCACAGTCCTGAATAGAATTGTTTGAATGCTAAATAACGGCATAATATTGAACGAACATATATTACCGGTACCCACAGTTTCAAAGATAACCTTCTCATTATGTGGAGGCACTCTCAATTGCGTCAAATTTTTTTCCTCGCCTCTTGCCTTTTTGGAGGTTCGTCCCTAACCACTAAAGAGCCACTTGCACCATCGTTGAGTCAAGAGAACCACCAGTGCTCATTTGTGTGTCGATCTGATCATCAGTGACTCTTTGAGAGTTGACAATGCCAACATCAGCATTGGTCCCTTGAGAGTTCCCACTGGTGGGTCTTTGAGAATTGCCATTGCCAGCATCAGGATTGGTCCCTTGGGAGTTCCCACAGTGGCCGAGCATGGCCTTTTTTGCAAGCCCCTCGTGTCGAAGCCCGTACATGTCCTGCATTATTACGAAATGTAGATTAAAGAGCACATATTTTAGAGGAACAACACAAATACAATAAATGAAACCTGAATGTTAGATGAAAAGAGCACATATTTTAGAGGAACAACACAAATACAAATAATGAAACCTGAATGGTAGATGAAAAGAGCACATATTTTATAGGAACAACACAAATACAATAAATGAAAACTGAATGTTAGATGATAATGCATTCAGCAACACATATAACTTCTAGGAGAGGTAGTACACATTCAAAGAAGACATTACTTCTAGCAATAGGTCCCTAGGAGCAGTACACTTAGTAGTACAACCAAATTTATTTGAAGAAAACAATAATCTAAAAATCATCTGGGTCATTAGGCGCATATTCAGGCAGATCATCTTGGTCATCTTCTCCATCTCCATCAGTCTCCAGATCATCCCTATCTTCATCTTGACCTTCAATATTCAATTCAGCCAAAAATTCGAGATCAGCTGGATTGGTTATCTCATCAGAGACAACTGGAACTATGTTGTCTAGGTCGGCCCCTAAATCAATGACAAAAGAGCCTGACAGCCCATCCTCTTGATAGAACGACACTTCTGTTGGCCCATTAGGAGGATCTGAGTCATCATTGGTGTCATTCGCCGGAATATAGTTCCGTGGAGACACAATATATACAACCCACCAATCCATTAGATCAGATTTGTCATTGCATGCATAAGGCAAATAATAGACTAGTTTAACTTGACTCGCCATTACAAATGGTTCAAACACTGCAAGTCTAGAAGAATGCTTGATCTCCACCAATCCTAAATTTTCAGTACGCCTTGTTCCATTTGGTGTGGGATCAAACCAGCAACAATCAAACAACACCATCTCTAGCTGCAAGTGTCCTTCCCATTTTATTTTTATGATGTCCTTAATAATACCATGATACTCCAACTCGTTGTCGTTTTCATCAATACAGGGCACACAAACTCCGCTATTAACTGTGGTTAATCTGGGTTTTGTTCTTTCATACTCTTCCGAACGAAATCTATACCCATTCACATCGTAAACCCCATAGTGGTTACCATTCTGCGAAAACCAAATGATATTTGACACAACGCACTATCAATAGTAGGATTCGCAAGCACCGCATGTCCACAGAGTAACAAAGGTGTTAGTTTTAGGAGTATACAAAGTTAATACATTAAGTTAATGTGAATTAGGAGTATTCAAGAAGATTACTTCTTCTTTGAACCAATCAAAGAAGTTAGGACCATGCTGCCCACGGCTATTTTTCCATCCTTTCAACCTTAACTCGCGGAGCTGGTCAGGTCTTGCTCTACTTCGACTCTTCCAATGTTCCTTCTCAAATTTTCTAAGGGGCCAAAAATAAGTTAGCAATTGTCAACAAACTAGATACAAAATATACTAGGACTCAAGGTTGAACATGCACGTACTCGAAGAATTCATCCATCTCCGGCATGTTTGTCAAAATGTATAAAAAAGCAGCCTCATACTTCTCTTTTGGCAGCTCATGAACACCCCGAGGGCTCATGTAACGGCCAGGGACTTGAAAAAGTCCAAGGTCGCATGAACTTTTGAAGGTAGCAGCACCATCATCATAGCGAGGAATCTTGTTTCTAATTGACCGAGCTTGGGACCTAAAAAAGAGAGTGAGGAAATTTGTTGCCTCCTCGACTAATTGAGCCTCAACAATGCAGCCCTCAACACGTGCCTTATTTTGTACTGCTTTAAGTTTTGGATTTTCCTACATGAACCGAATAAAGCATTAAGAGAAGGTTATTTTTGCTAAAGACTTAGTACAGCAAGTTATGTTTTTACCTCTCATATGGATAATTCCAACGGATTGCACAGGCCTCCTAGTCGAGCCTCACGAGGAAGATGGATTATTAGATGTTGCATAGGATTGAAGAAACCAGGAGGAAATATCTTCTCCAGCTTTGCAAATAAGAACAACAACTTGCTGCTCTAATGAATATACGGTATCCTTGCTCAACTCTTTGGCACACAATTGCCTATATAGAAAGCTAAGCTCACCAAACACAACCATATGCTATTCGGAAGAAATCCACGGAATGCAACAGGAGTAAGCGCCCATGAATATGTGGTAATCATGGCTCTTTAGGCCTAAGATCTTCTTTGTAACAAGTTAACCCCTCTTCTAATGTTGGTGCGTAGCCATCAGAAACTTAAGTTCTTGAAACCATTTAAGAATTTTTGCTTGTCATCCTTATCAATGCAAAATGGGGCTCGTGGTTTGTCCCACTTCCCATTTGCCTTCAACCTCAAATGTTGTGATGGACGATTGCAAATATCGCCTAAATCTTTCCTTGCCTTGACATTATCCTTAGTCTTGTCTCTACATCGAAGCAAGTATTCCATATAACTTCAGCTACATTTCTCTCATTGTGCATCACATCAATGTTGTGTGGCAGCAACAATTTATGAAAATATGGAAGTTGCCAAAGGCCACAAACATGGGTCCAATTGTGCAATGTACCATAGTTTTTCTTGTCACCTACGAATTTGCTCATTTGGGCAAAGATTTCCTCCCCTGTTAAAAGCCTTGGAGCCTCATCAAGAACCACTGTGTCCTTACGAAATGCATTATTTTGGAATCTGAATTCATGGTCTATAGGTAAGAAATGTCTATGGCAATCAAACCAGCAAGCCTTGTGACCATGACGAAGTGTAAATGCCTTACTATCACTTAAGCACACTGGACATGCAAGCCTACCATGTGTGCTCCATCCAGCAAAGTTGCCATAAGCAGGGAAATCATGGACTGACCATAGATAGGCTGCTCGCATTTTAAAAGTTTTCTTGAGTGAAGCATCCCAAGTGTCTACCCCTTCCCACAAACTCACTAATTCATCAATTAAAGGTTGCATTAGAATGCCTAGTTTCTTTCCAGGATGTTCAGGACCTGGGACCACAAGGGAAAGAAATATGTACTCTGATTTCATGATTGTGCATGGTGGAAAATTCAATGGGGTAACAAACACTCGCCAACAAGAGTACGGTGCTGCCATGAAACCAAAGGGGGTAAAACCATCTGTTGCAAAAGCAAGACGCACATTTCTAGGGTCACTAGCAAAGGCTGGAAAGTCTTCGACAAACTTTGGCCACGCTTCTCCATCACAAGGGTGCACCATTTTGCCGGAAGTGCATGGCTTGTGAGACCGCAATAGCTTTGCCGTGTTCTCATGCAAATATAACCTCTGCAGCCTATCTGTGATGGGAAGGTACCGCAACACTTTACGTGGCACTCGGCTATTACCTTCTTCATAGCGAGACATATCACAAACATCACACTTGTCTTTACTTTGATTATCTTTGTAGTAAAGCATGCGATTATTATAACAAACATCAATTTTGACATATGCCATACCAAGACCCTCAAATAGCTTCTTTGGTGATAGAAGTCCTTGGGCAACTTAGATTCGGAGGCAATAGTTCATGGATTAATTCTAAGTTTGCCTCAAAGTGTGCAATTGACATGTTATACCGTGCTTTCAATGCTAGCAGCGTGCCATACCGGATAGGGATGAGTGTGATGTATTCTCATGTACTAATTGATCAACGTTTTGTACCATCCTATAAAAGCTCGAGCATAGGCAGGTGGCTGCTCATCAATTGGTGGTGGATGGTCACCAACTAGGCTAGCTAACATTTCATCCATGTGGTCAGTTCCAGCAAAATTCTCATCATGTTCACCTTCAACATAGGTACTGTCAAGTCCCTCACCATGTGCTGTCCATATTCTGTAGTCTTCCTTAAAGCCAACTCTACACAAGTGCATCTCTACCGTAAACCTTTTGTGCCTAACACAATTGCGACATCTCGCGCAAGGACACTTAATGGTGCCATCTTCAACTAGATTAGGCATAGAGAAGGCACGATCCAAAAACTGGTTGGTGTTGTCTATCCAATCATTAGAGGGGGGCTGTGTACGAGACCAACCAGTGTACATCCACTCACGTTTCGCCATTCTTTTTGTTCTATTTTTATTAAAAAAAACACTAATTTTAGATACACAACAAATTCACACGGCTATCAAACAAAGAACAACACTATTTTCTACAGATTTACCAAACAATCCAATACAATCAAACCATGATGTTTGCATATACACAGCAGCCAACCATAAACAACATTATTTTTCTACAGATTCACCATACAATCGAACATCGTGGCATGATATTCTAATATACATAGAACAGAAAACTTGATTCTCAGTATATATGGATCAATGCAAAATTGATAATGAACACAGCATAGCGTCAGTTAAGTTCATATGTGAGGCAAATGTTGCATTCAGTACCAGATCTTGCAAAATTGACACTAGACACAACATAGTTTATATATTCCCGATTAAGTTCAGTGCAACACTAAGCAAAACACAAAGTGACATGCATCAAGCATCCTCATATGGGTAGAGCACAGCACAGAAAATCTGGGGAAAGATGAAGCTTTATTACCTCACTCTGATTGGAAGCAGGAAGCGCAGATCGGCGCAAGGCAGGACCCTGTCTCCTCCAAGCTTGGCTCGGCGTCACTACTGCGTTCTCCTCCAAGCCTAGCTCGGCGTCGCTGCTGCCTTCTCCTCAAAGCTCGACGAGGCCGGCCCGAGGACGGCGGCCGATCTGTGGCGCCGTGGATCGAGAGGTGGCGGAGCTCGGGCCTAGGGCGGCGGCGGCTTGAGAGGCGGTAGGGAGAGGGCCGGAGAGGCGGCGGCGTCCTGAGAGGCGGCGGTGTCCCGAACACGGACCTAGGGCGGCGGCGGCCTGAGAGAGGTGGCGCGCAGGGGATGGAGCTAGGGCGGCGACGGCCTGAGAGAGGTGGCGGGGCTCCCGCCTAGGGCGGCGGCGGCCGAGCGACGGCATGGCTCTCGCCACGCCGCGCGGCGGGGCGCTACGGCCATGGGCGGCGGGGCGCGATTAGGGCTCACGCGGTTGCGGGTGACGCGCGATTGAGTCGGATCCGCGCCGGGAGGATAGGGTTGGGGGTGTCGGTGGGGACTAGATCCGCGCTGGGTCCGGGTGTTGATAGGGTTTTGTTTTGGGCCAAAAAAAAACGGGGCGCGGCCGCGGGCCTTTTTCAATAATTCCTAGGCGCGAACGCCAAACAAAGCGCGGGCTGTGGCGCGATAATTTTTTTCGGGGCGGTGTGTGAATCACTCTCATGAAAATGATGTTTCGTGGCGGGATTTACATCACCTTCATGAAAAATATTAATTTCATGAGAGTGTGTTTTAACTCTCACGAAAAATCGTTCCACTCACGAAATCTCCAGTTTCTGGTAGTGGCTATGTAGCTGGATGTAATCTAGATTCCACAATACCACTAAAATCACCACAACCTTGTAATTAGCACGAATCAGAGCACTCACAATTCAAGACAATAGTGTATGGAGATTTGTAATTTTTTAAAGTGACCAAATCTTTATGCTGTAATTTAATGTCTATATGTAAGGTCATATAACAAATAGCTATCATATATCATGAAAAGTAACAAAAAAGTGTTTCTAATAAAATGTTCATAATAGCCATCATGTTTGGTAGTTCAAACACACAATATAAGAAAAGATTAACTAATCAACTTAAATAATATCAAACTAACTAATCAACTTGAAGTCATTTTGATTTACCTTTTTTTTGGACATTGGAGAGCGATTTCAGTTGTTAATTACTTCCTGGCATTGCACTTGTACAATCATTGATGGGCATCTAACTTATCAAGGGTGTCAACAGATCCTTTCTACAAGCAACTATGCTCCTCTCTGCAAGAAGTTGAGATAGAAGTTAGGGCAGTTAATTCTTTCTTTAAACATGCAGCACACGGAACTGAGATTCTAAATATGTAAACATCTACACCGGCTGGTTATACAACCAAATTTCTATTGTAAGTGGACTTCTAATGTTGAATAAAGCAATATGAATTGTTATTTTAGCATGTGTGTGTGCAAAAAGTGAAGTGAATGAAAATAGGTCCATCATTCATCAAGTTCATAATGTACTTGAAACAAATACAAACGATATACTCATGTTTTTTTCTTTCACTACCTAATTTTGAAAAAAAGAAAAAAAATCATCTCTGAGGTTCAACTTTCCAAATGATAAGATCAGTACCACGATCAGTTTGAAAGTTAGAACATCACTTCCACATTAGAACATTAATTCTACTGCATACAATCATTGCACCGTCACAGCAAACGCGGTTCAGAGCTAACTTGCTAGTGCACTCGCCGAGAAAGCAGCAATTGCAGCAACCTTCATCTAATGAAGTCATATCCTCTCTGGCCTTTTTCTTCGGTGAGCTCACCACAGCCTGATTATATTAGGCTGCCAGTCTGCCACCATGTTGGCATGACCTCGACCTTATCCCTGAATGCCACATTTGGTACCACGCACCCGAGCCCAGCCCGTGTGGCTTGAGGGTGATGGTTTGGGAACTTGATGAATCGCAGGTATCGACACTGCATGATACACGATGGGGGAGGCTGGAATTGCCTGCTAGAGGCGTCAACAGGCCTAATTTCTGGTACTCTAATCTAGTTGCATGCATGTCTATTCCGCACGTATCGGAAGTAGTCTCGTATACGGAACCAGCCTCAGATTCAGATATGGAACCAGCCTCGTATTCGTGTCCTCGCGTGGCTTGGTAATAATGTCCGATTCATGTGCAGACTTGCATATTATATAATGCATCAAGGCGCACCGTCTTGAATCAATCGAACAGGCAGCGCCAAAATATATTTTCTTTCGTGTGTGTGTTTTGTGTTCGTCGTAATCATCTCGCTCGCTGTGTTCCGCTGGAGTTCACTGCGTTCTACTGGAGTTTGCTGCGTTCTGCTAGAGTCTTTGCGTGATCCAAGCCGAGTCCTTAGATCGGCTCTAACACATGGTATCAGAGCGCCCAGACTGAGGCAGTCTCCAGCAACGGATGAGCGGCATCAACAATCTGCCATCACCATCTCGACCTCCTAAGAAGCCACGGTTCGACACCGGCAAGAAGCCAACTGACAGGAGCAGTGACACCAAGTCGAGCGACGTCGGGCTGCAGCGAATGGCGAAGGAGGTGAGCACGTCGGTGGTATACCCGATGTTGACGAGGACAAACTACAACGAGTGGGCCCTGTTGATGCAAATCAACATGGAGGCGATGGGACTCTGGGAGGCGATTGAGCCCGGCAAGGTGGAGCGGCGCGAGGACCGTCTCGCGCTGGCCGCACTGATGTGGGGTGTACCGTCCGACATGTACTCCATCTTGGGCTCCAAGAAAAGCGCCAAGGAGGCATGGGAGGCGGTGAAGACAATGCGCCTTGGAGTAGAGCGTGTCAAGGAGGTCAATGCACAGAAGCTGCTCAAGGATTTCGAGAACATTGCGTTCAAGAATGGTGAGGCTGTCGACGATTTCGTAATGCGAATTTCTAGCCTCGCCAGTAATCTTCGAGCGCTCGATGAGTCCATCGACAAGACACGTCGTCAAGAAAATCCTTTGTGTGGTCCTTTCGCAGTACAACCAGGTTGCGGTCTCGATCGAGATGTTCTACGACATCAAGATACTCTCGATCGAAGAACTCGCTGGGAGGTTGCACGCGGCGGAAGACCGTTTCAAGACCAGTGTCGAGCGGATCGTGGACAGAACCGGGCGGCTCATGCTCACCGAGGAGGACTGGTCGGCGAACATGTGCATCGGCCGACGCCAGAATCCTCATCGAGCAAGGAAGGAGGCAATGCGAATTCCCACTGGAGGAGCAAGGGTGGAGCACGGCCAGAGAGCCGTGACACCACCGTCAAATTGACCTCAGAGGGCACCCCTCACCGGAAGGGTAAATGCCGCAATTGTGGCATCTATGGACACTGGGCCAAGGAGTGCAAGAGGCCCAAGAAGGAGCGCCGTGAGGAGGCACACTTGGCCAAGGCCGACGTCGAGCAACCGGCGCTACTGATGGCTTCGGTGAGTGTCACGGCTCGGGTGGCATCGCAAGTCGTCTACCTCAACGAGCGGCAAGTGATCCCGACCGATTGCGATGACGACACGTGGTACCTGGACTCCGGAGCCAGCAACAACATGACGGGCAGGCGATCGGAGCTGACACATCTTGACGAGTCCATGCGCGACACCGTTTGCTTTGGTGACGGATTGCACGTGGACATCTGCGGCCTTAGGTCGATGATCATGGAAGGGCGCCACCATGAACACAAGGTATTGACCGAAGTGTATTTTATATCAAAGTTGAAAAGCAATATTGTGAACCTAGGGCAACTGGAGGAGGCGGGATGCAAGATCATATTAGAGAATGGCAGGCTCTGTGTGTTCGACCGTGAACACACTTTGCTTGTCAGTGCTCCACGCACGGGCAATAGGCTATACACAGTTAAGCTAGTGGTGGCTCCACCGGTGTGCCTAATGTTAAAGGCTGACGACAAGGCATGGTTGTGGCACTCCCGCTATGGGCATCTCAACTTCAGGGTGCTCCGCAACCTCGGCACAAAGCACATGGTGGACGGCATTCCGATGATAAACCGGGTTGAATAGGTCTGCGACGGCTGCACCCTCGAAAAGCAACATCGTGCTCCGTTCCCACAGGCAACGTCATACCGTGCGTAGCATGGACTGGAGTTGTTCCACACAGATCTCTGCGGCCAGATCTCACCACCGACGTTTGGAGGCAAGCTCTTCTTCTTACTCGTTGTTGACGACTTCAATCATTTCATGTGGGTGGAGCTGTTGAGTACCAAAGATCAGGCACTCCACTACATCAAGAAGATCAAGGTTGGCGCAGAGATTGAACATGGCGGGCAACTAAAGGGACTAAGGACGGATCGCAGAGGCGAGTTCAACTCCAACGCCTTCGTCGTGTTCTGCAACGAGTCCGGCGTTAAGCACTACACCACCACGTCGTATACTCCACAGCAAAATGGTGTGGTGGAGCGTCGTAACCAGACGGTGGTGGAGATGGCTCGGTGTATGCTCAAGAGCAAGGGCGTTCCAGCATGGTTCTGGGGCGAGGCAGTGGTGACTGCCGTCTATGTACTAAACCATGCACCAACGAAGAACCTTGACGGCATCACTTCCTATGAAGCGTGGTACAGCAAGAAACCCCGTGTTCATCACCTGCGCACCTTTGGGTGTGTGGTTCATGTGAAGAACACTAGTCCCGGCGTGCGCAAGCTGATAGACAGGTCCAAGAAGATGGTACTTCTTGGTTATGAGACGGGGACAAAAGGGTACCACATCTTCGATCCAGTGGCGAAGAAGTTGCACATTAGCCGTGACGTGGTGTTCAAGGAGGATCGGTCGTGGGACTAGAGCAGCACCGGTGACGAGCAGGACATGATGGAGATGTTCTGCGTCGAGATCCCAGGCACTGCTGATGGTCCAACAACAGGCAGGACCAACGTCTTTCAGGAGATGGAGGCAGCAGAAGTTCAGCCTCCGAGCACATCGCATTCGACTGCGATGCCGGATTCAGGATCTCCAGCTACACCTGCATCAGGCCCAACGTCGTTGACACCATCGACGTCACCAGGCATCGAATGGGCAACTCCACCGACTGATGGAGCAGCAGATTCAGAGAACATGCCTCTCAGGTACCGAATGCTGTCGAATGTTTATAGCATTACTGACAAAATCCACGATTTCGAGTACAGCGGTTTGTGTTTGCTGGCCGCGGACGAACCAGGCAGCGTCGAGCAGGCGCTAGCGGAATCGTGCTGGCGGAAGGCAATGGAGGTTGAGCTGGAGTCGATCTGCGAGAACAAGACTTGAACACCGTCGAAGCTTCCGAGTGGCCATCGTGCCATTGGGCTAAAGTGGGTGTTCAAAGTGAAGAGAGATCCAGCCGGCAACATCATGAAACACAAAGCTTGACTAGTCCCCTATGGGTATGCTCAGTGCCAGGGGGTGGACTTCGACGAGGTGTTTGCGCCGGCGGCGTGAATGGAGATTGTGCGGTTGCTGTTGGCGCTCACCACGCACGATGGCTGGGAGGTACACCATATGGACGTTAAAACCGCTTTCTTGAATGGTGATCTCCTCGAACAGGTCTATGTCCATTAGCCTCTGGGATTCATCGATGACAAATAAGCTGGCAAAGTGTTGAAGTTGAAGAAGGCACTATATGGACTGCGTTAGGCCCTGCGTGCTTGGAACGCACGGCTGGACCAGGAGCTGGTCAAGCTCGGTTTTAAGCGGAGTACGCTCGAGCACTCCGTGTACAAGAGGGGAGACGGTGACTCTCTTCTTCTAGTGGGTGTGTACGTCGACGACTTGATCATCTGCAGGCCGAACGACGATGACATCGCCGTCTTTAAGCAACAGATGATGAAGCGTTTCGAGATGAGCGATCTTAGTCTCCTGAGTTATTACTTGGGGATCGAAGTGAAGCAGAAGAACGGAGAGATCACGCTATGCCAAGGTGCATACACGGCAAAGATCCTCGAGCAGGCGGGACTGGCAGGATGCAATACCTGCGACACGCCCATGGAGAACCGAGTACAGCTCAGCAAGCGGGACGATGCCACCGCTGTAGATGCAATCAAGTTCAGGAGCATCATCGGGAGTCTTCGCTACCTCGTCAACACTAGACCAGACATTGCCCACGCAGTAGGGATGGTGAGCCGATTCATGGAAGCACCGTCAAAGCAGCACTAGGTGGCGGTGAAACGCATTCTCTGTTACCTAGCCGGTACGATCGACAACGGCTGCCGGTACGCGAAGGGGCGAGTCTGCATCAAGACTTGGGGGGCTATAGTGATAGTGATCATGCCGGGGACATTGACAAGCGTAAGAGTACAACAGGCGTGGTTTTCTTCCTCGGTCCGAACCTCATCACCTGGGCATCCCAGAACTAGAAGGTGGTGGCTCTCTCATCTTGTGAAGCGGAATACATCGCAGCTGCTACAGCCGCGTGCCAAGGAGTATGGCTAAGCAGGTTGATCAGGGAGCTTACCGGTGCTAGTGTTCAGAAGTTCAAGCTACTGGTTGACAACAAGTCGGCAATTGAGCTCAGTAAGAACCCAGTCCATCATGATCGTAGCAAACACATTGACACTCGGTATCACTTCATTCGCGAGTGCAATGAGGAAGAGAGACTTGACATTGACCATGTCGGCACTGAAGGACAGCTGGCAGACATTCTGACCAAGGCACTTGGTCGGGTGAAGTTCGTGGAGTTCCATCAGCGTCTGGGCGTTGTTCAAGTGCAACAAGATTAAAGGGGTGAATGTTTGGCTCTAATCTAGTTGCATGCATGTCTGTTTCGGTACATATCGGAAGTAGTCTCGTATACAGAACCAACCTCGTATTCGTGTCCTCGCGTGGCTTGGTAATAATGTCTAATTCATGTGCAGACTTGTATCCTATATAATGCATCAAGGCGCATCGTCTTGAATCAATCGAACAGGCAGTGCCAAAATATATTTTCACTCATGTGTGTTTTGTGTTCGTCGTAATCATCTCGCTTGCTGTGTTCCACTGGAGTTCGCTGCGTTCTACTGGAGTTTGCTGCGTTCTGCTAGAGTCTTCGCGTGATCCAAGCCGAGTCCTTAGATCGGCTCTAACACCTCTGCCTTAGCTCTGCTGCCCCCTTCATGTGCATGCCGGACGCGAAAGGAGATGCCGGCTTGGGGCGCGGGCTTGGACTTGGGCAGGTGGGAGGAGGCGAGGGGGCCAAGGTGTGGTGACGGCGGCAACAAACATGCGGGTGGTGGAGAAGGAGCCGGAGCAGGTGGTGGAGCGGGTGAGGAGGGAGCTCTGGAGGGGAGGCATGGCTGTGGAGCAGAGTGGGAGGAGAGATGGTGGTGGGAGGGGTTGTCAGTCTGTGGAAAAAGAATAGAAGAACAAATAAACTCTCATGGTATATTAGTAGTATATTACTAGTTTTGCTAAGTGTATAATATACTTAGCCTTGTTTAAATAATTATTGTTTAGAGAATGAGAAAGATAACATGCTCGACAACGTGTATTTTGCTCCTGGCATCAAGAAATTTGACGATGGATCCTTCTAGAATCTAACTCTAGTCGGTTGCCTACGGGCTATGGTGGCATACTGCTGCACGCTTTTGCTTATTTACTGGTCTTCTGCTGCACTTTACTTTTGATATTTATATTTTATTTGGTCGGTCAATCCTATGTTGTAAACTTTAATTATGCATCGCCTATGTATTGTTCGTTGTTGTAAATTAATTGTATGCGATGTACATGGATGTGATCTCGATATTATGAATGTGTGTACTAGCCACTGATCATGGGACTAGTACAGAACACATACAGTGATTTCGGGTATTCAACGTCTGAGGTCCCCAAACGCTGTGATATGTGAAAACTCATTTAGAGTTATCTTGGCTACCATGTACCCACAAGCAAGTCATATCTCAAGACTTTAAAATTTGCTCCATTTTGGTGTAATCTTGTTTGTCTTTGGAAAAGATTAAAACTTTGACCAAGATCGATATGATCCTTGGATGGAATAGATTCCTGAGACCCTAAGCAAGGTGCATGTAAAGTTTCATCATTTTGGTTAAAGATTTTGGAAGTTGAACTATTTTTGGTCTTGACTCGGGTTAATTTTCTATTCTAAAAACAAGGGAGCAGTCCAACCGCCCTAGGCCCAGTCCAACTAGCCATCGTCAAACCACCGTGGTCAAACCAATTAGACCAATTGGCAGTTACACTGCCATTGCTTTACTGGTTAGACCGCACTCTCAGTGGCGATTAGACCAGTGAAGAGATGAGAATTTTCTTTGTTGGCTTTTGGAGTATGTTGCTTTGTTCTTGGCATTCAATTCTGATCTTCATAACTCTGTAGCTACTGAAATGAAAATTAGGCAAATACTTGGAAAAAATTTCTGAGACACCATTCACCTCTCTATTGCCATACCGGTCCTACAATATATTACTCCCTCTGTTTCACAATATTTGTCCATTATACACCATATGCACAGACCAAAAAATCACTAAATCTATATGTTATTGAGCAATGACCATACATTGTACCCCTATTAAATGATATATTACAATCACTTAACCTTATCCAAAACATTTCAAGTAGGGTTAGAGAGTGGAAACATTGCAATAACTACACTCTTGATTTTTTCAATAAACAACTATTTTGAAACTAAGACTCCCAGGCCATGAACAAACATTATAAAATGGAGGAAATATATAATAATCGTAAGTGACAAGGGTTTTACAACTGCTAAGGAAAAATATAAATATACTACCCAAAAAGACCCAAAAAAACAAATAACCTTCAACATACAAACCCTTAGATGTGAAATTTTTTTTGCTTGAACACCACATCACCTTCAAAATTGTATTTATTAGATCAATTTCAATTAAAATACAAACCATTAGATCTTAAAAACATTTTGTTTGAAAGGTGGCTGGTTGAAATTGTACTACACTATTTTATGAAAAGACACTTTTCCATGCCATCTAGAAAATATAAATAGTTTCAGGCAATCTAGTCCATTTACCTCGTGCATGTAGAAAGTCTTAATGTGTCTGAATAGAATATATAGTCAGAATATAACATATTTGAAAATGTGCACAATTTTAATTAGTTAATTAGTCATATCCAAACTATTTGTTCACCAACAAACTCAGGGCCTCTTCTTTTTAGCTTCTAAAAGCCGCTTTTCAGCTTTTCTATACTAACTAGCTTTCAAATAAAGTGACTTTTTAAAGACAAAATCTACAAGTTGATTGCAGTACACACTGTAGCGACTTTATTTATATCAGTCAAAACCATACGTAAATTTTTGTTACTTCGTACTCTCTCTCATGAACAATTCAAAAGCCATAAACCACAGCTAAAATCCATAAACCGAAGCCAAAAACAAAAGGCCCTTAGAATACTTCTTTCAGTTCACTATCATACAATTTTGTTGTCTTATAATTCAACTATTTTCAAGAGATTCCATAAATACCTTTAATATAGCTCACATCAATGTGAGATCACAACACCAGTATGAACTATATAAGAGCTCGTTCATATTCACTTTTGTTGATGGCTTTTAGTATTAGTTTATAAATAATAACAACTTGTATAGAGCTGTACGGAGAGAGAAACTCACGTGCAATTTTGGCTGATATAAATAAAGTCACTACAATATACTACAATCGATTAGTAGACCACACCTTAAAAAGACACTCTATTTGAAAGTTAGGTACTATAGAAAATCATTCATTGTAGGAAAATAACTTTTAAAAGCCATTATAAACAAAGGCTAAGCCCTCCGCAAGATTGAAGCTACTACCACTGGCGTTGGAAAGGTACCCCTCTGTTCCTTTTTTAGATGTTATTGTGCAACCTTTTAGAACTTTGGCCACTAAAATACACAAATATATTTGGATTTGTCACGTGAAAATGATGTTACTCGATTTGTTGTCAAATATACTATTGTAATATCATATTTCTAATAATTGTTACTAATATATATATTCCCTCCGTTCTTTTTTACTTAACTTCCTAGATTTTGTGCCATTAAACTTTTTAAAGTTTGACAACTAATAAGTTTAAAACTATCTAGATTGGTTATAGAAACATTATATCAGTAAATTTATTGTTAAAAATATTTTTATAATATTATAAGTTTATAGTATATCTTAGTGTGAAGTTAAAAAAATTAGTGGTCAAAATCGTATCTCAAATACTGTGAAAAATAAAAACATCAAGTAAAAAAATGGTGGGAGTAATTAGAAATAATAATATTTGAAAGTATATATTGAAGAACGTGTCAATGTCTAAAAGGACAAATAAAAAAAGAAACAAGATTGTCTTGAGAGCAAATAAAAAGTGAGCTTATATTGCATGAAAGCAGAAAGTTACTTCCTCTGCACTTAGTGCTTCAAAGGGACCTGGTAGGTTTCCTTCCTCTCACTTCTCTTTTCTTGTTCTTATGCCCCTACGGATATGGCTGGAACCTCTCCGAGCATATCCTGGCTGGCGAACCACTATGTAGAATATAAAAAGAAGGGCACCATGCACTAGTCTCGCTGAAGCACACTGAACCCATACTGTCCACAAGGGTCACGCGGACTCACAGGCTCACCTCATCGGCCAATGCAGAATAAAGAAAGATATATAGGTTCTTTTAGTTTATAATTTATAATTTTTAAATTATAACTGTTCACAAGAGACAATATATAGAAAGAAATAGTCGTACGTGATTTTGATCGGTATAACTGAACTTAGTACAGTGTCTACTACAATCATCTATAGATCATATCTTAAAAAATATACCGTTTAAAAATTGATTACTGTAACAGAGAAAACCAAAGCATTAATATAAGCTCATCCCAACTTGTCAAGGTTCTTTTTGTTATATTTCTTACTGGTCAAACTCTGTCGTCGTCTCGGCTGAGCGTCCCTATTCCGCTTGACTCCTGGTGACCTTCCCTCTGCTGGGAACACAGCACGACAACACAGCACGCGAGATCTCTTCCCTGGGAACACCTCCCTCCCTGTCTCTTTTCTTTTATTCAAGCTTGCTTCTCTTGCTTTTTCTGATTACAAGCATTCCTCCTCTCTTATACTTGTACATTGTTGAAATAGAAACGGAAACGGATATGCTATACGCGGCAAGGGAACTCATATGCGTACTCGGATACGGTAAAAGACCCGAAACAAGATTAGGCTCTAACACTTTTCACGTGGGTGTGCTGTCTTGGTTGCCTTCTCTGAGCTTCAGGTTCAGGATATTAAAATCGCCACTTTTGATGACCAACTGCATGCGCAGGGTTTTATATTCGAGCCTATCAACTTGCAATATACAATTGCAGCCTTCGCATATTGGCAGGCTGTCAGCATCCAGTGCCTGCACTAGACATGATCTAGAGCACAGCCAGCGTACATTTCCTTGTGTATCAGAATCATTTGAGTTCCTGCGGCAAACAGAGCTAGCGTAGCCAACGTAGATCGAGATGGCCGGACTCTTTGCATCCGTGGCCGTCAAATTGGGGCTTGACAAGCTCTCGTCCTTTCTGCGAGCGAGCCTGACGCCTCCACCGACGGCTTAAGCTCTCGTCCTTTCTGCGAGCGAGCCTGACGCCTCCACCGACGGCTTCCTCCTCGTCCTCGTTGGTGATGCAGGGCGACCTGGAGGACCTGAGGCGTCTGGAGAGGACCATGCGCAGGATCCACGCAACGCTTCAAGACGCGGAGGAGCACTGGAACATCCGCGAGGAATCCGCTAAGCTGCGGCTCGAGGAGCTCAAGGAGGTGGCGTACGACGCGGAGGACGTCGTCGAGGAGTACGAGTACGAGGTGAAGCTGGAGGCTCTCGAGCGATCTGCAGGTGTTCAGAGCAGCAACAATAAACGCAAGCGCCATGAGGTAACTCCACTCCTATAACTAATTTGTTCCGGCAATTTCTACTGATTTCTGCAAGTGTTGTTAATTAATTGATTGTAAGCTAAGCCCATGCTAATTAAGTGGTTAATTAGCTCCGTTCCTATAACAAATACAACCTAAATAAATTAAAATTACCCAAGATAACAGATGGTAACTGGTATAATTAAAGCTACTACCGACACCAATTCCCACAAAAAAAAACTGGTAACCGGCAGTATGTACGTATACTATACGAGTATTTAAGATCATTTAGGTAGTATATACAATTTTTCAAAGGTAGTATGTATATTTTTTAGACATACACCTTTTTATGTATGTATATGAAGGTATTTATAAAATACGCTAAAAATTATGGACTCTCTTGCAATTTTTTATGTGGTTCACATTAGAGTATCTTATATTTAGTATATGAGTATACCTAAAGTGATAAAGGAGTATTTCAAGTTTGTTTATGTGGTATATTAGAGGTGGGTGTAATTACACCCGGGTGTAAAAAGTATTTTTTCCTATATATATATATATATATATATATATATATATATATATATATACATATATAGGAGATCTCTTTTCTACACTCAGATATACTTACATCCTATGTCGTATTTCATACCGTAGGAAGTATCTTGCGTAACGAAAGGTATGTACGTGCAGTATACGAGTATTTAAGACCATCAAAGTGGTACGAACAATTTTTCAGAGATGGTATGTAGATTTTTTTTGACATACTCCTTTTTTATGTGCGTATATGAAAATATTTACAAAATACGCTAAAAACTACGAACTCCTTTACAATTTTTTCATGTGGTTCGCATTGAAGTATCTTATAATTAGTATACGAGTATATCCAAAGTGATAAAGGAGTATTTCAAGTTTGTTTAGGTGGTATATTAGAGGTAGGTGTAATTATACTCGGGTGTAAAATGTATTTTTTCATATATATATATATGTATATATATATATATATATATATATATATATATATATATATATATATGTGTGTGTGTGTGTGTGTGTGTGTGTGTATGTATGTATGTATGTGCATGGGTTCAAATATTACAGGTATATAACAAATTTTTTTCTTTTAAATTCTATGGATCTTCAATACAATATTAGGGGGCATATGCTGTTTTCATTTGTTACCACAAGAAACATGGAAAATGGATCCATACTGACTTAGCTTTTTTTTTTTTGTGCTGGAATAGGGAAATGGGACCGATGCTATTGATACCGGCACAGTAGCAATTCCAAAAGAGTTGGTGGTACGTGCAAGGCAAATTATAAAGAGATATGATGAGATTATTAAAGATTATCGCAATCTCACTTTAACAGGGAACGATGGCGAGAGACGGTTCGTTCCTGATATTAGTAGTTTAAGGGAGGTTGGTTCTCTTGTATGTGAGGAGAGCATTCTTGGAAGAGAGCATGACAAGGATAACATCGTGAAAAAATTATTGTCCATAGAAGATGAGCGTATTGGAAATCCAATTTCTGTGCAGGCTATTGTTGGCATGGGAGGATTGGGGAAAACAACACTAGCACAACTTGTGTATAATGACCCGAGGGTGTGCCAGTCATTTGACAAGCTTACTTGGGTCTGTGTGTCAGACCAATTTGATGTTTGTAACATAACGAGGAAGATCATTATATCACTAGCGGTGGGTGAACAAAAAGAGAAACTAGAAGACCAGTTATATAAAATTAGGGATCTTGCTAATCTTCAGGGGAAACTGTTAGATCAAATTAGGGAGCAGAGGGTTTTACTTGTGTTGGATGATGTATGGAATGAACGAGGAGACTGTTGGGAGAAGCTGTGTACACCGCTGTCAAAAACAAGAGTTTGTAAGATCATAGTAACAACACGTAGTGAGGTAGTCGCAAGACTGGTGCAAACAATGCCCTTCTACCGCATAAACCTCCTAAGTTCTGATGAGAGCTGGTCATTGTTCAAACAAGTTGCATTTGCTGTTGACACCCCAGCAAACCTGGTAGAGATTGGCAGGAGTATTGTTAAAAAGTGTGGCGGCTTGCCATTGGCAATCAAGACATTAGCAAGCATGTTGCGCTACGAAACTGATGAAATGAGATGGAGGCATGTCTTAGAAAGTCAGCTATGGAACTTGGAGCAGTCACGGAATGAGGTTTTACCAGCCTTAGAGTTGAGCTACAAGCACATGCCTATATACCTGAAACGATGTTTTGTCACCCTTTCTCTATTTCCAAAAGACCATTCACTTTCAGAGATTGAGGTGCTTCACTTGTGGAAAATTCTTGATATACTACAATGTGATGGAAGTACTAACGAGGCTCAAATTGGAAGGATATATTTCCGTGAATTAGTTCAGCGGTCTTTTCTTCAAGTATATTTTAGCAGCCACACTATGCATGACCTTGTGCATGATCTTGCATGCTTTCTTGCTGGGGAAGAGTTCTTTAGACTTGAAGGAGATACACCATTTGAAATTCCACGGAATGCTCGGTATATGTCCGTACCTCGGACACTTGAAACATCTGTTGCAATTTCAAATGACTCACGTTCTCTCAGGGCCATCATAGTGTTGGCGGAAGAGCATGTCAACTTTGAAAATCCAGAAGCATTATTTTTGGACTGTAAGAAGTTACGGGCCCTTATCTTAGGATGGAGCAACCTCTCAGATGCATTACCAGACAACATGGGTAGCCTGAAACTACTACGCCATTTGAAATCCGAAGATGAGGAATATGATCCCCCATGTCCTGCACCAAGTGGCATTGGTCACCTAATTAACCTGCATAGTTTGCCTGCAATACATATGAGCGCATGTGGTTGCAATAACATACGAGAGCTGAGGAAGTTGAACAAGATTAGGGAACTGCGTATAGTAGTATTGGGCAGTGTATGTCTTATCGATGATGCAAATGAAGCTCAGCTACGGAGTAAGAAGCACCTCCAATCACTAGAACTGTACTTTCTTGGTCAACTAGATTACTGCCAATACTGTGGAAAGTCTTTGGAAACCGATACATGGGTAACTGACGAGCAACTTCTTGATAGCTTGCGACCACATGACGGCCTAAGAGAACTGACTATATTCGGCTACCAGTCTCAGAAATACCCCAATTGGTTGGGTGATGCTTCCTTTTGCAAATTGACCAAAATAGAGTTAGGCGGACACGGAAATTGGTCTCCGCACGTACCAACGCTTGGTGAGTTGCCTTCCCTCAAGTCCCTCAGAATTGACCATATGCGTTGTGTGCAACAAATTGGCCGGGAGTTTTGCAGCCACGCTCCAGGTAGGAAAGGCTTCCCATCATTGACACGTTTGGAATTTGGTTTTCTCCCGAAGTGGTCAGAGTGGTCTGGAGTGGATGATGGTGATTTCCCATGCTTGCGTACCCTGGTGATCATATATGCTGATCAACTGCGATCTCTTCCGACCCTCCCATCACTTTTGAAGCTGGAGCTAAACCACTGTCCGAACCTCAGTGAAGTCGGTTCCCTCCCCTCACTCACCACCTTAGCCCTCAAAGATGCACTGCCGAATGATAAGACGCTGCGCAGGCTGTTGAATTGCCACCCGTCACTGGAGTGCGTAACAATTATATCTCATACCACGACATGCATCCCTCTTGATCCTCAAGGCCTGCCTTCGCTCAGGAAGCTCCGATTAAGCTGTCTTAATCTGCAGTACTGCGATGGGCTCGCTGGCCTCACTTCCCTCAAGGAGCTCAAGCTCTGGGGCTGTCCGAACCTCCCCGTACATAGTTTGCTCCCAAGACAGCTGCAGAATCTGGACATTCGGGATCGAAAAGGTATGTATGTCTTGTATTGTTTCCACGTTTTCGCAAGATAATTTTCTACGGTCCCACGTTCTTTCTTACGTTTGCCTGCACTTGCATGTTTCCGCAGCTCGGCATTTTTTGGACTTCGATCTCTAGGGGGGTCCGGTCTACCCCTGGGTGACCTTCCCAAGACTGCCGGTAACCCCTTGAGCTCCTCTGCACCAGGATTTAAAATTTCTTTTTTACTTCATCCGAAAATTTTGAAATGAAATTAGATTTTTTTATAGTTATTGTAAAAGAAAAAATGCATTTCCAAAGCTCAAAACTCGTGGCCCTCCACATTTAAAGGTTGCTGCTTACCACCTGGCTATGTATAACTAAGAAAATATTCCTTGAATGCCGCTGTGAGTTGAAAATATTCCTTGAATTATTTCTGGATTATTCCTTGAATTATTTTCTATTTCCCGGGAGTGCATGTCAACTTTGAAAATCCAGAAGCATTATTTTTGGGATGAAGGAGGTATGTATCTTGCCTGCACTTGCATGTTTCCGCAGCTTGGTGTTTTGACCAATTCGATTGGTGTTTTCCACCCCTGGGCGACCTTCCGAAGACTGCCGGTAACCCCTTGAGCTCCTCTGCACCAGGATTTAAAATTTGTTTTTTACTTCATCCGGAAATTTTGAAATGAAATTAGATTTTTTTATAGTTATTGTAAAAGCAAAAAAATGCCTTGCCAAAGCTTGAAACTCGCGGCCTTCCACATTTAAAGGTTGCTGCTTACCAACAGGCCCTGAGTTACTCCTATCCTTGATCTGCCACCAAAAAAATTGTGATTTATCATTGCATCAGTAATGGTCTGCCCCGATCATCCAATTTCACAGGAATTTCGTCAGAATCAATTACTACTACAGAAAACCGTATTACAGACGATTCAAAAACGTCATCACAGATGGTTTTCTGAACCGTCTGAATTTATGGGTCAGTGATAATCGAAGGTTATCACAGACAGTTTTCGAACCGTCTGTGGTGTAAATATCACAGACGGTTTTTAACGACAAACCATGTGTGATAGAGATAATCACAGACGGTTTGTAAGTAAAAGCCGTCTGTGATAGGTGATAATCACATACGGTTTTTCAGTACAAACCGTCTGTGATATATCAATATCACAGACGGTTTTTCACTGAAAAACCGTCTATGATATTGTTATATCACAGACGATTTGTACTGAAAAATCGTCTGTGATTATCATTAGTCAAATTAATTATTCACATGTGATGACGAACCCATTGAACTATAAGCATGGCTAAGCATATTAATTGTATCTCCCATGTGACATCTAGTATGGTATCACTAAATAATTTCCCAACCTATGATGACAATGGCATCATGGTATTCAAAGTATCAAGGAGAGATTAATATATTGGGACGGTAACTACCAAGTATAAGGGTTTGTAATAAAATAGCAATACAGGATAATTTAAATCAAAATAAATAAATAATAGATTGAAAATTAGGTTTAACATGATCAGAGAACACGACTTACCTTGGCCTTGCTCAGCGAGAGGCTTTGAATCTTCTGACGGCGCTCCTACTCCTTCGAAGACGCGATCTAACGAGGGAGAAAACGGTCGAGGAACAAAAATAAAATCAAATAAAATTCAAATGAACTCCAAAAGCTTCCAAGCCAGAACCAACAGATAGAGCTCGATTTTAGATGAAATTAGAAAAAGGAACGGGGTTAATCGAAGCTAAGACGATTGTTGGGGTTTGGAACATACACGACCAATTGTTGGAACACACACGACCACACCCATGACTACGGAGTACCTAATACTCATTTACGACTTCGGTACAAACGACTACGAGTACTTAGTACTCCTGATGACCACAGCACACTCGACAACTTTCACAACTACAATGGTTTTACGACTGCTACAGTAGCGTTGCTACAGTATCGCTACGACTTCGAGCAGTCGACTATGACTACGAGCACTTAGCTACGACTTCGAGTACTCGACTTTGACTTCGAACACTCGGCTACGACTTCGAGTACTCGGACATGACTTCGAGTACTCGGCTATGACTTCGAGTACTCGGACACGACTTCGAGCACTTGGTTACGACGAGTACTCGGACATGACTTCGAGCACTCCGCTACAACTTCGAGTACTCGAACACGACTTCGAGCGCTCCGCTATGACTTCGAGTACTCGGACACGACTTCAAGCACTCGGCTATGATTTCGAGTAATTGAACATGACTTCGAGCACTCGAACACTCGAGGCCCGCGTCGCGGTGGCGGGCTTGGATCCAGGCGGCGATGCAGGTGCAGTAGGGCTCCGGCGAGCGGCGGCGGGGATTCGGGACGGCGGAGGAGATTCACCGACAACGGCGGGTCGCGAGACGGCACAAACTTGGTCGTGCTCGAGGCGAAGCACTCCGGCGACGGCAGCGAGAGCTCGGGACGGCGGTGGCTCAGTGATGCGGAGGGTTGTAGCGCACGACGCGTTTTATGCATGGGGATCGAGAGGTCGGCTTGGAGACGGTGGCCGTGTTGCAGAGTTTGCCTCGGGCACAGACGTTGAGGCGTGCGCGAGCGGGACAGTGACGGCGAGTCCGGGTCGAAGACGAAGCACAGTGTCTGGCCCGACGGATACGTGACCCGTGGCGCGAGTAGGGGATCGGACAGCTATGGGAGAATGCACCGATGCATAGTGCGCAGCGTCCTGGACGGCTGACATGTGGCGTAGGCGTGATCGGGCAACTGCGGGCGAGGCGGCGGGCGCAGGTGGCTGGATGCGCGACGCGTGGCGGGCACGTGATCGGGCGGCTGCAGGTGATTGCCATGATTTTTTTATCAACTTTTGAAAGATCGCGAACACTATCTGTTTGAAATCCAGAATCTTCATGGAATTGCCATGATTCACATGAACAACACATAAAAAATCATGCCACTTGCAAAGCTCACCGCTTGAACTCCAATATATTCTAATTAATTAGATAATAGTGTTAATGATATGCCTTAGAAGCAATCATAGAGATAATTGTATTACTTCTATATTTATGATCTTTTAAATAATATGTTATTTTGTCCCTTGTATAAATGTATTTTGTTTGGAATAAAAAGTATGTAACTTATTCGTGGAACTCTTTAGTTATGTTTTGATGTTATTCTAAATTATCTCTGATCTTATATCATTATATGAAACAATTATCATTTATAGATTAACACATATATTGACTGATGATCATGATTCATGAATCATGGATATGGGGATATCAAATCAATAATGTGGACACATGTTAGAGAACATGATGTTGGATTGATTTACCATGAGACACTATGAGAATTGTTATATTCCTAAGTATCATCAGTTGGTCTCATATATAGTATATGTAGGATCATTAGACCTGGAATCACCATAGTTTTCTATATGTGTAATGGTTTACTTAGGGGTTGCTAAACACTACTTCGTAACTGGATGGTAATAAAGGTAGCTTCTGGGTTTACTATGAAATATGCAAAGGAATGTTAGTGATTAAGATGGAATTTACCCCTCCTATATAATAGGAAGGATATCTCTAGACCCCACGATATGGTTCGATTAAGGAAGTGCATGACTATACCGAATGTAGTTGAGAAGTCAATCATAACTAAATAATCCGCTACATATTCGAGTAAATGATCGAGCTATCATAGGATGCCACGCTTCTTACCTTGAGTTTGATCTGGTATCATGAGACAAAGAGATCGGTGCATGAGCTCTATATAGGTTTGTTCGATATGATCTTTATGAATAGTTGAGAGTCGACATATCCTGCTAGGAAACGTTGCCAAATTATAGACCGAAAAGGAGTTTTCAGGCTATGACCGAATATATATGAACCTACATAATCACAAACTTCATGGGTTTGAACACATTAGTTTGGATTGGATCCATTACTAATGAGTCAAGTAGGCTTCGCACCTTTTTGGGCCGTAGTGTTCCACCGAGTGGCTATATTAAGAGAGGCGTGGGGCCTAGGGATACATCCCGTACAAACCCATCGAAACCCTAGTCGCCACCTCTCACAGGCCCTGCTGTGTGCACTAGTGCTAGCACACCGACGCACGATGTTCCTTCCTGGACATGTGGACTTTAGTAGAGGCACTGCTGCAACTACGATATTGATTGGGACCATCATGAGGAGAAGAAAGTTGGCTCGTGGAGATCGACTGCTTCCACTACACTGACGTGCGTTGTGTTGAATCGGACTGCTTCAACTCTTCTTCCGCTGCATTGCACGTCAAGTGTTAACAATCTATGATCTAAATGAATTTTTGAAGCTGGAGTTATTAGGCTGTCCAAACTTGAGTATAGTCGGTTCCCTCCCCTCACTCACCACCTTAGGCCTCCATGATCCACTGCTGAATGATGAGATACTGTTGTCCAGGCTGTTGAATTACCACCTGTCAATGGAGTGTGTGACAATTATATCCGATGCCATGACATGCATCCCTCTTGATCCTCAAGGCCTGCCTTCACTCAGGAAGCTTCGATTAAGCTATCGTAATCTACAGTACTGTGATGGGTTCGCTGGCCTCACTTCCCACAAGGAGCTCAAGGTCCGGGGCTATCAAAACCTCCTCATACATAGTTTGCTCCCAAGTAGGGATGGCAATTCTGCCCATTTACCCGCGTGTCTATGGGTAAATACCCTAATGGAGCTGGGCATAGGATGCATTCTTTGCCCACGGGTATGAAAATGGGGGGAACTCTATGCCCATCGAGTAAATGGACACGTGCATAGGTGAGCTCCACACATATCCGTCTCACCCGTTTACCCATGACCTGACAGATGGGTCAGCCCAATACTCAAAACCCTAGTCTCCCCAAGAGTCCAAGACCCCAACTGATTCCCACTTTCCCAATCTCCAAACCAAGCCCCAGTTGCCACAATCCTCCACACGCGAAGTCGCCCTCCAGATCCAGAATCCAACCTCACTGCCTCAGCCTCATCCTTCGGCAGTTTGGCCTCATCCTCCTCCCAGGCACCAGCCATCCCTGGCCAGTCGCCCCACCCGACCACCGCCCCTCGCCCTCACCCAGCCGCCGCCCCTCGCCCCTACCTGGCCACCCGCTCGCCCCCCACCCAGCCGCCGCCGCTCGCCCCCACCCGGCCGTCACCCCTTGGCCCCCAACCCGGTCGCTGCCCCTCGCCCCCCACCTGGCCGCAGCCCCTCGACCCCCACCCAATCGCCTCCCCTTGCCCCCACCCGACCGCCTGCTCCCCCCACTGGTCGCCACCCCTTGCCGGATTCTTTCTTCAAATCAACATTTGTAGAATAGTTGCTGCTTCTTGAAAGCCGACGCCTTAGGTATATGTTCATCTTTCCTTCACGTTTTCTGTTCTATTGCTGCATGCTCACATAGTCACGTCCTCACATGTCTATCCTCTGTATACTCCTGTTTTCATATGTGAACAAACTCATTAGAGTAGTTACAAACTATGATGGATTAACTCCCTGATTTTTTGATGATACACTCGAATATCATGATAAAACAGCATGTACATACCAGTAGATATAATTTATTTTAAATGTTGCATATATAAATTATTTCCAATGGCTATATTAATTAACAATATTGAAGTACATTAGAAAAGGATTATAACCACATTTTCCCTATCTTTGCAAAGCAAATTATTTGGAAACAACCCCAACATTTAACAATTTTTGTGTTCAACTCTCAGACTCAGATGGCAACTCTAGGAAATAGTAGCCAACATGGGCCATCTTCTCAAGGCTCAATACTCCATGATCAGCAAGTAGGATCTGAATCTGAACCTCAAGTTAAAGAACATGCCGAAGATGCACAAGCAGAAGAGGAAGACTCTCGTGGCACAAAGAGGAAACTCACTTCACCCGTTTGGAACGAATTTACAAGATTGAAAGTCAATGGTGCTTGGAAAGCAAAGTGCATTTGGTGCAGTAAGTACCTTTTGGCAGAAACAAAGAATGGCACTAAACATCTACATGAACATTTGAAGGTTTGCATCTATCGGAAGAGGCAAGGGAAGGTACAAACCAGTTTGGGGTATGGATCTTTTGAACATGGGCAAGTAACTGTATAGAACTATGTCTTTGATCAAGACGTTGCTAGGAAAGCTCTCTATTCCATGATTATTCTGCATGAGTATCCACTGTCCATTGTTGATCACCATGGCTTTTGTAAATTTGTTAGTGCACTACAACCTTTATTTAAAATGGTCACTCGAAATACTATTGGAAAGGATATCTTGGATTATTATAATTCAGACAGAAAGAGAGCTCTCAGTTACTTGGATAAAAGCAGTTGTCGCATTGCTGTTACAACTGATCTTTGGACAGTTGATGATCAAAAGACAGTGGATGCTTAGAAGCTGCATTTTGAGGTGATTGCTATGCTAAATACTATTAATCTTATTGCTATGTTCAAATACTAATCTTTTTGCTATGCTGAACCATGTAGGTTTATATATGTGCCATGCCCACATACATCAGAGGTTATTTGTGAAGCACTACATAAAAGCCTTCAAAGTTGGAATCTTGATTGCAAGCTATCTACTTTGACTGTGGACAACTACTCAACAAATGATAAATTAGTTGAAACAATAGAGATGAAGAGTCCATCTAATCTTTTATTGGATGGAAAGCTTCTACATATGCGCTGTTGTGCACATATTCTTAACTTAATTGTAAAAGATGGCTTGAGTGCCATGGAGCATGTCATAAAAGAATCTGTGATAGTGTTTCCTATTGGACAGCTACACCAAAGAGGTATGAAAACTTTGTGAAAGCAGCTCAGTTTGTTAATGTTGAAATAACTAAAAAGATTGGTAGTGATTGCAAAACTAGATGGAATTCAACCTATGTTATGCTTAGTACTGCTATTCCCTATAAGAAGGTCTTTGAAAGGCTGAAGCAAATTGATATGTAGTTTAATTGTGCACCAACTGCTGTTGATTGGAATTTTGCCTCAACTGTTTGTGAAAAATTAAGCCTCTTCTATGAACTCATTGAAATATTTTCTGAAACTAAATATGTAACATCTAACATCTTCCCAAAGATATGTGAGGTCAAAATGCATATGAATAAATGGCTAGAATGTGGAGATCCAATAATTGAGGCTATGTCTGTTGAGCTGATAAAAAGTTTGACAAGTTTTGGTTTGATATTCATGGTTTGATGGCTATTGTTGTTATTCTTGATCCACATGGAAAAATGACAATGTTACATGCATGTTGTATTGCCCTTTTTGGTGAAGAAAACTCTGAAGAGAAGGTTACAGGGAGTTATAATTGCTTGTATGAGTTGATGAATGAGTATCGAGTGCATAGTGAAGAAGAGGGTATAGCTACATCATCTACTACTAGTGCTCCAATTGGTGCTAATAAGGTGCTTTCTATATTTAAAACACTAGCTGCTAGTAAGAAAAATATTGGTGTAGTAAAGACCAAAAGTGAGCTGGATCACTATTTGGAAGAAGAAACTCTTCCTTGTACAAATGAGGAATTTGATATACTGTGTTGGTGGAAGGTGGCTGGGACACATTATCCTACATTGTGGATGATTGCCCGTGATATCTTGGCTATTTCAATAACAACAGTAGCTTCTGAATCAGCTTTTAGCACTGGTGGTAGAGTGCTAAGTGAACATCGTAGTAGTCTCACTCCAGCTATATTGGAGGCATTGATGTGCTCACAAAGCTGGCTTTAGAATGACCTTAAAGGTATGCAACTAGTGATGTAAATATTTCAAAATTTATTTGTGATTCGAAGCTAGTGATGCAAATGTAATGCAATATTTACTTCTTAGGTGAAGGAGGAGTTGAGGCTTTATGGACATACCTTGAAGACATTGAAGAGGAGCTAAAAGATTGTTGTTCAATCTCGATGTCGACTCTGATTAGCAAACTAGTTTGTGGACATGTCTTTCATCTATTTGTTGAAATTGAACTATTTTCGTATGCTCCACTCTTGTTGCAAACTTAATTTGTTTATGTGTGAGGAACTATGTCAGTTTGTATTTCTATTGTAGTTGTTGAATGTGTGATGAAGCACTGCTGATAGCTACTGCTTTCACCATAAGCACAACCACCTGCACTCAAGTTTTGCTTAAGAGTAATTTCTGTTCCAGTTCTTATTATTCATGTTGTTGTAAGCCTGACTGCCCATCATCTGTGAGGCTATGATCTTAAGTACATATCGTATCAGGAGTCCTCGGAAATGGTAATTTCTCTACTATCTGGTTATATTCTCATTGATATTGTGGTCATGCATGTATGCAACTATATGGTTGAGCATTCAAGTGAGCCTCTGTGCACGAGAGAAGTTGTCTGGTGCAACTGGCTTTCCCCCCCTAAATTAACAGCGCTTCATCAGCTTAGGCTATGATGGAGCTAAGCTAGGCTTGCTTGCTGGGTACTTGGGCGTACCAATAGTGAGAGCCATTTGCATACACTGTTATGTACTAGAAGCTGTTGGATTCTCTCTTGCTTCAATATCTTGTAGATGACGTTTTTTTGTGTGTGTGCACTCATATTTTGTGGCAAATGTCTTGCATCCACGTACCATCATACCTGTGATGAAATACAATATTCCCATCGTTATAAGGAACATGTTCAATATTTCTGTACCAGCAGTGGAACATCTAATGGTTTCTTGCCATCACACCCCTCAATTGACGCCACTGTGCTATTAGTAGTGGAACATCCTGTCTCCGTAGGTACATGGGCATGCTCGCGGGTGATGGGCATGAGTGAGATTCTTCGCCTATCGTCCTTCGCAGGTATGTCCGTGGGGGGTAAACAGGGGTCACGGGTATGGGTATGGGTGAGCACTACCTGTGCCCGTCATGCCCGATTCCCATCCCTACTCCTAAGACAGCTGCATAATCTGGACATTCGAGATGAAGGTAATTGTTTCTACATTTTCAGAAGATAACTTTCTACGGTCCCACGTTCTTTCTTACGTTTGCCTACACTTGCATGTTTCCGTAGCTTGGTCTTTCACTACTACAAAATAAGCTATATTGGAAGCCTCATCACAGATAGTTCATGAGAAATTATTTGTGCTGTAATTATCATAGACAGTTTTACAAGCGTGATCGTGTACCGTTTGTGATACACAACTATCACAGATGGTTCTTACGAATAACTATCTATGAAATCGTTTGTGATAATGATAGTTATCACAGACGGTTCTTATGAATAACCGTTTGTAATAGTTAATTATCACAGATGGTTCGTATGAATAACCATCTGTGATAATTCACAGACAGTTATTAATATGAATCATCTGTGATAGTTGTCTATCACAATAATTTTCTGTTTGGTATGCAAAGCATTTTGATACAAGTGTAAAAATGACTCTGATGACGGTGACGACATCAAGGTAAAGTAAGGACCTCCTGCTAAGATGTTGTGGTATCTGTCTATAATTTCTCGTTTGAAGCATTTATTTGCAAATCAAAAGGATGCAAGATTGCTGTGTTGGCACTTGGAGCAACTAAGAAAGATGGAATGATAAGACACACTGCTAATTCTGCTTAGTAGAGGAACATCGATAAGATGTTTGTAGACTTCGGTGAGGAACTGAGGAATATAATGTTTGGGTTGAGTACAGATGACATGAATTCTTTCGGTAACATGAGCAGACGGTATAGCACCTGGCCCGTGAATGTATGCATGTACAACCTTCCTCCTTGACTGTGTATGAAGCGAAAGTATATTTTGATGTCACTACTTATCCAAGGGTCAAAGCAACCGGGGACGATATTGTTGTATAGCACCATTGGTGGAAGATCTTGTGACACTATGGAACTAAGGGGTACATGAATGGATTGTGCTATGACGCTCAGTTCGAAGTGTTGTACTTTGCTTGTGGCATGGAAGGGGCAGAACAAAATAATCAATGTTGTCAGGGGAGGTGTGTGGTGCTCAAAGCCAAAAGATGTGTGCCTCTGAAATCATGACATGAGAATACTATTGGCCAGTTCATTTGGTTTTTGGCTTTGGTTTATGAATAGTAACAGCTTGTAGAGAAGTTTGTAGAGAGAAACATCCGTGTGTGATTTTGGTTGATATAAATAAAGTCACTGCAGTATATACTACAATCGATTAGTAGACCTCGTTTTGAAAAAACACTCCGTTTGAAAGTTAGGTACTATAAAAAATATTTACAGTAGAAAAAATAATTTTTAGAACTCAATATAAACAGGACCACTACTACTAGCTGGGCTCTTGGTCCCCAGATTAGCATGCACAGGACAGAACACAATATTACAATCAATGTTGGCTAGGCAAGTGTATAGAAAACTAGTACTACTTTATCATTTTCCTTCTTGTTAAAAAGATTAAGGAGAAAAAAGACAAGTGAACAAGTACATTAGTGCAAGCTTGGATCTTTGTGATAGATAAACGTGAGTTATCTCTTCTCACCAGTGGGATTTGTGCATTGGAGATGTTGATGATGGTGTGCAACATGGAGGCAGGAAATATGCTATCAGTTTGCAAATTTTATCAAAGGGTATCAATGGAACTGGTAACCAGCGGTTACTGGATTTTTTGGACAAAAATGTTGAATTAAAATTTGAATTTTTTAGATGTAGAAAGAAAAAAGTAAAATTTTTTTGGCAGAATCAGCACTCAAGCACACGATCAGGCTTTCCCAAACATAGAGCCTTCCCACCAGGCCATGAGCACACTTGTACTACAAATGTGTCGTAAATTTCCTTTATACGTTGACGAAATTTATATCTGAAATATTTTGCCCGGTTTAATGGACCCTACCGATAACACCAATAACCGGCTGTTTTTGGCAAAATTTTGGCAGTAAGTTTTTCCCTACGTAGAGGAGCTTTGTGATACAGGGTGCAGGGGATGGAAGGGCAAGTAAAAGAGCTTTTGGAACATGCTTGTTTGGTGTAAAAGGGTTTTGTTTTTTTTGTCAACTACAGCAAGATTGCTAGTTCAAGATTGTCAGCACTATGCATTTGAAAATCTATAATCTTCAAGGAATTGTCATGATTCACATGAACAACATGCTATTTCAACAACACAGAAAAATTCATGCCACTCGCAAAGCTTACCACTTGAACTCCAACATGTTCTAATTAATTAGACAATAGGTGATACTTGTCGAACCCCAAAGCAACAACTCCGAGATCCTCTATGTAAATCACACTAGTCCAGAATCAGCTAGTGCACACAGTGGATAACAAAGATTCATCTCACACGTAATAACATTTATTCATTAACTAAATAAGGGTCTGATGACCAAAGTTTACACTAATGGTTCATAAACCAAAATTAAATATAAGCAATAGAAGAAGAACAATAATGCAGCAGCCCTTCAAGCCTACTCACAAGTGAATGACTGTAAGACATGGCCTACTCGTCGCTATCCTCACCAAAGTTGATGAACTCCTCTAAAAATAGTGAATGAAGCAACATGAGTATATAAACTACTCCACAAGTTACACCAGGAGGTTTAACATAATTAATGCATGCATAAGGGCTGATAATGGAAGGTATAGTAAGGTTAATTGAGCGTAAAGTGAAATTAAAGTAAATACTATAAATAGATTCAAAAGCTAATTTTGATACAATAGACAGAAATAGTAATTTAACAAAATAATATTATTAGCGCAGGCTCCGACCAAACACTAACCTATCCACAGGTATCCACCTGTTTCATCTTTCTAAAAGATTTCACAAGTTTCCATAAACCATATTTTATAAAATCAAAGTCTAATATACGAAAAAACTTTACTCAGCTTTCCCATGACCGTGGGTACAACAATTCAGGATAGTTTTACATTCTACAGCGGTTGTACAACTTTACCCACAAGATATGATTATCTCATAATATTAGCCAGTACACGCTTTCGTAGACGTGCAACTGAGAAAATCATAACAAGGCCTTTGTAATACAAAGCCTTCAATCTGGCCAAGTCAACACTAAGATTTCACCCCAGTAAGAAATCCATCAGATCATGACCCCCTTTTGAGCCGAGTGAGACTTCATATGGCCTACGCCACGCTCACTTTCAATCTACAGCGAGCCTCAGGTTAGGACATACAAATTAGTCAGCCTGGATTGTCCAATACTAGCCTTGTGGTAGTATGATAGAATATTGTAACAGTAGCTCACAGACCGGTCCTTAATTTGACTTAGACTCAAACCACATACCCCTTTTACCTGACAATCAATATTGTGTCACCAAACAACAATGCATGCTAGCACCCACCACCTAACCATTAGCCTAGGTCCAAACCAAGTTTTATATTATATTTTAAAATATCTCATATACTTTCTTGACTCACCAATGTCAATAATATATTTTAAAAGTTTATCATTTTAAGTGAAAAAGGTATCCCAACCTATGATTATTCTAAGCACGGCTAAGCTTTGGTATAAAATCTCTTGTTAATACTAATATGTCAACTAGGTTTTTCTCTTGAAAGGAGACTTGTTAATACCAAGTCAGAGGAAAACTTGCACCGAGATATGTGGGACCCTTCAATATTCTGAACCGACGAGGTGAAGCTGCTTATCAGTTGGAGTTGCCGCCAAGCATGTCAGGAGTGCACAACGTCTTCTTTGTCTCTTAGTTGAAGAAGTGCCTCCAAGTCCCCACAGAGCAAGATGCTTTGGAAACCTTGGATCTTCAAGATGACCTTACCTATCAGGAGCAGCCAATCAAGATCCTCGAGACCGTAGAGCGTCAGACCAGAAGGAAGACCATCAGATTCTACAAGGTTCAGTGGAGCAACCACACCGAAGACGGAGCCACCTAGGAGTGAGAAGAGGATTTGAAGGCCAGCCATCCCTATCTCTTTTGCTAGCCAGTGCAAATCTCGAGGGCGAGATTTCTTTTAAGGGGGGGTAGTTTCGTAACATCCCAAAAATTTTATTCCTTTGCTAAAGTGTTTTCTGGGATTTAATAGATTTTCTGGATTTTATTTCCAAGCCCTAAACTGAGAAAACTAAAATTTCCATTTTATAAAAGTCAAAATAAATGCATTTCATTTTTCTTAAGTCAAATCTGTAATTTATTAATTTTCAGGAATTTATGAAGATTTAAAACTCTCCTTTCAAAGGCAAATTGTGTTTTTGCAAAATATAAATATCAAAATAGGTTAAAAATATTTTTATTAAGTATAATTTAGTTCCAGATGATTCCCTGAATTTTTCTGGAATTTTTAAAATCTATTTGGTATTTTTCCGAGCTATCTAAAGCTTATTATTATTTCTGGAAAATCAAAAAGAAAATTAAATCCCAAAACCCTCTCAGGCTACCAGATGCCGCCCTTTGGGCCGATCCCCGCCGCCGGATCCAACCTCAGCCGTCCGATCTCATTTAAACTCCTTCCCTGCCTTCCTTTCCTCCCTAGCCGACAAGTGTCACGCATCGGCCGGTCACCTCCTCGCCCGATTCAATCTCAGCCGTCTGCAGTCACTTACCTCTTCACCCACTCCTATCTTCCCTCCGATCGACGTGTGGCCTAATCCGCACCGTCCCCCGTTGCCATTTTAAATCTCAGCCGTCCCGTGTCACTTAAAGCGCTCGATCGGCTCGGATTCAACCGCTGTTGTTGGATCGGATCCAGACCGTCCCTGTTCACTTACCCCTTCGCACAGCACCCTACAGCCCCGATCGTCCCTCCTTACCACCCGTCGCAAAATCCTGCCGCTGCCCTCTTCCCTTCCCATTTCCTTCTCTCACTGACCCGCGGGCCCCACTTGTCAGATCCGTCTCCCCCGCGGCTTTCCTTTCTTCCCCGCGCGATCACCGCCCCCTGCCGCCATTGATGCCGTTCCCGATTGATTCCCCGCGCCAACAGCAGATTAAACCTTCCATTACACCGTGCCCGTTTCCGCCGTTACCTCCCCAATTAAGCCCCTGATCGCCGCCGCATTGAAGGTCTCGGCTGTTTCAAGCCGAGGTGAATGCGCGCGCCCGTTACCTCCCCTCCCCACCTATAAAAGGCACGCCCCAAGAATCCCCTCTCCACACCGCCTCTCCCTTGCCTCTCAATCCAAGCTCCGGAGCCAGCAACGCCTCCCTGTGCTCGTTTCCCTCTCCGCGGCTTCGTTGACTCCGGCGAGCAATTCCCGCCGCCCCGAGCCTTCCCGTGCCACACTGCCGCCATTCCGAGCTTCAGTGGAGCCGTGCGCACATCCTCCGTCCCTTCCCCGAGCCTCGTCGACACCGGAGCTATTCCGCCGCTGAGGACCTTCCTCTGTCGCCGCCCCTCACCGTCGCCGACGACCTTCCGATCGCCCCCAGGCTCCGCACGAGGTACCGATGAACTCCCCATGCTCTCCTCTGCGTTTTGGCACCTTTGGCTGGCGCCACCGCTCGCCGGAGCGCCGGTGGCCATCGGGCCCCGAGCGCCACTACCGGCCGCCCCGGCCACATCAGCGCCGTCGCCCAGGTGGCAACCCAATGGTAGCCATGTGCGTGCCATGCCTCGGCCACGCAGACGCCCGGCTGCCACCTCGCGCGCACACGCCCACGTCAGCTTGACGCTGTGATGTGGCAGCCACGTCGTGCCACGTCACAGGCCACGTCAGCCCTACCAGTTTTATTAAATCCGAAAATCCTTGCTGACGTCGTGCCTACGCAATAAATCCTATTTTTCAGTATGAAAATAAATCAGCCGAAATTAAATTCCTGTGCTGACGTCATAATCTGTTATTTCCTTTAGAAAAATAATTCAGACTGACGTCATAAATATTTTTTCGGTTTAAAAATAATTCCAGAAATTGTGTATTTTCTTTTTAATTGTAATTAAACTTTAAAAGGCTACAACTTCTTCATTTTAACTCCAAATTGACCCGTTCAAATTTCTAAATTTTTCTAAAATCATAAACTTTCTATTTCTGACCTCCTTTTGAATTTTTGAATTTAATTGAATTTCTTTTGAAATAGCTCTTTACGTTAGATTTTGACGATTGCAGAGAGTTCGACTTCGACGATTCTCAGCAGGGCTTCGAGCAAGGCATGTTACACCTTTGACCATGTTGAACAAAATATTTTAAATTATTTATATTGTTTTACTGTATATGCATGCATATCTTTAATCAAATGTAATTCAAATTTGATTTAAATCTTAGATATACCCATGATCCTTTGTTTATGGCCAATTTGAATCTCGAATTCATATACCTTGTCACCCTAGCTGAAACTAGTTAGTACCTTAGTATTAACTAAAAATTTTATAGAATTGCTTAGCCTGGTTTAGTATAATTTTAGGTGGGATCAACTATTTCACATGAAATAACAGTTCCTTTTGAAATCTTGACTTCGGTGAGTCAAGTATGTTTCATGAAATGGTTTAAAAATGAAAATAGAAACTTATATTTTGGACTTAGACTAATGGTTAAGTGGTGGGTGCCGGCATGCCTCGTGTTTGGTGACACCTGGTGGATTGTCGTGTATGTGGGTTTGTGGTTGAGCCTAAGTCGGATTAAGGACCGTTTCTGTGATTCATTTTATGAAGTCTTTTCGTACTACCACAAGTTCAGTATGGGATGGACCTGGCTAAGTAATTTGTGAAGTTCCAAATATAATTTCGCTATAGGCTGAATGTGAGCGTGCCGTAGGCCGCGAGAAGTCTCACATGGCACCAGAGAGGGCTCCAACTCATGGATTCGAGTTGTGGTGAAATCTTAGTGGCGGCGTGACTATTTTGGCTATGAATCTTTGGAACAGCCTTGTCATAAAATCCCCGTCGCACACCTAAGGTAGTGTGTTAATCGCGTGGCTCAAGCGGGAGGACACGTCTTGTGGGTAAAGTTGTACACCTCTGCAGAGTGATAATCTATGCTGGATAGCCGTGTCCACGGTCATGGACATGCTGAGTAGAGTCTTCACAGATTAGACTTAGTTTTATAAAAACTTGGTTTTTAGCAAGCAACAGTGAATCTGTCAATGGTCCGGGTGGATGCCCGTGGTTAGGTTAGTGTAGGTCGGAATCTACAATAACGTTATTACTTTGTCAAATAATATTCGTATGAAGTATTAAAATTCAGCTTTTCATACTTACGTTATTATGTTTAAATTCAAGTACTGCTTTTCTGCAAATTACCTTAATTAAGCCTTCCTTTGAAATCCTTTATGCATGCATTCACTCTATTATATTCTCGGTGTAACTTGTGGAGTACTTTAAAGTGCTCACCTTGCTTAAATCCGTTGCCAGACTTCGACGGTGAGGACTACTACAGCGAATAGGATGCGTCTTACAGTCATTCGCATGTGGGAGGCCGGATAGGCTGAACTGCTACCTTTATATTTTCTGCTGCATTTATTTTGTTTGTTGGCCATGTGCCCCTATTTTGTAAGACCTGGTCCTAAGGCCTGTATCTTTGCTTAATAAAAAATGTGGTGATTTTGCATGATATACATCACTGTTTACCTTGTGTGCACTAGCTTTTCCTGGGATAGTGCGATTTACACAGAGGGACTTGGAGTGTTGTTCCGGGTCCCGACAAAGGATGACAACCTCTCCTTCACCGATCGGGTTGCCATTGAGAACTCAAGGTCTCCTCCTTGAAGGAGGGAAAAGTAGGGCGATGGGTTGATGCCATTTCTCACTTTAGGGAGAGAGGTCTTAATTCTTGGGATGTGGTGAACGATTTCTCTATGCACTAGATAAGCCCTTTGAAGTCATGCGACTAGGGATTCTTCAAAAGGTAAGCCTTGAAAAATTCCAACCAATCAAGTTTTGTTTTTGTTTGGTTAAATATTTTCTACCTCAAGGTTTCCTCTGGTCTCATAGCCCTATCCTCTGCTGAGGTGAGAGAGCTGATCAAAATGATCTGTGCGAGGAAGCTCAGCTAGAAGGTAGAGGTGCCCTCGATCTTGACTGTTACCTCTCCAGAGGAGAGGATTGAAAGGCTTAAGATAAAAAATGATAACCCTTTTCATCAATAGCACCGATCGGTGTGTCGTGATGTTCTTGTGATGTGCAAAGGGTCGGATCGGAGAGCGACGAGCCGTTTGAGAGCTCGGGGGATGCTCCCTTGAGTCCTAAGAGAGGGCAAAGCGTGAGCAAGTCATATGGATCTTTGGGATCAAATCTTGCTCCATCAATCACTACTTTGCCAGTTCTCCTGATCATCACTCTGACCGCTTCTACGACTGCTCCAACGACTGTGTAGGCTTTCAACAGTGGAGTCTCCTTAGAGGTAGGCTTCTACTATGACTCTGAAAGTTTTTCTTATAAGCCTACCTCTTCTCTTATAAGAAGGATAGAGAAAAGGCACCAACAAAAATATATTTCTTGGATGAAGGACTTTATCACCGAGCTTATTTTAGTTAGTGACCAGGCGTAAGAGAGGGACGAGACATTGATCGGAGCCATTACAACCGTAGAACTAAGTTCAACGATTGTGGGCTCTAAAGCGCTCAGAGTGGTCTGGAGTGGATGATGGTAATTTCCCATGCTTGCGTACCCTGTCGATCAGCTCCGCCAATCAACTACGTCTCTTTTGTCGGCTCCCTTTCCTTCCTTGGTTACGCTGTTCGTATATTTCTGTAAAAATCTTGCAACGGTTCCTGCTTGGCCCACCCTTTGTGAACTATGCATTACGTGGTGTGAAATGAACATCCTACCCTCGCATCACTTTTGAAGTTGGAGCTAACAGAGTGTCCGAACCTGAGTGCAGTCGGTTCCCTCCCCTCACTCACCACCTTGAATCTACAAGGTCCACTGCCGAATGAAGAGACATTGCATAGGCTGTTGAATTACCACCCGTCGCTGGAGTGCCATGACATGCATCCCTCTTGATCCTCAAGGCCTTCCTTCGCTCAGGAAGCTCTGATTAAGCTATAAAAATCTGCAGTACTGCAATGGGCTCGTTGGCCTCACTTCCCTCAAGGAGCTCAAGGTCTAGGGCTGTCCGAATCTCCCCGTACATAGTTTGGTCCCAAGACAGCTGCATAATCTGGACATTCGTGATAATGAAGGTATGTATTGTTGTATATACCCAGGGGTAATATCGAAATTTCACAATTGATAAAAAGAAAATAAAAAAAAGAAAGGAGAGGAAACGGGCCCACCTGTCGGTGGGCCGAGCTGAAGATAAAGGAGGAGCTTTTGCTCCTCCTCTCACTGAAGCGCACGGGAGGCTCGGGTAGTCCCGAGCGGGCGGCGGCAAGGGCAATGGCACGAGCGGCTCCGACGGCGATGCGCACGATGGAAGATAAGGTCCACCCAGTGGACCGGCTCTCCCATGTGCCTGTGCGGTCTGCTTCTTCCTTCCCCCTCCTGTGTGACGCGGTCCCATCGGTGGCTCTTCCAGATCCAGTTTTCGCGGGCTCGACTTGGCTCAGAATCGGGCGAGTGGGCTTGGCGGAGAGGGAGGAGCGGCTGGGGGGGCCCAGGGGACTCAGTCCTGCCGTTGGGGCGCATGCGCTGAGTGGTTCCCTTCCCCTCCTCTCTTGGCTATAAGAGGAAGCGGGCTACTTTTCGGTGAGGCATCCCCGAAACCGAGTGAGTCTTTCTTCCTCCTCTCCCTTCGAGTTCTGATTTTGTCTATGGTGTGTGGCTTCGGTTTGGTGGCTTGACTTCCCGACGCCGATTTCGATCCTCCGTTGGTGCTTGACGGCTTGGGGTTGGGCGACTCCTACTGAGATCTTGTGTGACGTCTCATACCTCGGCTTTGTCGGTGTGTGTGATGATACTTCGGCAAAGAATGGCTTTGTATCTCCGTTGCATTTTGTCCTCGCTCACTGTGGTTTACGAATGCAATAGGTTTTCTGGGACAGCGCTACACAGCGTGCCTAGCTCTGTGATCTTTGTGGTGATTTCGAATATCAGCAGTTTTGTGAGTATACAAATTTAATCCTTGGCTCTACAGTTTCATATATATATATATATATATATATATATATATAAATGTTTGTGAATGCTAAAGAATCAGTGGGATAACTGCTGGATGATGAAATAGTCATATACTTAATTGGATGTTAAATCTTTGAGCTCTAGAACATTGATACCATAGCTATTGCCTTGTCGAATGGTCAAATAAGAGGTTTGATCTTTGAATATTAATTCAACAGTCATCTGATTTCGGCATTAGCATATTGATGGGCTGTTTAAATCATGTGTTGACTTCAATTATGTTAGCTATTGCATGATCGGATAATTTGATTAATAAAATTAGTAAGAGATCAAATTACGTTTGTTTACATTCTAGTTGACATCAAGTGACCATCTTTGCTTACGTGCTGTGCTGGCCAAAATTATATGCTTATATATATCTTTGAAACTTGCGCCTATTAGACTTTGTTTAGAGCTCAAAGGTTTGATACGTTCTTTGATATATCCAATTGATGAAGAGTATAAGACTTTGGTAGCAGGACGGCCAAGAGTAACTCTTGTGTAACCCTACTCCTGAGAGCACAAATTATCAATTAAACTTGAGCTTTTTGCTAGTCTTAATAGGTCCATGTTCTATACATTGTCTTACATATTCAAATTTAGAAGTTTGCTACTTCCTTTAATGAATGTGTTATTATACAAGTGGTATGATCAATTCATATGATTACATATATGTTACATCATTTGTATATGTCTTGATATCATTCTTGTATTTACATAATTATATTAGAATTATAATATTATCCATGCTTATAGCGCATCTACTACAACAATCCAGAAACCTATATTTAAAGAAATAGCTTTATCATCCGATGTCGTTAAGCCGAAAGTGGTGCGAACTTCAAATGTTGGCAGGCTAAGACAAAATTATAGCCGACTGATCTCAAACTCTTTTGGATCATTTCAAATCCTCTAGTGTTCCCGTTGGAAATCTATGAAATGATGCGGTGGGAGGATGTGAACAATTTAGTCTTAGCCCGTCTGTTAGCGATTTTGTCCAACCAGCTGTTCGACGTCTATGTCAACTTCACAAACACCAAGCTGCTCTAGGATGAACTTGAAGAGAAGTATTCCGAAGGGGACAACGGGACTGAGTCGTTCGTGACTGCGAACTACTTGAACTACAAGATGGTCGAAGGATGGTCGGTGATGGAGCAGCTCCATAAGCTACAACTCCATGTACATGACTTAAGTCAGTACGACTGTCCTCTACCAAAGAAGTTCCAAGTGAACATCGTCCTGCCTAAGTTACCGCCCTCGTGGCGTGACTTCGTGACTGCTCGTCGATATATGAAGGAGCGCTTGACTCTCAATGAGCTGTCAGCAGCTATAAATGTCGAAGAACGTGCTCGAGCTAGTGACGGTGTAGGAAAAGCTCAAGTCCGAGCTCATCAAGTACAAGTCAAGAGTACTGGAACCTTTGGAAAACCAAAATTCAAGAATTAGCTCCAAGTCAAGCTCCAACCTAAGAAAATGAAGAAGAAAAAGGTGGACAGTGTCTGCTTTGTCTGCGGGGAAGCTGGACATAAGGCCAACTATTGCCGCAATCGCAAAGGCAGAGGTCCTACCCCTGGTCAGCACAAGTGCCGTAAGGCTAAAGTAAATGTCGCACTAGCCAGCTCCAGTTTGGAAGAGTATGTACCTTAGGCCTTTATGTTAAGTCCATCAATTGATTGGTGGATTGATACAGGTGCTGCTAGACATATATGTTTTGATCGATCGTGTTTTTCTTCATTTTAGGGTGAAGGTGGTAGATCCGTCCTAATGGGAAACGGAGTCGTGCGACAGTACGTGGGATTGGACAGGTTTGCCTGAAGCTTACCTCGGGCAAAACACTCATCTTCAAGGATGTACTATATGTGCCTGCAATGACTCGCAACCTTCTGAGCGGGTCGATGCTATGTAGGCATGTTCCGCTTATCAATTCTTGATTCCAATGATGTAGCTATTTACAATGTTTTCCATTGCAATAAAATCTATGATATTTGGCATTCACGTTTGTGTCATGTTAACTTTGAAGCTATTATGCGGTCAGGAAAAATGAATTTAATTCCAAGTTATAATTATGAGAAAGGTTCAAAATGTGAAGTGTGTGTGCAAGCAAAGTAACCCCGAAAACCTTTTCATAGCGTTGAAGGGCGGAACACTTCTCCACTTGAACAAATCCATTCTGTTCTTTACGAGATGAATGAAATATTAACTAAAGGTGGCAAATGCTATTTTCTGACTCTCATAGTTGATGTGACTAAGTATTGTTACATATATTTACTTAAGTCAAAAGATGAAGCACTTGAATATTTTAAAATCTATAAAGCCGAAGTTGAAAATCAGCTAGAAAAGAAAATCAAACGGTTACAGTCGGATCAAGGTAGTGAATACGTCTCAAATGAATTCTCTCAGTTCTGTGAAGAAAGTGGAATAATACATGAGATTACTCCACTATACTCACCCCAATCAAACAGAATAGCCGAAAGAAAGAACCGAACTCTTTGTGACTTGGTTAACGCCATGCTCCAAAGTGCAGGTATGCCGGACTATTGTTGGGGTGAAGTAGTTCTCATAGCTAACTATATTCTGAATAGGGTTCTGCCTTGAAATCAGGAGGAGACACCCTATGAAGGATGGAAGGGGAGAAAACCTAACTTGTCATTTCTTCGGACATGAGAATGCCTTGCAAAGGTACATGTACCATTACCGAAGAAAAGAAAGCTTGGTCCAAAAACCGTTGATTGTGTCTTTCTAGGGTAAGCTAAAAGTAGCACGGCATATAGATTTCTAGTAGTCAAATCCGAGGTGAGTGACATCACTACAAACATAGTGATGGAGTCTCGTGATGCGACTTTCTTCGAACATATGTTTCCTATGAGACCAACTGAAGTCATTGACCATACTGTACTAGTTGATTACTCTATTCTTCCTAGTGTAGACAACACTGCTCCAGAGTTGGAATTGACGATGAGTAAGAGACAGAGGACTGAGAAGTCACTGGCGATGACTATGTCACCTATGTCGTAGATGATGAACTACGAACCCTTTCAGAGGCATACACATCTCCGGATGTGGATTAATGGAAGGAGGCAGTTTGTAGCGAGATGGATTCCATCATAGCTAACGGAACCTGGGAGATTACAGATCTTCCACCTGTATCGGACCCCGGAGCAATGACTCCTGGATCCTCTGTGTAAATCGCACTAGTTCAGAATCAAGCTAGTGCACACAGTGGATAACAAAGATTCATATCATGCACAATGATATTTATTTAATAACTAAATATGGGCCTGATAGCCAAAGTTTACATCAATGGTTCATAAACCAAAATTAAATATAAGCAACAAAAAAGAACCATAAAGCAGCAGCCCATCCTGCCTGCCCATAGGCGAATGACTATAAGACGTGGCCTACTCGTTATTATTTTCACCGAAGTTGATGAAGTCCTTTTATGAAAATAGTGAATGAAGCAACATGAATACATAAAGTACTCCACAAGCTACACCAGGAGGTTTAATAGAGTTTATGTATGCATAAGAATTGACAATGGAAAGCATAATAGATTATTTGTGTGAAAAAGCAGAATTAAAGTAAATACAGTAAGTAGAATCAAAAACTGAGTTTGATACAATAGATAGAAAGAGTAATTTAACAAAATAATATCGTTAGTGCAGGCTCCGATTAAACACTAACCTATTCATAGGTATCTCACCTGGTCCATCTTTTCCATAAAGATCTCATATGGATTCCATTCATCCACAAGTTTTTTAACATCTCCTATGGACTCTATCCATCCATAAGCCTTTTTAGAAACCATTTTGAAAATCAAAATCTAATCTGTGAAAAGCCTTACTCAGCTTGCCCATCACCATGGGCACGGCTATCTAGGATAGATTATACACTTTGCAGAGGTTGTACAGCTTTACCCACAAGATATGATTATATCATATTATCGGCCATTACATGCTTCCGTAGGCGTGTGACTGAGAAATCATAACAAGGACTTTACAATACTAAGTCTTCATCCTGGTCACGCCGCCACTAAGGTTTCACCACAACTTGAATCCACAAGTTAGAGCACCCTCTTGTGCTGTGTGAGACTTCTCATGGCCTACGCCACACTCACATTCAACCTATAGCAAGACCAAAGTTGGGACCTCACAAATTAGTCAGTCAGGACTGTCCCATACCAGTCTTGTGGTAGTACGATATGGCTTTGCAACAGTACCTTATAGACCGGTCCTTAACTTGACTTAGGCTCGAACCACATGCCCCTTATGCCTGACAATCAACATTGTGTCATCGAACAACAATGCATGCCAACACCCACCACGTAACCATTAGCCTAGGTCAAAACCAAGTTTTATATTTTATTTTAAAAACATTCCATATACTTTCTTGACTCACCAAAGTCAAGAATACATTTTAGAAAATTATTGTTCTAAAGTGAAACAAATATTCCCACTTAAATCATTCTAAGCATGGCTAAGTAATTCTATAAAATTTCTAGTCAGTACTATTGTATTAATTAGGTTTTCAGCTAAGGTGACAAGACATAAGGAAGTTCAATATCAAATTTGGCCATACACAAAGGATCTGGGTATAACTAGAATTTAAATCGAATTTAAACTAGATTTGAATAAAAGTACGCATGCATAATAATTTTAAAAATAACATAAATAATTTAAATTACTGGGAGCAACATGATCAAAGGTGTAACCTGCTTTGCTCCGAAGTTTGCTGAGGTTCACCAAAATTATACTCTTCGGAATAGTCGTAGTCTATACGTGAAAAGCCAGAACAAACTAAACTCAAATAAAATCCAAAAATTATGAAATATATACTGGAAAATAGAATATGAATTTAGGACTTTGGATGGTTCCAATCAAAGTTAGGATGAAGGAGAATGGCTTCTAGAAGTTTGAATTCCAAAGAATGAATAAAAGGAATTATCAGAATTCTTTTGTGAAGGAGAAGTGGTCGAAAGCTACAATATTTATGTATGGTCGAAACCATGATCGAAGGTGTAGTCGAAGCCATGGTCGAAACCATAGTCGAATCAACGGTTGAAGTTGCAGAGGTCGAAGTCGAAGACAGAAACTTCAAGTATGGGTGAAGTCAAAGATTCGGATGAAGACGTAGTCGAAACTGTACAGTGGTCAAAAGATTAGATTATGCAGAGTGCTCGAAAGGATCAGACGGCTTGGAGAGATCTGACAGCTTCGAGTGGTCGAAGAGATCGAAGGATTTAGAGAGGTCAGAGGGTGCGCAGGTTAAAACGGTCCAACAACCATGGTCGGTTTGAAGACGGAGGTCAAACTCGAAGGCTTCGAGATCGAAGGCCGAAGTCGAAGTCTTCAAGGTCGAAGGTCGAAGGCTGGAGTCGAAGTCTCCGAAGGTCAAAGTCAAAATCGGAGTCTTCGAAGGTCGAAGTCTCTGGGGTTGAAGGTCAAAGTCGACGTCGAAGGATCCGAGCAGTCGGAGTCTAAGAAGCCTCCAAACGGTCAGAGTCTAAAGAACCTTTGGACGGCAGAGTCTAAAGAGCCTCCGGATATCGGAGTCTTATGAGCCTCCGAACGTCGGAGTCTAAGAATAAGATGACTGGGAGAGGTCGGAGGCATCGAACGGTTTGGTAAGATCGAACATCTAAAGGGTTCCATTAGCTACGGTGCTCTGTCTGTATGGAAGGTTGAGCGATAGCTCTTAATGAATTCGAAGTCTATATGACTATGGGAATCGTCCTACAGGATTCCCTGGAGAATTAACCTACGTGAGTACGATCGTGAGGTTGCGATCAAAGAAAGTTAGGGGCATACTTTCTTAAAGTACTCATGAGCTAGATATGGGGACATGACCATAACGTCCCATCCCAAGAGGGAAAAGGGCAAGCCGCCCTGTACAGAGTGTAACTTGGGCGAAAATTCACACACCAAGACATTGGATCAAGGCAAAGTCCTCCTATGTCTGTGCAGAGTCATAGTCTTTGTTACTAGACTTTGGGTTCAAACCCGAAAGGTACCCATCGTCGAACAGCTGTATATTGAATAAGATTTTGAGCATCGTTTATCAATTGATAAATTGGTGGGGACTGTTGTATATACCCAGGGGTACTATCAGAATTTCGCAATTGATAAAAAGAAAAGAAAAAAAGAAAGGAGAGGAAATGGGCCCACTTGCCGGTGGGCCGAGCTGAAGATGAAGGAGGAGCTTGCTCCTCCTCTCACCGAAGCGCACAGGAGGGTCGGGTAGTCCCGAGCGGGCGGTGGCAAGGGCGACAGCACGAGCGGCTCCGGTGGTGGCGTGCACGGCGGAAGCTGAGGTCCACCTGGTGGACCAGCTCTCCCATGTGCCTGTGCGGTCTGCTTCTTCCTTCCCCCTCCCGTGCGACGCGGTCCCGTTGGTGGCTCTTCCAGATCCAGTTTTTGCGGGCTCTACTTGGCTCAGAATCGGGCGAGTGGGCTTGGCGGAGAGGGAGGAGCGGCCGGGGGGCCAGGGGACTCAGTCCTGGCCGTTGGTGATTCTTCCTCCTCTCCCTTTGAGTTTCGATTTTGCCTGTGGTGTGTGGCTTTGGTTTGGTGGCTTGACTTCCCGACGCTGACTTCGATCCTCTGTTGGTGCTTGATGGTTTGGGGTTGGCCGACTCCTGCCGAGATCTTGTGCGGCGTCTCATACCTCCGCTTTGTCGTTGTGTGTGCTGATACTTCGGCAAGAGAAGGGCTTTGTATCTCCGTTGCCTTCTTTCCTTGCTCACTGTGGTGTACAAGGGCAATAGGTTTTCTGGGACAGCGCTACACAGCGTGCCTAGCTCTGTGATCTTCGTGGTGATTTCGAATATCACCAATTTTGTGTGTGTACAGATTTAATCCTTGGCTTTACAGTTTATATATATATATATATATATATATATATATATATATATATATATATATGTGTGTGTGTGTGTGTGTGTGTGTGTGTCTGTGTGTCTGTGAATGTTAAAGAATCAGTGGGATAATTGCTCGATGATGAAATAGTCATATACTGAAATTGGATGTTAAATTTTTGAGCTCTAGAACATTGATACCTAGGGCCGGCCACGAGGGGGCGGGGCGACGCCCGGGCCCCAAAATCCAGGCCCACCAAAGACGTCTCCTCGCATTCCGCTTGATTTCTCCGTCCCCACAAACTTCAAGCAACGATGTATACAGAGCACGCTCCGCCTCGTCGCCGTCTTCTACTCTTCTCGTTCTTCCTCCGAGGCTCCGCCGCTCCAATTCTCGTGTTCTATTTCTCATCAACGTGTTCGAAGTGTGGGGTTCCGTCTAACCTTGCCAACATATGCATGGGAATTGCAAATTTATCGTGTGTGTCTCTCAACTTGTTCTACTGCTCGTTATATTCAGTTGATCGATCTTATTTTGGTGTGTTTGCTTCCTGTGTTCAATTGTAGCTATGCTTCTAATGGACCAACTAGGCATAAAAGTGCTTCTTTCAGGAGCTTCCTTGGCATGGTAAGCACTCACTATAATTGAAAGATATATTGAACATTACTGACTACACTTGCTGGTATAGGCCTTTGCAAATTGCAATGGGAGTTCAGGCTGTTGGAGCAAATCGTCACTACCTTGGTTCAGCAAGTGTTTATCTTTCAGTTGGTGTTGTGCTGCTGTAAGTTTCGGAGTTTTACGCCATTCACTACCTTGGTTCTACTAACTTGCAAGTTTCTTGAACTTAGTTCTTCGCATAATCTATGCTAAACTGCACTAATTTGGGGTATCTAAATTGATTACCTTAAGCAACACTTCTTACAGAATTAAGTCAATTTATCCTGGATTTATGTGCCATCATGCCTTTATTTAAGTTGATAATAAGAAATTTATTGTATATTATATTGTCAACGGCGTGTTCTGCCGACTTTTAGTATGCATACAGTCGAGTATCTTTGTGTGATATCTGTTTTTCTGACCAAAGTAATTAGCAGCAGAAAGGATACTGTGTTACTGCACTTGTTTCATCTTGATTCCAATGTAGCATTTTCCCCTCAATGGTATTGTGCTACTCTTAACATGTTCTGCATATGCCTCTCTTCTATGTCTTAACTTCCCATAAGGATTTTCCATTTGGTTAACTTGTATGTTAGCAGCTAAATTATGAAACATTTTGCCTATGTGCTCGTAGCAGAACTGAATTTTTTTTCATGGCTGTAGTTTATACATTCTTATAATTGCAAGAATTATGATACTTCTGTCAGTTACTTACAGTTGAGCATTTCTTTTGCAGGTTTGTCTTGTCATTTTCGTTAGGAGCAGGCTCAGTTCCAGGACTTCTTTTGCCTGAGATTTTCCCAAACAAAATCCGAGCCAAGGCGATGGCTCTGTGCATGTCTATGCATTGGGTAAGATTTTCTTCAACCGACATTGCATGTGAAATGCCCGACGTTAGATCGAAGAAACAAATTTTGGCTGCAATATGGAAGAGTTATGCACTGTATTTTTACACTAGCTTCCCTTTTGTTTTGGGTTGATTGAAAGAAAATGCATAAACTAAAAAAGAAACAAAAATACATTACCTATTTGTTGGTAAAATTAGATATATATATGTGTATATATAGATTTATATTTAGATATTTATACTAGGGCCCCTATTTCTAGTTTCGCCCTGGGCCCCTAAAATCTCAGGACCGGCCCTGTTGATACCATAGCTATTGCCTTGTCGAATGGTCAAATAAGAGGTTTGACCTTTGAATATTAATTCAACAGTCATCTGGTTTCGGCATTAGCATATTGATGGGCTGTTTAAATCATGTGTTGACTTCAAGTATGTTAGCTATTGCATGATCGGATAATTTGATTGATAAAATTAGTGAGAGATCAAATTACATTTCTTTACATTCTAGTTGACATCAAGTGACCATCTTTGCTTACGTGCTGTGCTGGCCGAAAATTATATGCTTGTATACATCCTTGAAACTTGAGGCTATTAGACTTTGTTTAGAGCTCAAAGGTTTGATATGTTCTTTGATATATCCAATTGATTAAGAGTATAAGACTTTGGTAGCGGGACAGCCCAGAGTAAATCTTGTGTAACCCTACTCCTGAGAGCACAAATTATTAATTAAACTTGAGCTTTTTGCTAGTCTTAATTGGTCCATGTTCTATACTTTGTCATAGATATTCAAAATTAGAAGTTTGCTACTTTCTTTAATGAATATGTGTTATTATACAAGTGGTATGATCAATTCATATGATTACATGTATGTTACGTCATTTGTATATGTCTTGATATCATTCTTGTATTTACAAAATTATATTGGAATTATAATACTATCCATGCTTATATCGCATCTACTACAACATGTATCTCGTTTTCAGAAGATAATTTTGTTGTTACAAGCCGCGTTCTTTCTTACGTTTCCACAGCTTGGTGTTTTAAGGACTTCGATCGCTGGGGGGTCCTGTCCTTTCGAAGACTACCGGTAACCCCTTGAAGCTGGAGGACTGCTATGGCGGCCGGTGGTGGAGAAGAAAACTTGTCGGGTCTCTGCTTGTGTGCATCAGTGCATACAAGTCCCTACTCTTCTGCACACATGTTATTTGGTTGGGGAGGATTTGGCATATGTATGTCGGAGGAACCAAGCCAGCGACACTGCGAAGATTTTGAGGTATCAACATGGATGATTGAGCCCCTCTGCACCAGGATTTAAAATTTCTTTTTTACTTCGTCCGGAGCTTTTGAATTGAAATTTTATTTTTTATACTTATTGTAAAAGCAAAAAAAAAAGCATTTCCAAAGCTCGAACTCGCGGCCTTCCCCTTTTAAAGGTTGCTGCTTACCACCAAGCAAAATGTATCACTAAGAAAAAATTCCTTGAATGTCACCGCCACCAAAAAAATTAGAAACAAATTTTATGCCAATTATACCAAGCTTCACATTGTTTCTGCAAATAGAGTCGGTATTTGGCAATATTTCCTTTTTGCATAGGAAAGCAAATAATAAGGTTAAAAGTTGATGATAATTGATGCTGCTGAGTTTTGTAGGTAATAGGCTAAAACCACTTTGTTATGCTGAGTTTTGTAGGCAATATTTTCTTTTAAACTGCTTAACTAATTCACATGGGTAATGCTATTACACCTCACCAAAGCAACCTAATTCGAAAACAGAGAGAAATTGATATTTCATTTCCTTGCCAGAAATTACAAACTTCTTTCTTGAATTTGATCCCAAATGGTTGATTCCTTCTGGTTTGCTTCTAGTAGTACCAGCTCATGAGGCTATAATACACCCATATGTTCATTAGTAATGGAGATTGAAGAGGATCTGTTTTTGAGTGAATAGTAAGACTCAAAAACCAACATATCTGGGCTACCTTCACCTTTCTCAAAAGCATCAGCTACCACTGCATACATTTATCATTGCATCAGGAATGGTCTGTCCTGATCATCCAATTTCCCAGAAATTTCATAGGAATCAATACAAATTCCGTAGGATTTGTAGTAAATCCCCTGCGTTGCAAATGGCCTAAGGGCATCTCCAAGCCGCCCTCCCATCCGCACCGTCCCTCGCCTGGACTCGTCTCGCAGCCATCCGATTGGACGCATGTCAGCCACCCCGTCTTCGTCTCGGATGTGTCCGCCGCGCCGTCTCCTCCTCGGTTTCCTCGGGATGAGCGCATAAAAACCCACGCCCCGCCACCGCCTCCCTCACCTCGCGCCGCCGCCTCCGCCAGTTCCTCGCTGACCTCGCCGTCCGCTGGAGCAGCTCGCCGCCGTGTCCTAGCCATCACCGGTCCCGTCTCCACTCCGCGTTCTCCAACTCGAATGCCTACCGGAGGTCACCGCCGTCGAACCCACTGGTGTCCCGTGCCCTCTGCCGTCCGTCGGACCTCGCCACTAGTAAGCCCCGTCGCCAGACCCCGCCATCTCCCAGTGTCCTTCCGCCGTCGCCAGACTCGAGCTGACCACCGCGCGCCATGCCCTTGCCGCCACTGCACTCCCGCCCCGGCCACAGAGCACCGCCCCTCGTGCCGCGTGCCCGCAAACCCGCACCCGCGCGACACGACTTGGTGCCACGCCACCGAAACCGCCCGGTGCCACGCCAAGATGACACGTCGGCGCCACGCCACCGCCATGTGTCAACACCGGCAGCACCACGTCAACCCTAGAGTACTGTTCTATGGACCTGGTCCACCGTGAACCCCTCTCCCCCATGAACCCGGTCCACAGCACTGTAACTTTTTTCAATTTTCAGCCTTTTTCTTTAGATTTATTTTTCTAAGAGCTCGTTCTCCTCCGTCCTAGCTCCAATTAACCCCGTTCTTTTTTCTAAATTTATCTAAAATTGAGCTCTATCTGTTGGTTCTGGTTTCACAGTTTTGGAGCTAGTTTGCTTATTATTTTATGTATTTTTGTTATTTTGATCGCTTTCTCTCTCGTTAGATTCTGATTCCGGAGGAGCAGGAGCAACGCCAGAAGACCCCGAGTACCTCGCTGAGCACAAACAAGGCAAGTTGTGTCCTTTGATCATGTTGAACCCAGTTTGTAATCTATTATTTAATTATTTTATTTTAAATTATATTGCATTGCTACTTTATTACAAAACCTTGTACTTAATAGTTATTACCCCATATGACTACATCCCTCCTTGATAATTTGGAACACCATGATGCCATTGTCACAATAGGATTGGGTAATTTAATAGTGATGCTATACTATTTATCATATGGGTTGGTACGATTAGAATGCTTAGCCTTGCTTTTAGTTTCAATGGGCTCATTATCACATGTGATTAATTAACTTGACTTAATAAGATATTGAATCGTGGTTGGAGCCACAGGGAATCGTGGTTTGTCGGGACCCGGAACAACAACTCCAAGTCCCTCTGTGTAAATCGCACTATCCCGGGAAAAGCTAGTGCACACAGGGTCAACAGTAATGTATATCATGCAAAAATCACCACCGAATATTATTAAATGACAAAATACGGCCTTAAGGCCAAGTCTTACAATGTAGGGGCACGAGGCCAACAGAAAGAAATGAAAGCAGCGGAAAAACAGTAAAGGTAGCAGATCAGCCCATCCAGCCTCCACGAGCGAATGATCAGAAGACGCGCCCTATTCGCCAAGTAGTCCTCACCGTCGTAGTTATCGAAGTCTGGCAACAGATTTTAGTAAGGTGAGCACATAAAGTACTCCCAAGGTAAGCACATAAAGTACTTACGTAAGTTACACCAGGAGTTTTAACAGAGTGAATGCATGCATAGGGATAACAAAGGAAGGCTTAATAAGGTTATTTGTGCGAAAAACAGTACTGAATTTAAATACAATAGCATAAGTGCAAAAGCTGAATTTTTAATACATCATATGAAACAATATTTTAACCAAAGTATTATCGTTAGTGTAGGCTCCGACCTACACTAACCTAACCACGGGCATCCCACCCGGACCATTGTCAAAACCACTGTTGTTTGTCCGAAAACCAAGTTTTATAAAAACCAAGTCTAATCTATGAATACTCTAATCAGCATGTCTATGACCGTGGACACGGCTATCCAGATAGTTTGTTACTCTGTAGAGGTGTACAACTTTACCCACAAGACATTCCCTCTCATTGGAGCCACGCGATAAACACACTGCCTTAGGTGTGTGGCGGAGAGTTCATGACAAGGCTGTTCCGATGATCCATAGCCAAAATAATCACGCCGCCACTAAGGTTTCACCAATACTCGAATCCACGAGTTGGAGCCCTCTCTGGTGCCATGTGAGACTTCTCGCGGCCTATGCCACGCTCACATTTAGCCTATAGCGAAACTATATTTGGAACTTCACAAATTACTTAGCCAGGTCCATCCCATACCGGACTTGTGGTAGTACAAAGTGACTTCATAAAATGAATCACAGAAACGGTCCTTAATCCGACTTAGGCTCAACCACATACCCACATGCACGACAATCAACAGGTGTCACCAAACACGAGGCATGCCGGCACTCCACCACCTAACCAATAGCCTAAGTCTAAATCATAAGTTTCCATTTTTATTTTTAAACCATTTTCATAAACCATCCTTGACTCACTGAAGTCAAAATTTCAAAAAGGACTATCATTTTATGTGAAAGAATTGATCACACCTAAAATCACTCCAAGCCAGGCTAAGCATTTATATAAAATTTCTAGTCAATACTAGGGTACTAACTAGTTTTCAGCTAGGGTGATAAGGTATATGAATTCGAGATTCAAATTGGCCATATTCAAAGGATTATGGGTATATCTAACATTTAAAACTGAATTTAAATTAAATTTGAACAGAAGTACGCATGCATATACAGTAAAACAACATAAATAAATTTAAAATATTAGGTTCAACATGGTCAAAGGTGTAACTTACCTTGATCGAAGTCCTGCTGAGAATCGTCGAACTCGAACTCTCCGGAATCGTCAAAATCTAACGTAAAGAGCCAATTCAAAAGAAATACAAAAATAAAATTCAAATAAATTCAAAATTTCAAAATGATGCCAGAAATGGATAGATCATGATTTTAGAAAAATTTAGAAATTTGAACGGGTCAATTTGGAGTTAAAATGATGAAGTTATAGCCTTCCAAAGTTTAAATACAAATAAAAAGAAAAAGCTCATTTTCTGGATTATTTTTAAACCGAAAAAGGATTTATGACGTCAGCCGGTATTTAAATGAATTATTTTTCTGAAGGAAAACATTGTTTATGATGTCAGCACAGGAATTTAATTTTGGCCGATTTATTTTTAAATAGAAAATCGGGTTTATGACGTCAGCCTGACGTCAACCCTGGACTTTGAGTGGCTGACATGTGGGGCCGGTGCACGGTGGAATGGGTCCATGGACCGGGGCAATGCCGACGTGGCATGCGAGCCCATGGGTAGGTGAGGCGGTGCTGACGCGGCTTCCACGTGGCCCCACGCGGCTCCATGTGGCTGCCGCGTGGCTGCCACGTCACGGCTTTATGCTGACGTGGACAGGCATGCGCGAGGTGGCGGGGAGGTGCTCGGGTGGCGCTGGCGTGGCGCCCAGCTGGCCGCCACCTGGCTGCCACGCCACCTCCAGTGGTGGCGCCGGCCGAGGGCACCAAAATGAAGAGGGGAGTGTCCTGGTACCTCGCACGAAGTCCGAGGGTGACCGGAGAGGAAGATCGGCGGAGAGGGGCGGCGGTCAGAGAGGGCTTCACGGCGGCGGAGGGGCTCCGGTGGTGCAAATGCTCAGTGCAGAGGTCGTCGACGATCGCCTGGGCACCAGCAACGTCGGAGAGGCGTCGGTGAAGCTCGGGAAGGCTTGAGGCGACGGTGATTGCTCGACGGAGTTGTCGGAGTCGCGGAGGGGAAAACGAGCACAGAGAGGTGCTGCGGGCTCCGGTACTCGAATTAAGAGGTGACGGGGAGGCGATGTGAGTAGAGGGTCCTCGGGGGTGCCTTTTATAGGCCGGAGGAGGGAGGGCAACGGGCGCCCGAATTCACTCCGGCGGCGAAGTTGAATGCGACGACGAGAAGGGGCGTAATGCGCGACTTTATGCCAGAAATGGATGCGGTGCATGCGAGGGAGTAAATGGGTACCGGCGTGGGCGGGAGAGAAGGATGGAAACCAAAGCTTTGAAAGCTTCGGTTTCGGGCGTCAATGGCGGCGGGGACGGCGCGAGGAAGGTGGCGGGGACGATGGTTCTGACAGGCGGGGCCCGCACGTCGGTGAGAGAAGAAAACGGGAAAGGGCGGGGGCGATGGTCAGATGAGCGACAAGTGGCAAAGGGGGAGGATGCGGGCTGTTGGATCCGAGCGAACTGGTAAGTGAAGGAGAACGGTCCCGATTCCATCTGACAACGGAGATTGAATCCAAGCCGTTGGGGTTTCGGGCGAAGGGGTAAGTGGCTGCGGACGGGCGGGATGAAATCCAACAACGGTGAATGGCCCCGATCACACCACGTGTCGGTAGGAGCGGAGGGGAAGGCGGGGGAGAGGGTTTTAATGAGATCAGACGGCTGAGATTAGATCCGGCGGCGCGTATCGGCCCGATGGGTGACACTTGTCGCCCGGGGAGGAGTTTTGGATTTTTAATTTCCTTTTTGATTTCCAGAAATGATATTAAGCTTTAGAAAACTCATAAAAATACCAAATAAATTTTGAAAAATCCAAAAAATATTTTAATAAAGGAATAAAATTTTGGGATGTTACATGGTTGCAGCCACAGAGAACCGTGACATTGGTGTGTCATTGGCGGTGGTTATACAAACTTGGTTTTCACTTAGACGAGTGATCGTGCAGTAAAGAAGGAAGTGTGGACTCACTTCGTGGCATGTGGAAGTCTCGCTTGGGTAATCTTAAGAATTTAACTTTGTGCGCCATTAATCTGAGCTTTACTGTACAAACCACATGTTTAGTATAGGATGGACCTGGCTGATTAATTTGGGATGTTTCAACTTCAATCTCGCCATTGTGATGAACATGGTTGTAGCCATGAGGTGCAAGGGGGGTGTGATGCGAAAGATTGAACTTTGTAAAGGCCTTGTTGTGATTTCCTGAGATCGAGGCTAATCACATCGTGTGGGTACAGTTGTGCAACCTCTACAGAGTGTAAAACTATTCGAATAACTGTGTCTCCGGTTATGGACAATGCTTGGTGATTTCACACGAGGGGTAGTGATTTCTTTTAAACTTGGTAGTTTATGTTGGAAGTGGACAGGTAGTTCACTGTTGCTTTCGCTTGTGGATGGGAGGTCCGCAAGTGGTTATTTCAGTTCCTTTGATTACTTATTTATTATGATTTTATTTAAATTCAGCTTTTAATCTATTACTTGTATTTACTTTCAAATGTCGTTTTATGCAAATTAACCTTTTAGCCTTCCATTGGTATGTCTTGCATCCTATATTGCATTCATTTGTTACAAACGACTTGCTGCGTACCAATGGATTCACGGCTTTATGCCCATGTTGCTCAGTTGAGGAGGAGGAGTATTATCAGCAGGAGGTTCCAGAAGGAGAGTACTTTGATAACTTCGCGGATTAGAACTTCGTTCTCCACTCGATAGCCTGTGGGCGTGTCGATTGGCTGCTACGCTTTATTTTGGATTTCCGCTGCTAGATTTTGCGCCCTTCAGGCAAGTGCTATTGTAAGCTTGACCATAAGGTCGTACCTTTGAGATTTACCAATATTTTAAGTTTCCCTTTTTATTTTAGCGTGTGTAAGGTTGTGATTACATCAATGTTTGACTGTGTGCACTAGCGTGATCCTGGACTAGTGCAGTTTACACAAAGAGTCTGAATTTGCATATTCGGGTCTCGACACCTGCACCATCTAGGCGAGAGGTAGAAGTCCTGCATAGCTAAGCCTACAAAGCATAAAGAAGTACGAAAACTATAGATGATGAAAAGAAAGTGGCACAGAGATGAAAACCTATCAGTCCAGCATGGATCTAGTCTCCAAGCCCATCGAGGTGTGTGCGTACGGACCACCCCAAAGACAGTCGCGTCGTCCCCACCCTCACAATGTGGGACATGATGCCTTGCATGCTGCTACGCATCAATGCGTTGATCCATTAGGTTGAAAGGCCAGTCCAAATCACCGCGGTCACGAGCCATACCTACAATTCAATTTGAAGTTAGCGTTGAACATAGCAAAAATAAGGACATATATGTACAAGGCAAGCAACTATACAGTAACAGTAGTAATGAAAATCACTGTAACATCCCAAAAATTTTATTTCCTTTTTAAAGTATTTTTCTGGAATTTATTGGATTTTCCTGGAGTTTATTCTAAGCCTTGAAGTGAGAAAACTTATAATTTTCATTTTATAAAAGCCAAAATAAATTTATTTCAATTTGGCAAAGTCAAAATAAGTGCATTTCATTTTCCTAAGTCAATTATGTATTTGTAATAATTTTCAGGAATTTATAAAGATTTAAAAACTCTCCTTTTAAAGTTAAATTATGTTTTTGCAAAATCTAATTACCAAATTAAGTTGAAAATATTTTTATTAAGTCTAAAATAGTTCCAGATAATTCTTTGAATTTTTCTAGAATTTTTAAAATTTATTTGGTATTTGTCTGAGTATTTTAAAGCCTCCTAGCATTTTTGAATTTTTCAAAAAGGAGTTAAATCCAAAAACCCTCCCCGGCGCTGACACTTGTCACCCATCGGAGCCTTCCCAGCCACCAGATTTAATCCCAGCCACCCCCTTCCACTTACCACTTCGCCCGCTCCTCCCTCCCCTCCGATCGACCGGTGGTCTGATCCGAACCGTTCCCCATTGCCGTACCAAATCTCGTCTGCTCACCATCACTTACGCCTTCAGCCCTCGCCCGAACGGCCCCGATTCAACCCCCGTTGTCGGATTGAATCACAAAGGCCCACTTTCACTTACCGTTTCGTCCCTGATCTAACGGCCCTGATCCCTCTCCCTTGCCACTTGTCATCCATCCAATCGCCACCCTCGCCCTTTCCTTTTTCTCTCTCTCGCCAACCGGTGGCCCCCGTCTGTCAGACCCGTCGTCCTCCTCGCGCCCGCCTCGGCCACCATTAGTGTTGAAACCAAAGCTTTTTAAAGCTTCGGTTTCCTTCCCAATTGCTCTTCCGCGACATCGGCCAATTAAGCCTTCCTTTACACCGCGCCTGTTTCTACCGTTACCCCCCTTTAAACCTCTGCTCACCGTCGCGTTAATCCCCCTTGGCCGTTTCACCATGGTTGATCGTGCGCGGCCGTTACCTCCCCTTCCCGCCTATAAAAGGCACACCCCGAGCACCCTCTACACACACCGCCTCTCCCTCGCCTCTCAATTCGAGCACTAGAGCCTCAGAGCCCGCCCTGAGCTCATTCTCCTCCGCCGGCCACTTTCTACTCTGGTGAACAATTCCGGTGACATCAGGCCTCCCCGCTCCTCGCCGACATCATCAACACCTTGCTCGTGTCTCGGCGATAAAAAACCCTCTCTTCCCCGAGCTCACCCGCCGCCAGAAGACCCCCACCGCCATGAACCCCCCCTCCGACCGCCGACTCGACGCACCGACCGTCTTCGGGATCTGCGCTAGGTACCGATCGACTCCCCTTGCTCCCCTCTTTCGGTTCCACATGTCGGACAGTGCCGCTGCCCACTGGATCGTCGGTGACCCTCGGTCCCCGAGCGCCGCCGCCGGCCATGCCACGTCCGTGCCAGGCCAGCCACGCCAGCGCCACCTCACCTCCCTATGCCCCGCGTGCCACCTCACCCCATAAGCCGGGCCCGCATGTCAGTCACCTACCCGATTAATTTAATTCAGGGGTGACGTCATGCCTACGTCATAATTCCAATTTTTGAATATAAAAATAATTCAATCGAAAATCTAATTATGGTGCTGATGTCATTATCTTGTTTTTCCTTCAGAAAAATAATTTGTGATGACATCATAAATGCTTTTCGGTTTAAAAATAAATCCAGAAAATAGTCTTTTTCTTTTAATTGTATTTGAACCTTTAGAAGGACATAACTTCTTCATTTTAACTCCAAATTGACCCATTCAAATTTCTAAATTTTTCTAAAATCATGAACTTTCCATTTCTGCATATGTTTTGAATTTTTGAATTTTATTTTAATTTTTTTTTTGAATTTTGAATTTGGGTCTTCACGTTTAGATTTCGACGATTCCGGAGAGTTCGATTTCGACGATGCTTCGCAGCAAGACTTCGAGAAAGGCAAGTTACACCTTTGACTATGTTGACCCTAATATTTCAAATTAATTATGTTGTTTTACTGTATATGCATGCGTACTTTTATTCAAATGTAATTTAAATTCAATTTTAAATGTTAGTTATAGCCATGATCCTTTGAATATAGCCAAACTTGATATTGTCATCACATGCCTTGTCACCTTAGTTGAAAATTAGTATTAATTAGTAAAATTGCTTAGCCTGGCTTAGAAGAATTTTGGTGGGATCAACTATTTCACATGAAATGACAGTCTTTATCGATGAATTCTTGATTTCGATGAGTCAAGAAAGTTTATGAAATAATTTAAAAATGAAAATAGAAAACTGGTTTGAACTTAGGCTATTGGTTAGGTGGTGGGGTGCCGACATGCTTCATGTTTGGTGACACGTAGTTGACTGTCGTGCATGTGGATATGTTGGTAGAGCCTAAGTCATTTTAAGGACCGTTTCTGTGATTCATTTTACAAAGTCACCTCGTACTACCACAAGTCCGGTATGGGACGGACTTGGCTAAGTAATTTGTGAAGTTCCAAATATAGTTTCGCTATAGGCTGAATGTGAGCGTGGCGTAGGCCGCGAGAAGTCTCACATGGCACTAGAGGGGGCTCCAACTCGTGGATTCAAGTTGTGGTGAAACCTTAGTGGTGGCGTGACTATTTTGGCTATGGATCATTGGAACAGCCTTATTGTGAATTCCCCGCCGCACACCTAAGGCAGTGTGTTAATTGTATGGCTCAAGCGGGAGGACACGTCTTGTGGGTAAAATTGTACACCTTTGTAGAGTTTTAACCTATCCTGGATAGACGTGTCCACGGTCACGGACATGTTGAGTGGAGTTTTCACAGATTAGACTTGATTTTATAAAACTTGGTTTTGGCAAACAACAGTGTTTTGGAAAATAGTCCAGGTGGGATATCCGTGGTTAGGTTGGTGTGGGTTGGAGCCTACACTAACGATATTACTTTGTTAAATATTGTGTCTTAGGATGTATTAAAATTTGGCTTTTGTACTTACGTTATTGTATTTAAAAATTCAGTACTACTTTTCCGCACATTTACCCTATTAAGCCTTCCTTGAAATCCATTATGCATGCATCAATTCTGTTATATCTCCTGGTGTAACTTGTGGAGTACTTAAAAGTACTCACCTTGCTTAAATCTGTTGCCAGAATTCGGTCTACCCTGTGTGCACTAGCTTTTCCTAGGATAGTGCAATTTACACAGAGGGACTTAGAGTTGTTGTTCTGGGTCCCGACAATCATGTAGTACTATAATGATTACATGAACAGTAGGTTTGACATATGATCCAATTAGTTCAGAATTGGCTACGACAAGTAAAGCATAAATGAACTACAACATACAAGCATTTTAATGTTGGTGCCACTTAGTGCTCAACAAGAAGTACTGCATTACACGCCATGTTCCTACCTGTTGACAGGTGCCTTGTAGCCTCTCGCAGTGTGGCCCTCCTGGCCACAGTGCCCACAATGTCTACCAATCATTTCGGCTTTCGCTTTGTCCATATCATTGCGAATGCAATAACTTAGCTAACGGTCCTTCCTACCCTTCAATAGGTCAAGATCCGGCATCCAAGTTTGGCATGCTACATCTAAGGTGGTGAAGTTGCCCACAATTCTGAAGCCTCGTAGCTCGCCACACCATGCCTGTAACACCCTCTCCTTCACGAAATACTCGAACATAAAGTTTGATGGGTCCATATTGATAGTCACGCATGTGGCGAGGACTTGAGAACATGGCTTCTACAGGAGCTTTGGTTTCTCATGTCTCACCAAGGGAACGTCTCCTTGTGGTCTTGCTGAAGTTTTCTAATGGCCTTCATCATCCTGGCATGGCGATCATGGATTACGTAGACATCATGGCGAGCTCCAACTACTCCCACCTTCAAATGTTGGAGAAACCACAACCAGCTGTCGAAATTCTCACTTTCGAAGAATGAGATGACTAAGGGCAAAATCTGATTGTTGCCATCAATGCTAATGGCTGTCGGGATTTGGCCCTTATATTTTTAGGCTAAAAACATCCCGTCAACTGAGATCATAGGTAACATGTGTCTGAAAGTATCAATGCAGGCACCGAACGCTAAGAAGCCCCTCTGCAATACCGTAAAATCTAGTGGTCTTCTAGATAGCTTATCCTTCATAGCAATGTATGTGCCTAGGTTTCATTCTTATAGCACATGAAGTATACGAGGGAGGTTGTCGTAAGCCACCTTGAAAGAACCAAACCTCCTTTTCAAAGCCTTCTACTTCGCACGCTACGCCTTCATGTAGCTAATCTTATACTTGAGTTTCTTCTCAATAACCACCATGATGTGCTTGCCCTCCAGGTCTCACTTCTCTACTATCTCTCTGCACATCAAATTGGCTATGAAGGTGGATGTTAGGTTACAATACTTTGGCAAAATACTACTGAGCATGTAGGAATGCACCTCCACCTTAGAGACAATCCAGTGAGTCTTATACTTGCGTCTATATGCGTGAACACGCCATGAACGACTAGCCTACTCGCACTTCACGGTGTACTATTTCTAGCTGGATTTGATGACCCAAACATCTGCTACATGGACAAGGTCTATAGCTTAATGGCATCCTGCAGTGATCTCTTGTTAGCAAATATTTCATAAGCCAAACCTTCGTGCCATGGTAGTCCTATAGTGATTATTGCTCGTCATGCACAACAACACTCTCAACGTCTAGTCTATTCCATTCCTGTGGGATAGAAGATTCATCCTCATCTGAAGTGTCATCATCATCTCCTTCTAAAGCTTCCTCCATAGTCTAGGCCATCATGTCATTGGACTCCATCTGACGCACTATGCTATCCACGTGCTCCCCTTTGTCAGCCTGTCCTGTAGGCTCAGCATGCGGTGAACAATCTTCCTCCTCTGCATATCTCATGTTGGCCTCATCAGAAGCCACATCCTTTGCAGCCTCTGTAACACTAGCATCCGCGTCCTCCTCATCAACCACAGGTTGTGCACCCGAGCTGCTCCCACCAACCAAATGATAGCTATCGACAGGGCTTGCTATAGCTTCCTTCGGGCATGCTTGCACGAGTAGCACACACTCGTATCTAAGGTGCCGACGGCCTTCCAAAAAGCTCTTCCATACAACCATGTGCGTCACTGTTCTCAACTCTCATCTAATGTGTGTGGCAAACCAACTCCAAAACCTTTTTATGATGACACTGTACACCTTGGGGTCCAAGAAGAAGCTGCGAGTGAACCAGTACAGCACATCTCTGATTCGAGCACTCTCCGCATCGCGGAGTACCATAGTGACTTGCGAAAAACTACTCAGGTCAATACCATATGGACCTTGATGAACCATACCAATAGCATAATGTACTTTCAATCTCGTGGGCTCTGACATGACTGATCTCTACTATAAATATTTCGAACATTGCAACTTGTCATTTCTCAACATAATTTTACAAAATAGTAATCTACTGCAATGTAACACCATGGTTCTTCGCCTATTGTCCGTGCTAATTTATATAATTTAAGTAGCAAGTTTAAATTCATTCTATACTATGGTAACAAAATTTACAAAATTCTAACAAATGATAAATCAAAAGAAAAATAAAAAGAAAATGTGGACAATTGCTACTATTCAAAGTAAACTTATCTTTTTTGTTTCTTCTAACAGAAATTAAATTCGAATTTTATATTTTACAAGGTGCCAAAATACTATACGGATTAAATTTTCAAAATTTCTCTTATTTTCATGATCAGATTGAAATGTTACAATTTCACCCCGTATACTTCACTACTGATGCAAATCGCTTAGTACCACTACAAATATATATACGTATCATACACAGTTGAAAAATAACGTCTATACGCCACTAAGATGTCAGATGGCATTGTTCAATTTTCACTTGCCGTGCTAATTTATTTCTTCTTAGTTTTGCGATATACTCGTAAACTTACAAAATGGCCAACACATACTGAGAACGATCGGCAGTTTTACTGTAACAATACATACCGGATTGAGTGTACAAAAATCCGGTTATTTATATTTAGTTGACCATTTCAAAAATTTTAGGTGTATTTTAAAATTTTTCATCATTTAATTCAAAGTGCCATACTAAATTAAAAATCTAAATCATTAAATTGAATCGTTTGAAAGGTTGCATATAAGTTTAATTATCTTGATTTCTTCTTTTTGCATGTATTCAAAATCATATCATCATACATTCATTCGTTATTCCGCTGCTCCAGATCGGCCGACAGCTGATGAAACGCCCGCGTGCCCCATTTCTTTTTTCACTTCCTTTACTGCTATTCCCATCCAACAGTCACCACCCCTGTGCCACCATTCCCATACTTATTCCAGCACCACTGTCATTTCTCTCCACTCAATTCACCCTATTTCTTTTTCCCTGTTCATTCCCCCAATTGCCTTATCTTCCCAAGCCAGGAACAAGAACACACTCCCAAATCCCCTTCTCTCCTTCCGATCACCACCAAAAATCGCAAATCCCTTGATGCATGTCATACCATCGCATTCCTTATCACACAAGCAGTGGCGGAACCAGGAATTTAAAAGAGCCGGGGCGAACCGGTAGTGTGAAAAAAATACTAAGACATAATGTGATTCAATAGTCAATATAATTAATAATGTCAAATGCACTAAATTGTCAAGATTTAACCAATATAACCAAACAAACATAAATCTAACTAATACAACTAAACAAGCATATAATACAATATTAAGAGATCATATAAAGTACTAACAAGAACTCCTGATGCACGTGCACATCGATGATTAAGATATCCAGAACATCGGCACTTCAATAGTTACCTACAACATGTTAACACAACAAAATTTATAAGAATTTGAATAAGTTTGTATTGATTTCATTTTCTTATACAATTCCTACAAGAAATACAAATAGTAATATTGCACATTTGTGATTTGTACTCTAGGAAATTAATAATCAAAAGTTCAAAACAATACTCTAGATTCTAGAACAATATAAATTTATCCTCACCTCAACCCCACCTCAGCTCTCGGCCTCTCGGCCGTCTCGGGGACTCGGGGTCTCGGGCAGTCGGCCAGTCCCAGTCGGGCAGCGCAGTGGGGGGCCGTGGGGCACGGGCGCACGCCGCACGGCGGCCTCAGTGTCTCGGTGGCGTCGCCGAGGCGCGGAGCCGCGGGCGCGGAGGGCGGAGTCGCCGAGGCGCGGAGGGTGGAGTCACCGAGGGCCCGAGGCACGGAGGGCGGAGTCGCCGAGGGCCCGAGGCGCGGAGGGCGGATTCGCCTCGCCGCCGACGGAGCCGTGGGCGCGGAGGGCGGAGTCGCCTCGTCGCCGACCGCCGCGCGATGGGGATTTTTGATCTGGAGGTAAGTGGGTTAGGGATTTCGGCGGAATGCATCGCGCCATCGGGGTGCGGGATTAGGCACGCCGCATCGCCATCGGATTGGGCGCGCCGCAGCGCAGCCCATGGCCGAGGCGGCGAGGCCCATCCGCGAACGGCGCCAAGCTTGCTTTATTGGGGAGGGGGCCGGCGGGGCGGGCGCCGAGCGAGCCGACGGTGGCCGCCCGGGGGGGCTTGCCCGGCCAGGGAGACCCAGGGCAGCCGTCCCGGCTTGCCCCGGCGGTGGTTCCGCCACTGCACACAAGCATTTCATTCGTACAAGTATTTTCACATGCAAGGCCGTTTGAGTGATTCCGTGAGATTTACTTAAGTGTACCAAGATTTTTCGCACATTTAATTGAGTGTACCAAGATTTTCAATTTATGATTTTCGCCATTCCAAAAAAATATTACCTAAGTCATTACGATAACTAAATCTAAAACCTAGGTCACTATCCATACATCCAAAATTTACTACGTAGGTCATTTCGGTCACTAAATCAAAAACCTAGGTCACTAAATCTAAATGCTAGGTCACTATCCATACAACTAAAAATTAAATCTAAACTAATAACACACCACTAAAGAAGAAAATGTACACTACAAGAAATGAGATTTTTACCTTCACAGGAAGACCTCGTCTTGCGTAACAAGGTTTCTCTCCTGCCTTCTTCTCTTTCTCTCCCTCTCCTCTCCTTTATTTCTCTCCTTGTCTTCCTCTCCCTCTCATCTTCTTCCCTTTCTCCTTTGAGCTTTCGGCCAGCAAAATGACCGAGTGAAGAGCAAAATGACTAAGTGAAGAGGCAGGCCGCTAGCACTCGAGGGTTATACCTCCTAGTTGCTCGACCGCTGGGAGACATGGCGCTTTGTCACCCAACAGTTCAGCAACTTCACTGTTGCGCGTTGAACTCGTCCAATTATCGCTTAACCATTAGTCGATTAGGTCTAGTCGCCCAACAGTTGAGCGACAGAGGATTATTTCTGTAAAAATTAAAAAATGATGGTATAATTGTGTAATTTGGATTAAAAATTATTTTTAAAAAAATCATGGAAAAATAGCGAGGTGAATAGAGTTTTCAAAGTTTTTATAACTAAATGTTGCACTACCACAGCCATTAAAAGATTGCGCGTAGGCTACGAAAGCAGAAAACAAAACTTTTCTACCACGCACACAAGGACATCATGCTAAGGAAGGATCATGGATCGTTACCACTAGACGCGCAGCGCAGCGGAAGAAGAGTTGGAGAAACCGATCCAACCACGCGCGTCGAGGTAGTAATAGAATTAGCCGATCGTCCCGAACAGATCGTCTCCTCCACGCGTTCAACCACACCACGAGCAGATCCAATCTGTAGGTTGTTGACGCCGATCAACACCGCAACGAGCAGCGCCTCCACCGGTATCCACACGTCCGGGACTGGAACGCCGATCGCGAGTGTACTAGCACTCGTGAGCGGCTAGGGTTTGGCTCGGGAGGTGGCGACTAGGGTTATGCTAGAGGTTAACAGGTGCATTACCCCTCAGCCCCTCACCTCCATATATATAGACCTCCTCACTTGGGCCTTGTAGACCGAGGCCCAATAAGAGTCTATTTGGATCTCTATCCGAATTGAGCCCACATCCGAATCATATTCGAATTAGTGTTCCAACCCGTTAAGCGTGCGACCTGTGTCACGTATACTTGGTCGTGACCCGGAAACGCCTTTCCAGTCACCCTGTTAATAGCAACCTCTAGTAAGACATATTAACCCTAAAGTATACGTAAAGATCATATCGGCTGAACATGTAATGTTCTCATGTATGAATCCCTTTGGCTCACGATATAGATTGTGCTCAAGGCGAGACCTGTGTCATCCTCTTAATAGCTCAATCACTCTCTCGATTCCGTGATGGATTATAAACTTGTGATTGACTCCTCAATCACCTTAGCATGGCCATGCACTTTCATAATCCATTACATCGAGGGGCCCAGAGATATCTCTTCCATAAGGAGGGGTAAATTCTATCTTGATCATTCACATCTCACTACATGTTTCATGGCAAACCCGAAGACTACTTTTATGACTACCCAGTTACAGAGTAGTGTTTAGTAGTTCCAAAATAAGCTCCTACGTATGTTGGGAACCGTGATGATCTCAAGTCTAAGGATTCTACATAAACACTAATTAAGACCAACTGATGACACATGGAATCTCTGCAGTGTCTCATGACGGGTCTATCCAACATATGTTCATTAACACATGTCCATATTATTGATTTGGTATCACCATACCATGATCCATGAGACATAATCATCAATCAATACATATGCTGATCTTTGTCTTTGAATCATATTTGTTCCTCATATGATATGTGATCAGGGATCATTTAGAAATAGCAACATTTTAGCATTAAGAGTCTTATGAATAAGTCATATATTCATTGATCAATAATGATAATGTCTATTTCAAGAAACAAAGTAATGTATCATAAACATAGTATGTGATATATACAACATCTCCATATTGCCTCTAGGGCATATCACTAATAGCCATCCCCAAAGACCTATAGGTCATTTAGTACATTGGCACCCACAAGTCATTTTATCGTCAAATACACCCCTATAACTATATTTTTGCACGTCTGTTCGCTAATTTCTCATGAATTTATCATGAAATCATAACGCATCACTAGCCAAAAACACGTTAGATCTTTGCCCCTCTGCCCCGCCCTTCCTCGTGGTAGCCTCCCGTCTTTTCTTTGTTGTCAGTGGTAGTGGCACTATCTCTAGTGAGTCCCATGTGGAAGATTGTATGGCTGCTGATGTGTCGTGATTTGACGAAAAATTCAGAGGTTGGTTTGCTTATTCACAGGCAAAGGATATCCACATAGATTACATACTTACATATCCTGTGTTTTGGATCTGGTGTGTTCATGCCTTTCAAATTTAAATACAAAAGCATATGGGTATTACATAATTTTGGTTTGGCACGATTAAAGCAACAATCCAAACAGCCCCTTAGCACCTGAGTACAAGTCTAGCAAGTCTAACTTACCTATTCACATAGGTGAAGTTTGGATAATGGGTATAGGATAGATTGGGATATGAGATGGATGGGTTTTGGACAAAGATAAAAATTTCTATCGTATTCCCTTGTTTAGTATGTGTTGGGTTTGGGACTGGGAACAAAATTTTCAATGGACCAAAACACCCTTTCCTAGAAGATAATGGAAACTATGTAGAACATGTCTTGTTAGGGTGAAAACTGGAAATGGAAGTGAAATATGTTTACGGCCTTGTTTGGATGCCAACGGAAGGAAACCCAGGGAATATTTTCCCTGGGGAGGGATTTTGAGGGCAAATCCCTCTCAACTCCTTGGGATAATAATCCTCACAGTAAAATATTCCCTGCCACCATTTGGAAGCTATAGAGATAAAAATCCCAAACATTCAAAAATATTTAAAAAGCCCAAAAAAGGAAATATTAGAAATATTAAGGAAACATCAGAAACATCCAAAAATAACAAATTCAAAAAAAAACACTAACAATTCGAAAAGGCACCCAAAAATCCAAAAAAAAATGCAAATACCCGCTCGTTTCGGCTTTTTTTCGGCTTCTGCTTTTTTCACTATTCAGTATTTCGTCTTTTTCTGAACTTTTTTTAGATATTTTAGGCTTTTTTGTATTTTCTTTTTTTTTCCGTGTTCCTTTGTATTGTCCCTAATGGGTTAACATGTTTTTTCTATTTTTACATTTTTTAAAAAATTAATTATGCCCAAAAAGTCAAATCATTTCTGATAAAAAAGCCATTTCTGATGAAATTTCAGCCAAAAGCTAGAAGCCATCGCTAAAACGAGCGCCCCCTAAGATAATAAAAATAATTTAAAAATCATGAAAATTTTAAGAAAGATGGTGCTAAAATATGCATCAACATTGAAATTAGATACCATACATGTATGCATGTAGATCATATTCATACATGGGCAAAATCCAAAGTTGTTTAACTAGTACTACTTGTACCTGTACCTAGAGCATTCATCATCTTTCATACAATCAAATTAATCATCTATAACGTAAGGCACAAGTCCAATTCATACAAAAGTTGAATTCAAGCATCCGGTTGGCCATGTGTGCCATGTTGCAAATACAGTAATCTAACACTTCAAGCATCCACCCGGTCCAGATCCAGCCACCTCCTTCTCCCAATCTCCCTTCTGCTGTCTTCTGCCTGTATGAAACAGGATGAAAACTAAATGAGACTTGGCTGGAATCACTTTCAACATATACAATTAAAATTAAGTAATCACAGAAGCACTACAATTCAGACATTATATCAACCAATTCATCAAGTACTGGTCCCGACTGGTAAAATTAGCAAATGGTGCCGACTGCCTAATAATCTGTGGTTTTTAATTTAAATCCAAGTAGTAACAGTAAATAACAGAACAACTAGAAACTCCCAGTAAGGGCCAATGATATAAAAGTAGGACGAATAAAGAGTAAAGGTGGTGAGTACATGAATGCTCCAATCCAATCAAGAATTGACGCTAACAAGAAAAATTTTTGTACTACTTCATTCATCCTACTAATAATCATATAAATCTGAACAGCACCACTGGGCAGGACAACCTAATCTTCTAATGTACTACACTAACCACATCATATTGAAATGAACAAATGGTACAAGATGCACAATATGAAAAAAGTCATGCACAGAGAATCATTCAGAGAAATAACCACATAATAAAGTAAATAACTAACATTACAAGATGCACATATGAAAATAAATTATATTTATGAGAGGTCATAACTTAAGTGTTGAAGGCACAAAATGAAGAATACTACTTTATAAGAGGTCATGTCCAACTAGCGATTATAGTCAGCCCACATTTGCATTGCAATTTGATCTCTAAGAATACTTCCAACATTTGACTCAAGATCATTTTGGTAATTATTTTCACCCTCCGATACATCAACAAAATCATCTGGTTGAATATAGGAAGGTTGGTGATCCAACCATCTCTCTTGCCCATTTTGACCTCTAATGATGGTGTGAAATCCAATGGCTGCAGACCTCTAATGATGTTGTGAAATACAACAGCTGCAGCTGGGATCTTAATATGAGATTCAATGGGATGAAATGTGGCAACTTTAAGGATTGGAAACCGCTTCTTCAATATGCCAAGAGCCCTTTCAATATGGTTGCGAAGGAGAGCATGGCGATGGTTGAACAATTCTGTGTAGTCTGCATAATCATATCTTTGAGATGTGCGACACCTCCTAAGTTTACTAAGATGAGCCATCAGCCGCAGCCAATACGATCAGTAGGTTACAATCTTAACTGCTAGTGGTGGTTGAATACAAGATTGGAGAGATGGGCTACATTAGATTTTAACTAGCTCCCAAGATCGAAGAAGACGAGGAGATGAAGTCATGATGGCTTACAAGGATATGCTTATGTTGCCTACTTTGCCAAGTCTTTCAACCATTTGCTTAACTATTGTTTGTGAGCAAAAAGGATGTTATGCTTATCTCTTAGGTCAGACTACTTTATGTAAAAAAAAGAAGAGAATTATTTGAGGACTGTGTGTAATGTTATTGTATATTTTAGTGCCATCCAAAAAAGAAGACAATTATTTGAGGATTGTGCGTGGCAATTGGATATTCCAACAAAAGAGAAGCTACATATTGATACCAAGACTGGATGGAGATCAACTTATTTAATGCTAAAAATCTGCTTTGCCTTACAAAGATGTTTTCTATAGGGCTGTGCATCGGAAGTTTGCCTTATGGGAAAATTTGCCTTCTAGAGAGGAGTGGGACATGACTTGGGGGATCACTAAAGATATTTACGCGAGATTGAGAGTATTTTACGGCGTTGAGGAGCTCTTTTTAGGAAAAAAGAATATGCTACTGCTAATCTGTACTGTCCAATTAAACGTTTATGAAATCCGTTTGGCATTGCATCAATGGCGTTCTTGTCCTAACACAAACGTTGCACAGATGGCTACACATATGTTCCAAGAGAAAAAAAGAAAAAGATGAAGAATGGCTCAAGATTTTCATACTTATTGTAGCACTGAAGCCCAAAGGATGATATGAATGGGAAAGCCAGAAGCCCAAAGGAGCGTCTTGTACTTCTTCCTTGTCGCATTCTATGTGGTAGGTAAATTCATGAACGACAGACAAAACAGTTTGAAGTTGAACACACAGCACATAGTAAAGAACTCTGAATAAATTAAGATTCCAAAAAAAGAGTATTATGATCAATTTCTTACAGTGAATTTCAGTTCCTGCTCTTATCATACTAAAACTTCATCGCTTCTTTTTAGGTTAGTACATTCACAAAACAAAACTAGATGAAAACATGGTGTCTGAAACTTGTCAAATTCTATTCTCAGTAAAGAAAATTATGGCACTTGAGGCATGCAGTACATGCCAGTAAGAAGATTAAGTATAATGTAGTGCATAATACATTATGTACTCATTACAAAGACAGATGCTGATGTCCAAAGCCCAAATAATCAATAGAAAATTTAGTTCTGGTAGTCATGTAAAAGAGATCAAGAAAGAGCATGGACTGTCATATTCTCAGCTAAACTAATCAATATTAATGGCGATCATAAATTTGGACACCATAAACTCAATCACCAATTCAGCATATATACCCACAAGAGAATTATCACTTTGTCAAAGACAACTTTAGATTTTAATGGTCATACTTCAGTTCCATTTCTTACCACCATTTCCCATGTAAAGAGCCACATGAATCGGATCAAGATGAACATAAGAATAACAGGAGAGAGAGAGAGAGAGACTCACCTTCACAAGATCCTCTCCCTTTAGGTCATGGTGGCCTCCAGGTGCTGCAGCAGATCTGAGAGAATCCACTCCTCTTTACCTTCCTAGGTACCTAGAGCAGCAGATCTCCGAGGAAGCCGGTGAGAAAAAATGGGTTAGATGCAGAACCCTAGTGGGAGGAGGAGGAGGAAGAGAAGGCGGTAGACTTTACTGGTGAAGAGGAGGCGGAGGCGGTCGCGAGTGAGGGAGGCGGAGGCGGTCGCAAGTGAGGGAGGCAGAGGCAGAGACTCACGTGAGGCGGTGATGGGGGCACGGTCACCAGAGGAGGCAACGCGATAGGGAAGGTTCTCCCGACGTGGGGAGTCGAGGGTTTTTTCCCCGTGGAGAATGGCATTATTGGGCCAAGCAATCCCTGTCTCGTGGACTTCCAAATGGGCCTCATGGCTGACCCAGGGAAACATTCCCATGGGACTGTAGCCCAGGAATTCGGCGGGGATCCTGACTAGGATAGTGTAACATCCCAAATTTTTCATTTATATGGAAAGAATAATTTAAATTAATTAGTTCAAATCATTTGGATTTTCCAGAGTTAAAGTTTCTGTTTAAAATAAAAAAAATTAATACCAACATAGGTTGAAAATATTTTTCTTAAGTTTAAAACCTCTTCAGTTATTTCTGTGAATTTTTCTAGAATTTTTAAAATTTATTTGGTATTTTTCCAAGCATTTTAAAGCCTCCTGGTATTTTCTGAAACCTCTAAAAAGATTAATTCCAGAAAACTCTCTCGGGCGACACGTGTCGCGCATCGGAGCCGCTTCCACCGCCGGTTTTAATCTTGGCCGTCTCCAACCACTTACCTCTTCGCCCTTTGATCGCCGGATCTAATCCCACCGTCGCTCGATTAATCTCACCGTTATCCATCACTTACCGCCGCCCGCCCACCTCGCTCTCCGCCGACAAGTGGCATGATCCAAACCGTTAACCATTGCCGCACTCAAATCTCGCCCGCCCACGCCACTTATTCCTCGGCCCGCCCGAACGGTTCCGATTTCAGCTCTGTTGTCGGATTGAATCGCAACCACTCACGTTCACTTACCGGTTCGCCGAAGATCCAACGGCCTGATCTTCCCCCTTGTGCCACCTGTCACCAATCCGAGCCGTCGCCCCTCCCATTCTCTTCTTCCCTCTCTCGCCGACGCATGGGACCCACTTGTCGGGCCCATCTTCCCCGCCCTCTTCTTCCTCCCGAAACCCCGCCGTCGCCATTAAAGCTAGTAACCGAAGCTTTAAAGCTTCGGTTTCTTCCGCCCTCTCCGCCCGAGCGAATGCGCATATGCCTCCCTGTGTTCTACCGCACTCGAGCCGCCCGTTACCCCCTCCTTTATCTCGCAATTAAGCCAATTGGTGCTCGGGGCCGATTCAAGTCCGGCGAGTAATCACTCGGCCGTTACTCCTCTCCCCGCCTATTTAAACCCTCCCCGAGGACCCCCTCGCCTCACCGGCCACTTCTCCTCACTCGATTGCCCCTCTCCTCGGCTGTAAAATCTTCGCACCGTGCGCCTCCCCTCTTTTTCGCCGGTGAAGCTCCGACGAGCAATCCCCGCCGCCTCGAGCCACTTCGTGCCGCACCGCCACCACTCCGAGCTTCACTGAGGTTGCGCGCACCTTCCTGGCCCCCTTCCCGAGCGGTTGCGCCTTTGGAAGACCCTCGCCGCCGATCGCCTCCTCCGACCGCCGCCTCTCTTCATCGCCACCCTCTCCGCCATCATCGAGGTCCGTGCAGTGCATCGAGTACTCCCCTCGTCCCCTCTCGCTCGGCACCTCTTGGTTGGCCGCCGCCCGCCTGAGCGCCGGTGACTCCGGTCCGCGCCTCCTCCGGCCGGCCGGCCACGCCGGCACCGAGCCACCGTGGCGCCGGTGGACGCCACGCCCGCCGGACCGACCACGCCCGGCGCCACCCGCTCCGCCGCGCCACGTGTGCGCTGATGCATCACGCGCCACCTCACCACCCGGCCCACTCGCCGGCCTCACTCCCGAGCGGGCCCCACATGTCATTCTCTCACGGATAAATTAATATCGGGCAGCGTCATGCTTGCGCGTCATAAACCTAATTTTTCCATATAAAAATAATTCGACCGAAATTAAATTCTCAGGCTGACGTCATAACTCAGATTTTCCATTGGGAAAATAATTCTTGATGACGTCATAAATCCTTTTTCGGTTTAAAAATAAATCCAGAAAATAGCCTTTTTCTTTTATTTTGTATTTAAACTTTGGAAGGCTATAACTTTTGTATTTTAACTCCAAATTGACCCATTCAAATTTCTAAATTCATCTAAAATTCCAAACTTTCATTTGGTATATTTATTTTTAATTTTTGAGTTTTTATTTTATTTTATTTATTTAGTTTTCTCGTTTCTCGTGTAGAATCCGATTTGTCCGACGATTTTCAAGAGCAAATTCGAGAAGATTCCAACTTAATTCAAGAAGGCAAGTCTCCTTGACCATTTTGCTCCTATGTTTTATAAATAGTTTTTGTAATTATTTTAAATTATTTGCATAGCTATGTTTAATAAATTTATAATTTTAATTCTAGAATTTAGATAAACACCCAATTTGTTATACCCTCCTTTGGAAATTTCTTACCATGTACCCTTGTCAACATAGGATATTCTTGGACTCATAAATGAGTTAGTATTATTTATTGTTGAATTTAGAGTATTAGCAAATGCTTAGTTTAGCTGTTGAATGTAAAAATGCTCATATGAGAAAAATGGTTAATGAATGTTTTTGATTCAATGATTTGTTTGGAAAGTGGTAATAGATGTTACCACTGTAATTTTAACTTAAAAAGGAAAATTCAAAATGAAATATTTGACGAGGGTGGATGGAATGTTTGGTTGGTGCGGTTTAGCACGAAAAATGGGTTTGTGAATGATCCACCCTAGTCGTCTAAGGACCGATTCTTGTGTTTGTCCAATCTGAGTAAGCAGACAACCACAAGTTAAAATGGGTACAACCTAGCTAATTAACCTATAATAGTTTAGTCTTTGTGTCACTATTGGAAAATGGGTATCAGGGATTTACTGATTACTCAAAGTGAGGGGCAGGGATTTACTGCACTCACATGGCGCAAGAGGGGGCTTCTGAATGTGGTGGATTTAACCCTTCAGCGGTGAAACCTCAGCGAGTGATATAAAACTATACTAGAGTAGGTGAAAAGCTTTGTGATATTTTATCCGGGTCTCATGCCAAAGGAAGCGTGTTGGTATTAAGGTAACATATGTCTTGTGGGTAAAGTTGTACACACTGCAGAGTAATAAAACTATTCGAATAGCCGTGCCTACGGTCAAGGGCGGACAAGGAATGCATTCACACAGTAGAGATTTGGTTTGAATTTAAAAGAAAAGGTTTGGAAAACTAGAGAGTGGATGGAACTCTCGTAAAGTTGGTCTGGTGGATGTAACCAGATCGGGTGGTTTTAATCTTTATTTTAAATCTTGGCGGAGATAGCCTATTTATCAGTGATGGTGGATGTAACCTTCACTAAGGTACTTGATAAACTTCAGATTGTGAAAATTAAACGTTTAACAAAATGCTTTTAGAGAGAGTATATAAATTTGAAATAAAATGCTGATTTGTGCAAAAGAGCCATATAGCCTTCCTTGTTCAACCCCGCATCTAATGCATTTTCCCAAGACTTGCGGAGTACATTTTTGTACTCACATACTACACTTCACAATAATTCTCAGAGGAGGTTAAAGCTCAGGAAGGAGACTACGACTACTGTTCCGCTTGCGGCTGTGATGGATTCTTTCCGGAGGACTAGGTCTCGTTGCTCAAGTCAATTGCCTGTGGCATATTGATGGGCCGTTTATTAGAATGTTTTTGCTTCCGCTGTTACCTTTTGTGTAAGAGGTTCTGTGAACCACAGTTGTAAGGCCTTGGGCCAAGACTTAAGTATTTCAGTTATTATTGTAATAAAGCGTGGTTGGCAATGTATCATTTTTCTGATTATCTGTGTGTACTAGCGTTGATCTGGGACTAGTCTTTGCAATACACTGGGGTCCGGGAGTTTCTACTCGGTCTCACGTAGTGGTATCGAGCCAACTTGATCAGAGGGCGAGCCCTAGGTTTTGGCAAACCTTAAGGATTTATGTTTAATAAAAGTTTATGTACGAAAACTTATGTTCCTTTGCTTCTACTCTTCTTCTACTCAGTATCTTGTTCTTGTCTTCCTTTTCATTCTATAAAAATTTTACTGATCTCTTCTATTTTCAAATTTGTAGATGGCAGGTTCATCGTCGTCAGCTCCATGGGATCACCTTTCTCACGGTGAGAGCGAGGGGGCATTCGTGAGTCTTCTACGGCAGTTGATGCAGCATCTGAAGTACACTCAGCAGCCCATTTTCAGAGGGCGGAAGACCAGGATCATGAACATGGACTCGTGGACTATGGAGGTGTTCCTCTACGCTCAAGAAGGGAAATTTGATCCCATTGAACGTCAGATCGAGCATCCTCGGACCCACTGCTCGGATGCTATCCAAGATGCGGCCCAGATGGAGATCACTGAGTTGTGTAAGAGACATAAGGCAGAACTGCGACAGTCACCCTACAGCTTCTTTCCGACTACGAGAGCAGGACAGATTCACCCGAGTCTTTTGATTGTGGTGGATGACCTCGTCTATCTCACTGTGTGCACTTACTCGGCGACTTCATCGACCTACGCGAGCACTACGGAGATAGGACTTCTTCGGATGCTTCTTACTTGAGCTACGACCACTCCGACACCCTTCGAGCATACCGCTTCAGAGTGAGTGCGCTCGCCGACGCATTCAGTAAAGATTGCTGCCGAGGCAGAGGTGGAGCGTCTCCGAGCTGCTACCACTACACCGACCGCCGGCCCCTTTACGCACGATCGGACCTTCAGACCCGCACTGTGCTCTGCTGCGCGGAAGAGTGTCGACGCCCGGTCCACCACCCAAAGATCGACATTGCAGATTCTAGCAGAGGACGCCATCGCCTGTTCGGATCGCTTTGCATTCACCGAGTCGATCTCGGTCCCGTTCGCCGAACAACTACGCTGCGTGTGGACAGAGTCACTCCGCTGATTCAGAGGAGGACCCCGAGGAGGATCCTGAGGAGCGCATCATCGTGGAGGATGAGTAGATGCTAGCCAACAGTATCCCTTCTTAGATTGCTTTTCGATATTAGAACGCTTATAATATTGTGGTGTAATAAAATGGACTGTACCGAGCCTTGTGCACTTGTGGTACAGCCATTCTTAAAACTAATTTGAATTTCAAAGTTGCATTTTCTCAGCTGTTGCCTTGTTCTTGTGTGTTGGTTTGGGATGTTGTTAGTTACCCCTGTCTCTCATCTATGCTTTTCTCTCTTACCTTGTGTTCTCTTGGTGGAACTTCAGATGGTGAACACAAGGAGCAATGTCAGCAATAGTCAAGGGCCCAATGACAACAATGCCCCAATTCCACCCCCGCCATCTTAAGCCCCGAACTTGGAGCAGATGATGGCCATGCAATTGCAGCTTCTTCAAGCGTTAGCTCAGAACCAAGTTCATCAAGCTCATCAAGCGCCAGCTCAGCCACCCCAATCCAAGCTGGGGGAATTCATGAGGACTCGACCCCCAACCTTTGCAGGATCTGTTGATCCGTTGGAAGCGGACGACTGGATAAAGGAAGTCGAAAGAAAATTGAATCTGACTCAATGCAATGAGACTGAGAAAGTCTTGTATGCTGCCCATCAACTCAAAGGAGTTCTTTGCCAACCAGTGGGAAAACTTTTGCGCTGCACACCAAAATGCTTAGAATATTGTGTGGGTAGAGTTTGTGCGAGCCTTCCGAACCACTCACATACCTACGAGCATCATGGAAATGAAAAGGAAGGAATTTCACCAACTGCAGCAGGGAAACCTTAGCGTTTCCGCATACTTGAGTAAGTTCATTCAACTATCAAGATATGCATCAGAGGATGTGGCAACTGATGAAGCAAAAATTTGGAGGTTTATGGGAGGATTGGATCCTAACCTCAAAGTGCAGTTAGTATCCAATGACTATCCAACTTTTCAACATTTGGTGAACAAAGCCCTTGTGCAGGAAGATGCCCAGCGTCAGCTCTTCGAATCCAGAAAGAGGAAGTTTCAAGCTCAACAGTCTGCGAGCAGCTCTCGTCACCGTTCCAACTCAGCAGTTTAGACGACCTCCTTTGCCCAACCAATCAATGACACCGATTTCTGCACCCCATCCTTTATCTCAAGCTCCTCGAACTGGAAATGCAGCTCAACCTCAACAGAATAAGACTGCCGCTGCAGGGGTGCAATGCTTCAATTGCAAGAACATGGGGCATTATGCCAATAATTGTCCCCAGAAACGTCAAGCGGTAACCCCGGTTCGTTTCAACCTTGATCCTACGCCGGCAAGAGCTCCAACCGCTGGCCAGGGACGTGGAAGCCCTCAGACTCCCAAGACTCCACAGACATTCAACAAAGGGCGCATCAACCATGTCACCGCGTATAAAGACAGATACACCGCACGTGATTCTGGGTAAGTTTCTTGTTAATTCAGTTCCCGCAATTACATTATTTGATTCCGGAGCTTCACATTCCTTCGTAACAAAAGCTTTTGTGGAAAGAAATAATTGGAATGTTTGTTTGCTAAAGAACCTTATGTTAGTCCAATCGCCTGGAAAAGAATTGAGGACTAATTTGGTTTGCCCTAGAGCAACTATAGATATAAATGGAGTAAAGTTCCTAGCGAACCTTATTATAATAGACTCCAATGGCATAGATATAATACTTGGGATGGATTGGTTGACCAAGTATAAAGGACAGATAGATTGTGCCAATCATGCCATTATTCTCACAAATTCTGATGGAATTCAGATTAGATATGAATCCAATACACCCTCAAACAAGGGAAGTTTATTGACCAGTTTAAAAGGGAGAAGTTTGGAGGAGGTATCTGTAGTAAGTGAATACCCTGATGTGTTTCCTGAGGATTTGCCAGAATGCCACTGACCGAGAGATTGAATTTGTTATAAACTGCACTGAACAGCTCCAATATCAAAGAGACCCTATCGGATGTCGGTAGATGATTTAGCAAGTCAAGAGGCGATTCAAGAATTGCAGGAGAAAGGTTTCATTAGACCGAGTTCTTCACCCTGGGGAGCGCCAGTGCTTCTAGTAAACAAGAAGGATGGTAGCCAGCGGATGTGTGTGGACTATAGAGCCCTGAATGAGGTAACAATTAAGAATAAGTATCCCTTGCCTCGTATAGATGATCTGTTCGATCAGCTAAAAGGATCAAGCATCTTCTAAGATTGATCTCGGTCAGATACCATCAATTAAAAATTAGACAGAAGATATACCTAAAGCGAGCCTTTTCTACTCGATATGTATTATACGAGTATACGGTGATGTCTTTTGGTTTGACTAATGCACCGGCGTACTTTATGAATTTGATGAATAAAGTATTCATGGATTATTTAGATAAGTTTGTTGTTGTCTTTATAGATGACATTCTTATCTATTCCAAAGCGAGAAAGAACACGAAGGACATCGAGGATAGTTTTACAAAGATTAAGAGAACATCAATTGTATGCCAAATTCAGCAAATGTGCATTTTGGTTGAAGAAAGTTGAGTTCTTAGGACATGTAATTTCTGCAGAAGGAGTATCTGTGGATCTAGGAAAGATTAAGGATGTGTTAAATTGGAACCCACCCAAGACTGTAACAGAAATCTGGAGTTTCCTGGGATTAGCAGGTTACTATCGTCGTTTTATTGAAGGTTTTTCCAAGATTGCTAGACCTCTCACGCAATTATTAAAGAAGGAAAAGAAATTTGAATAGAGTAAATCTTGTGAGGACAGTTTTCAAGAGTTAAAGAAAAGATTAACTTCTGCACCAGTTTTGCGGTTGCCCGATATCAGGAAAGATTTTGAAGTCTATTGTGATGCGTTGAGACAAGGTCTTGGTTGTGTACTAATGCAAGAAGGAAAGGTGGTAGCTTATGCATCAAGGCAGTTAAGACCGCACGAAGAAAATTATCCCACTCATGATTTAGAGCTAGCTGCTGTTGTGCATGCTCTAAAGTTATGGAGGCATTACTTAATCAGTAATCGGTGTGAAATATATACAGATCATAAAAGTTTAAAGTATATATTCACTCAACCTGACCTCAATCTGAGACAAAGAAGATGGCTGGAATGGATAAAGGATTATGATGTGGGAATACATTATCATCCAGGAAAAGCTAACGTAGTAGCCGATGCTTTGAGTCGAAAGAGTCATATTAACAATCTGTCAATTCCAGAGAAGCAGTTAACACTCTGTGAAGAATTTCAGCGATTGAATTTGGAAATAGTTAACGAAGGTATTCTGTCTACATTAAAGGTTCACCCTACTTTGGAAGATCAGATCAAAGCAGCCCAACGAGAGGATGAATATGTTAAAGAAATTAAAGAAAATATGAAGAAAGGTAAAGCGCCTGGATTTTCAGAACATGAAGAGGGAATTCTTTGGTTTGGAAAGAGAATCTTAGTACCCGAGAAAAAGGAAATAAAAGATTTAATCTTAAAAGAAGCTCATGAAGCAGGATATTCAATTCATCCTGGAAGTACAAAAATGTATCAGGATTTAAAGGAAAGTTACTGGTGGACCAGTATGAAAAGGGAAATTGCAAAATATGTAGCCTTGTGCGATATATGCCAAAGAGTTAAAGTAGAGCATCAAAGACCTGCTGGTCTTTTGCAACCCTTACAGATACCTGAATGGAAATGGGAGGAAATCGGAATGGACTTTATAACTGGACTACCAAAAACCAAGTCAGGTTATGATTCAATTTGGGTTATAGTGGATCGCTTAACAAAAGTTGCTCATTTCATACCAGTTAAGACCACTTATTCGGGAGATAGATTGGCAGAGCTTTATATGTCAAGAATTGTTAGTTTACATGGAATTCCAAAGAAGATCGTATCGGATAGAGGATCTCAATTTACCTCAAGATTTTGGCAGAAGCTTCATGAAGTCTTGGGCACTAATTTGAACTTCAGTACTGCTTATCATCCTCAAACCGATGGTCAGACAGAAAGGGTGAATCAAATATTGGAAGATATGTTGAGAGCATGTGCATTGGCCAATAAAGCCAGTTGGGATCAAAGTTTGCCTTATTCAGAATTCTCCTACAATAACAGTTATCAAACTAGTCTGCAGATGCCCCCATTTGAAGCTTTATATGGCAGAAAGTGCAGAACACCTTTGTATTGGTCAGAGACAGAAGAAAGTCAAGTATTTGGACCTGATATATTGAAGCTAGCAGAAGAGCAAGTTCGTTTAATTCGAGATAGGTTGAAAACAGCACAGACCAGACAAAAGAGCTATGCGGACAATCGTCGCAGGCTGTTAGAGTTTGCACCAGGGGATCATGTGTATTTGAAAGTGTCACCTCTAAAAGGGATGCGTCGTTTCAGGGTTAGTGGTAAACTTGCTCCGAGGTATATTGGACCATTTCCAATCTTAGCCAGAAGAGGAGAAGTTGCTTATCAGTTAAAGCTTCCTACCCAATTGTCAGATGTACATGATGTGTTTCATGTGTCGCAATTGAAAAAGTGTTTACGAGTCCCAGAAGAGTTAATGCCTTTAGAGGAAGTGGATCTAAAAGAGGATTTGACATATTCAGAGTTTCCAGTCAAGATTTTAGAAGAAGCAGAATGTCGTACCCGAAACAGGACCATCAAATTTTGCAAAGTGCAGTGGAACAATTGTCCAGAGTTGGAAGCAACTTGGGAGCGTGAAGAAGATCTCAGAACGGAGTTCCCTAGTCTCTTTTCCATTCCTTCCGAATCTCGGGGTCGAGATTCTTTCTAAGGGGGGTAGGTTTGTAACATCCCAAATTTTTCATTTATATGGAAAGAATAATTTAAATTAATTAGTTCAAATCATTTGGATTTTCCAGAGTTAAAGTTTCTGTTTAAAATAAAAAAATTAATACCAACATAGGTTGAAATTATTTTTCGTAAGTTTAAAACATCTTCAGTTATTTCTGTGAATTTTTCTAGAATTTTTAAAATTTGTTTGGTATTTTTCCAAGCATTTTAAAGCCTCCTAGTATTTTCTGAAACCTCTAAAAAGATTAATTCCAAAAAACTCTCTCGGGCGACACGTGTCGCGCATCGGAGCCGCTTCCACCGTCGGTTTTAATCTCGGCCGTCTCCAACCACTTACCTCTTCGGCCCCTTTGATCGGCCCGGATCTAATCCCACCGTCGCCCGATTAATCTCAGCCGTTATCCATCACTTACCGCTTCGCCCCGCCCACCTCGTCTCTCTGGCTGACAAGTGGCATGATCCAAACCGTTAACCATTGCCGTACCAAATCTCGTCCGCCCACAGCCACTTATTCCCTCGGCCCTCGCCCGAACGGTTCTGATTTCAGCTCTGTTGTCGGATTGAATCGCAACCACTCACGTTCACTTACCGGTTCGCCGAAGATCCAACGGCCCGATCTTCCCCCCTTGTGCCACCCGTCACCAATCCGAGCCGTCACCCCTCCCATTCTCTTCTTCCCTCTCTCGACGACGCATGGGACCCACTTGTCGGGCCCGTCTTCCCCGCCCTCTTCTTCCTCCCAAAACCCCGTCGTCGCCATTAAAGCTAGTAACCGAAGCTTTAAAACTTCGGTTTCTTCCGCCCGAGCGAATGCGCATATGCCTCCCTGTGTTCTACCGCACTCGAGCCGCCCGTTACCCCCTCCTTTATCTCGCAATTAAGCCAATTGGTGCTCGGGGCCGATTCAAGTCCGGCGAGTAATCGCTCGGCCGTTACTCCTCTCCCCGCCTATTTAAACCCTCCCCGAGGACCCCCTCGCCTCACCGGCCACTTCTCCTCACTCGATTGCCCCTCTCCTCAGCTGTAAAATCTTCGCACCGTGCGCCTCCCCTCTTTTTCGCCGGTGAAGCTCCGACGAGCAATCCCCGCCGCCTCGAGCCACTTCGTGCCGCACCGCCACCACTCCGAGCTTCGCGAGGTTGCGCGCTTCTGGCCCCCTTCCCGGCGGTTGCGCCTTGGAAGACCCTCGCCGCCGATCGCCTCCTCCGACCGCCGCCTCTCTTCGTCACGACCCCTCTCGGCCATCATCGGTCCGTGCCGTGCTCGAGTACTCCTCGGTCCCCTCTTGCTCGTGCACCTCTTGGCGGCGCCGCCTCGCCGAGCGGTGGTGACCTTCGGTCCCGCACCTCCCCTCCGGCCGTGGCCACGCCGGCGGTGAGCCACCGTGGCGGCCGGTGGACGCCACGGCCGCCGGACCACCCACGCCAGCGCCACCGCTCCATTGCGCACGCGTGTGTGCTGATGCATCACGCGCGCCACCTCACCACCCGGGCCCACCTGTCAGCCTCACTACTGAGAGCGGGCCCCACATGTCATTCTCTCGGCCGGATAAATTAATATCAGGGCTGACGTCATGCTTGCGTCATAAACCTAATTTTTCCATATAAAAATAATTCGATCGAAATTAAATTCTCAGGCTGACGTCATAACTCAGATTTTCCTTTGGGAAAATAATTCTTGATGATGTCATAAATCTTTTTTCAGTTTAAAAATAAATCCAGAAAATAGCCTTTTTTCTTTTATATTGTATTTAAACTTTGGAAGGCTATAACTTTTGCATTTTAACTCCAAATTGACCCATTCAAATTTCTAAATTCATCTAAAATTCCAAACTTTCATTTGGTATATTTATTTTTAATTTTGCAGTTTTTATTTTATTTTATTTATTTGGTTTTCTCGTTTCTCGTGTAGAATCCGATTTGTACGACGATTTTCAAGAGCAACTTCGGGAAGATTCCAACTTAATTCAAGAAGGCAAGTCTCCTTGACCATTTTGCTCCTATGTTTTATAAATAGTTTTTGTAATTATTTTAAATTATTTGCATGGCTATGTTTAATAAATTGATAATTTTAATTCTAGAATTTAGATAAACACCCAATTTGTTATACCCTCCTTTGGAAATTGCTTACCATGTACCCTTGTCAACATAGGATATTCTTGGACTCATAAATGAGTTAGTATTATTTATTGTTGAATTTAGAGTATTAGCAAATGCTTAGTTTAGCTGTTGAATGTAAAAATGCTCATATGAGAAAAATGGTTAATGAATGTTTTTGATTCAATGATTTGTTTGGAAAGTGGTAATAGATGTTACCACTGTAATTTTAACTTAAAAAGGAAAACTCAAAATGAAATATTTGACGAGGGTGGATGGAATGTTTGGTTGGTGCGATTTAGCACGAAAAATGGGTTTGTGAATGATCCACCCTAGTCGTCTAAGGACCGATTCTTGTGTTTGTCCAATCTGTGTAAAACAGTACAACCACAAGTTAAAATGGGTACAACCTAGCTAATTAACCTATAATAGTTTAATCTTTGTGTCACTATTGGAAAATAGGTATCAGGGATTTACTGATTACTCAAAGTGAGGGGCAGGGATTTACTGCACTCACATGGCGCAAGAGGAGGCTTCTGAATGTGGTGGATTTAACCCTTCAGCGGTGAAACCTCAGCGAGTGATATAAAACTATACTAGAGTAGGTGAAAAGTTTTGTGATATTTTATCTGGGTCTCATGCCAAAGGAAGCGTGTTGTGTTAAGGTAACATATGTCTTGTGGGTAAAGTTGTACGCACTCTGCAGAGTAATAAAACTATTCGAATAGCCGTGCCCACGGTCAAGGGCGGACAAGGAATACATTCACACAGTAGATATTTGGTTTTGAATTTAAAAAGAAAAGGTTTGGAAAACTAGAGAGTGGATGAAACTCTCGAAGTTGGTCAGTGGATGTAACAGATCGGTGGTTTTAACCTTTATTTTAAATCTTGGCGGAGATAGCCTATTTATCAGTGATGGTGGATGTAACTTTCACTAAGGTACTTGATAAACTTCAGATTGTGAAAATTAAACGTTTAACAAAATGCTTTTAGAGAGAGTATATAAATTTGAAATAAAATGCTGATTTGTGCAAAAGAGCCATATAGCCTTCCTTGTTCAACCCCGCATCTAATGCATTTTCCCAAGACTTGCGGAGTACATTTTTGTACTCACATACTACACTTCACAATAATTCTCAAAGGAGGTTGAAGCTCAGGAAGGAGACTACGACTACTGTTCCGCTTGCGGCTGTGATGGATTCTTTCCGCAGGACTAGGTCTCGTTGCTCAAGTCAATTGCCTGTGGCATATTGATGGGCCGTTTATTAGAATATTTTTGCTTCCGCTGTTACCCTTTGTGTAAGAGGTTCTGTGAACCACAGTTGTAAGGCCTTGGGCCAAGACTTAAGTATTTCAGTTATTATTGTAATAAAGCGTGGTTGGCAATGTATCATTTTTCTGATTATCTGTGTGTACTAGCGTTGATCTGGGACTAGTACTGCAATACACAGGGGGTCCGGGAGTTTCTACTCCATGGTCTCACAGATAGCCATTTCCAAACAAGCCCTAAGCATGCATTTAAGCCCATGGTATTATCACACGGCCCCACATGGAATCCCAACTCACCGAAAAAGGAAAACAAACCAAACAAAAGAAACCAGATGGACAGATTTTAAAAAGAAGCGTGTGAAGTATGGACCGGTAAACTCTACAGGGAGTAAATTTTAAAACATTGTAATTTTAATAGTGAAATTATCATTTGCTATGATATTTGTTTTCTGTTTTATAGAGCTGCATCTTTAGTGAGACGTTTTTTACCGAACTGTCGTAAGTAGCACTGCTAACACACGGTGCCCACATATACTATCATGCCTAACCCAGATCGTTACGGTTGCTAACTAGGATCAATGGACCTAAGTGTGGTCCCTGTTGCTGCCCTTGTCCCTTTCTCCCTTCGAGCTCGCCCCTGCTTAGCCTACTATGCCCGCCATCACTGTCCTACCATGGTGGCGGCCCAGAGGGAGCATGTTAGGATACGAGTAAACTATACTAACGTAAATTAAAATTTTCTACCATGTAAATCAGGAAGCTATACGAGTAAGAAATTATAGATCGTTACCACTAGACGCGCGGTGCAGCGGAAGTAGAGTTGAAGCTGTCAATTCAACGAAGAGCGTGTCAGTGTAGTGGAAGTAGTCAATTGTCCTCTGGCCAACCGTTTCCTCCTCGTGATTGTCTCGATCAACACCGCAGTCGTAGTAGCGCCTCTACCAAGATCTACATATCTAGGGAGGGAACACCGTACATCGGTGTGCTAGTACTAGCGCATACGGTAGAGGTTATAAGAGGTGGCAGCTAGGGTTTTGATGGGTGTGTTTCGGGATATCACCCTCAGCCCCGCACCTCTCCTTATATAGTCTCTAATCGGATCCTTATCCGATACGAGTAGAGATCGAATCCCATTTAGAAACTGTCATCTGGACCCTTATTATTTCAGCCCATTAAGTGTGTGACCCTGTAGATTCATGTACATTTGATCATAGGCCGAAAACTCCTTTCTAGTTCATAAGTCAGTAGCGGTCTATAGCAGGACATAATAACCCCAAATATACATAAAGATCATATTGGATAAATCTATATAGTGCTTATGTACCAATCCCTTTGCCTCATAATACTATATCGAACTCAAGGCGAGAAGCATGTCATCCTATGATAGCTCTATTATTCACTCAAACATGTAGTGGATTTCACAATTATGATTGACTCTTCAATCACATTTGGCATGGCCATGCAGTTCCTTAATCCAACCACATCGAGGGGCCCAGAGATATCTCTCCTGTTATATAGGAGAGGCAAATTCCATGTTGATCGCTCATATTCCTCCGCATGTTTTATAGTAAACCCAAAAATGACCGTTATGACCACCCAGTAATGTGACGATGGCCCGATCTTCCGAGAGGTACTGATAAGTCGATTGTGAAGATCTCGACTGTAACATCCTCTTTTTCTGAGATTTTTAAAGCCCGGAATTTAAAAATGAATTTTCAGGAATTTTCTGAATTTAATTCAAGCTTCAAATGAATTTTTAGAATTTTCAAAGATTTAATATGATTAAAATAAACATTAACATAAGTTGAAAAATTTTATTTGTGTTCTTCAGTCTCAAGGAATTTTCTGGTATTTTGGTGAATTTTGGGATTTATTTGCTATTTTCTAGAGCTTTTAGAAGTTTATTTGAATTTCTGGAAAAAGAAAAGAACAAGAAAATCTCCCCGCCGCCAGATCGCGCCGCCATGCCACGTGTCGCCCATCCTCGCGCCCACGCGCGCCGTACCCTTTCCCGCGCAGACCCTCCCCCCGCTTCGATCCGCCCGCGCCACGCGTCGCGCAAGATGGCCCGCTGCTACGCGCCAAGACTGTGCTGTTCCGCCCGCGCGCGCGCGGCCTCGGCGCCGTCGCGCCCCGCGCGATCTCCGCCGTCCGTTCCGCCGCGCGATCGAACCTAACCCTAACGCCCACCGAGCCTCAACCGTCCGATCTCGTCGCGTGAGATCTGGACCGTCCAAACCAATCCGGATTTTCATCCCGCGCCGTAACCGATTCGAGCTCCCTCAGTTCACGTGCATTTAACCCGTCGGCCGCCTCGGTTCGTGTGTCCGATCTCCGCCGCGGCGAACCCTAGCCTCGCCAGTTCGCGCGCCCGCGCCGCCGCCGGAGCCGCTCCGCCGCCGCCCGTGCCGCGTCTCCGCCGGTGAGCCCCTCCGCGCCGTTCTCGCCCGCGTCGCCTCTGGTCGCCCGCATCGCATCCCCATCGCCAGACCCCTCCGCTCGCCTCGCCTCGGCGCGTCTGCGTCCGCGCGCCCGCGCCCACGTCAGCCCCGAGCCGTCCCCCGAGCCACGTGGCAGCCACGTCAGCTGCCACGTCAGTCGGGTGACACGTGGCAACATATCGCCGCCACGTCGGCGCGTCCCGTCGCATCGACCCGCCGCCCCGTGCCTGTTTCGTGGACCGAGTCCACGGTGGACTCGAATTTCGTGGACCGGGTCCACAAAGACGATAACTTTTCCGAATTTATCGAATTAATTTTAGAATTAATTTTCCGAGAGCCCGTTCTCCTCCGTCCTAGCTCCGATTGACCCGTTATTTTTTCTAAATTCATCTAAAATCAAGCTCTAGCTGTTGGTTCTGATTTTGGGAATTTTGGAGTTCATTTACTTATCATTTTATGTGTTTCTTTGTTTTCGGTCGCTTCCTCTCTCATTAGATTCGGATTCCGGAGGAGCAGGTTTCGCGCCCGAAGACCAGGAGTACCCCACTGAGCATAACGAAGGCAAGTCGTAACCTTTGATCATGTTGAACCCAGTTTTACAATCTATTATTTAATTATTTTGTTTTAAATTACATTGCATCGCTACTTTTATTCAACCGTTGTAACTGGTAGTTATCGTCCCAATTGAAATTATACCTCCTTGATACTTTGGAATACCATTATGCCATTGTCACCATAGGTTGGGTAATTTACTAGTGATGTTAGTTTATTTCTCACATGGGTCAGTACGAGTGATCGTGTGAGTAAAGGGGAGTGCGATTGCACTTGGGGATGTGGTAGCCTCGCCCGGGTAATGTTAAGGACTTAACTTTGTGCGCCATTGATCTGAGCTTGATCGTGCAAACCACATGTCTATTATGGGATGGACCTGGCTGAATAATTTGTAATATTTCAACTCAATTCTGCCATTGTGATGGACATGGTTGCTTTGATTTCCATGTGGCGCAAGGGGGTGTGATCACGAAACCTAGCGGGCGGGATTGTGTTGAGGTAGAGCATTGTAAAGGCCTTGTTGTGATTTCGATATCGAGGCTAATCACATCGTGTGGGTCTGATTGTGCAACCTCTGCGAGTGTAAAACTATTCGAATAGCCGCGTCCTCGGTCATGGACATTGCTCGGGATTTCACACGAGGGTTAGTGTTTCACTTATAACTTGGTGGTTTATGTTGGGAGTGGACGGGTAGTTCACTATTGGTCTAGTTTGTGAATTGGTGTTCACAAGTGGTTCATGTCTATTCCTTTGATTATTTATTATTATTGTTTTCAGTTAACTTTCGCTTTCAAGTTATTTATTATATTTCATTGTGAAATGCTTCTATGCAAATTAACCTTTCAGCCTTCCATTGGTAAGCCTTGCATATTATATTGCATTCATTGTTACAAGCGACTTCTTGAGTACCAATGTACTCACGGCTTTACGCCTATGTTGCTCGGTTGAGGAGAGGAGTACTATCGGCAGGAGGTTCGGAAGGAGAGTATTACGGCGACTTCACGGATTAGGCCGTTCTCCACTCGATAGCACGTGGGCTTGTCGATTGGTCGCTACGCTTTATTTTGGATTTCCGCTGCTATTTTGTTAAGCCCTTCCCGCTAGAGATATTGTAAGCTTGGCCATAAGGTCGCACCCTTAATATTTAATCGATATTCAAGTTTTCCTTTATTATTGTCGTGTGTATGGTGTGATGACATCTATGTTTGTTGTGTGCACTAAGCGTGATCTGGACTAGTGCAGTTTACGAGAGACCGAATTTGCATATTCGGTATCGGCGATGATGGTATCGAGCCATATCGATCAGAGGACAAGCCATATCATGTCAAACTTTTAATGGAGTTTATTTTTGTTCAGTTTCTTTGTTAGCCTTTTTGGCTAAGTGTTTGTTTAGTTTAGGTTTCCATTAAGCAAAACCCCTTAGACGCATTTACCTCTTATCTATGCTTTTACCTCTCGTCTTTTACCTTTGGTCGATCGTGATTGTTTTCTTTTGAGCAAGATGGTTGATACCAGAACTCCTCCACCGCATGTCAGGCGAACCAGGACCAGAGAGCGATCTTTGCAGCGGCGGTGCCACCTACCTTGGACCACGCCTCGATCGATTTTGGTGGCGGACTTAGATGATGCGACCATGATGCGAGTATGCGAACTATGATGTGTCGGCGACAAGAGCCGATACCACCACCGGCACCTCGTCGGTGAGTCCGGCTATGCGAGTTCATGAGGATGAGACCGCTGTTTTCTCGATTCGTCGAGCCTTTGAGGCCGACGATTGGGTCCGTTCAGATTGAGAAGAAAGCGAACTTGGCTCGGTCTGCACCACAGAGAGAAGGTATTATATGCGGCACATCGGCTTGAGGACCAGGCGAGTGGTGGGAGAACTCTTGTGCGCCCATGAGAACGAACAACATCACTTGGAAGGAGTTCGCCAAGGCGTTCCATACCGCCCATGTCATGGATGGAGTGGTTGAGATGAAGAAGGATGAGTTACGGGAGTTCGGCGAGAGGAACACATCGGTGAGTGAATATCTCAATAAATTCACTCGGTTGGCTCGCTACGCGCGGAGAGGATGTAGCGTCGATGCAGCTCGCGAGAAGAGGTTCAAGAAAGGCTTGAACCCGGCTTTGAAGGTGCAAGTCGTGAAACAGCGACTATGCGATTTTCAACGGTTGGTGGACAAGGCCATTCTCATTGAGGAGAGTCGCGCGAGCTCGAGAGTCTCGCAAGAGCAGGTTGATCAGCGAAGTCACGGTCACACCAGTCCCGAGGCCTGCGTTTTGGTTCCTACCGGCTGCACGAGTGCCACAAAGAAGCAGCGGCAGCAGATCCTCGGCTTTGGGACCCGGCTCGGACATCGCGCCCGATTTGATCGGGGCGCGTCACGGTAGTTCCGATGGTCAGCGGCAGAAGAAAACGATAACTTCAAAGCATCGTCACTTGCTTCAAGTGTCATGATTGGACCGTCCAAACCAATCTGGATTTTCATCCGCGTCGTAACCGATTCGAGCTCCCTCGGTTCGCGTGCATTTAACCCGTCGGCCACCTCGGTTCGCGTGTCCGATCTCCGCCGCCGTCGAACCCTAGCCTCGCCCGTTCGCGCGCCGCCGCCGCCGTGCCGCGTCTCCGCCGTCGCCCGAGGTCGCGGAGCACCAGCCGTCGCCGCATCACCGCCGGTGAGCCTCGCGCCGTTCTCGCCCACGTCGCCTCCGGTTGCCCGCGTCGCCTCCCGTCGCCACACCCCTCCGCTCGCCTCGCCTCGGTCGCGTCTGCGTCCGCGCGCCGCCACGCATCGCCGATCCGCTCCTCGCGCGCCGCCACGCGTCGCCGCCGGCCGCGATCGCGCCTCGCCGCGCCGCGCCGGCGCGCGCGCGCCCGCGACGCCGGCGCGGTGAGCGCCACGCGTCGGTGATCCGACCATTGCCCGCGCCGCTCCATCCCGCCGTCGCTCGGATCCGGACCGAAGGTCAGACACCGCCCGCGTGTCGCCCTCGCGACCGTCGGATCCGCCGCCGCCGCCGCGCCGTGCTGCGTCGGCCGCGCCACGTCAGCCCTAGGCGGCGTGGCATGCCACGTGTCGCCGCCACGTCAGCGCCACGTCAGCCCCGAGCCGTCCCCCGAGCCACGTGGCAGCCACGTCAGCTGCCACGTCAGCCGGGTGACACGTCGCAGCATATGCTGCTGCCACGTCAGCGCGTCCTCGCCGCGTCAGCCCGTCGCCCCCGTGCACTATTTCGTGGATCGAGTCCACGGTGGACTCGGAATTTCGTGGACCGGGTCCACAGCACAGTAACTTTTCCGAATTTCTCGAATTAATTTTAGAATTAATTTTTCGAGAGCCCGTTCTCCTCCGTCCTAGCTCCGATTGACCCCGTTCTTTTTTGTAAATTCATCTAAAATCAAGCTCTAGCTGTTGGTTCTGATTTTGGGAATTTTGGAGTTTATTTGCTTATCATTTTATGTATTTCTTTATTTTCAGTCGCTTCCTCTCTCGTTAGATTCGGATTCTGGAGGAGCAGGTTTCGCGCCCGAAGACCAGGAGTACCCCGCTGAGCATAACGAAGGCAAGTCGTAACCTTTGATCATGTTGAACCCAGTTTTACAATCTATTATTTAATTATTTTGTTTTAAATTACATTGCATCGCTACTTTTATTCAACCGTTGTAACTGGTAGTTATCGTCCCAATTGAAATTATACCTCCTTGATACTTTGGAATACCATTATGCCATTGTCACCATAGGTTGGGTAATTTACTAGTGATGCTAGTTTATTTGTCACATGGGTCGGTACGATTAGATTGCTTAGCCGGCTTATATTACGATTGATCTCATCACACATGTTAAATATTAATTTGACTTAATGACATATGGAACTGTGGTTGGTGCCACGTGTATTAAAATTTGTGCCACGTCATTGGTGTGACGTTGGCTTGGTTATACAAATTGATTTTCACTCGGGCGAGTGATCGTGCAGTAAAGAGGGAGGTGCAGTTGCGCTTCAGGGATGTGGTAGTCTCGCCCGGGTAATGTTAAGGACTTAACTTTGTGTGCCATTGATCTGAGCTTAATCGTGCAAACCACATGTCTATTATGGGATGGACCTAGCTGAATAATTTGTAATATTTCAACTTAATTCTGCCATTGTGATGGATATGGTTGCTGATTTCCATGTGACGCAAGGGGGGTGTGATGCGAAACCCTAGCGGGCAGGATTGTGTTGAGGTAGAGCATTGTAAAGGCCTTGTTGTGATTTCCTGAGATCGAGGCTAATCACATCGTGTGGGTACAGTTGTGCAACCTCTGCAGAGTGTAAAACTATTCGAATAGCCGCGTCCTCGGTCATGGACATTGCTCGGGGATTTCACACGAGGGTTAGTGTTTCACTTATAACTTGGTGGTTTATGTTGGGAGTGGACAGGTAGTTCACTATTGGTCTAGTTTGTGAATTGGTGTTCACAAGTGGTTCATGTCTATTCCTTTGATTATTTATTATTATTGTTTTCAGTTAACTTTCGCTTTCAAGTTATTTATTATATTTCATTGTGAAATGCTTCTATGCAAATTAACCTTTCAGCCTTCCATTGGTAAGCCTTGTATATTATATTGCATTCATTGTTACAAACGACTTGCTGAGTACCAATGTACTCACGGCTTTACGCCTATGTTGCTCAGTTGAGGGAGAGGAGTACTATCAGCAGGAGGTTCCAGAAGGAGAGTATTACGACGACTTCACGGATTAGGCTTCGTTCTCCACTCGATAGCCTGTGGGCTTGTCGATTGGTCGCTACGCTTTATTTTGGATTTCCGCTGCTATTTTGTTAAGCCCTTCCCGCTAGAGATATTGTAAGCTTGGCCATAAGGTCGTACCCTTGATATTTAATCGATATTCAAGTTTTCCTTTATTATTGTCGTGTGTATGACTGTGATGACATCTATGTTTGACTGTGTGCACTAGCGTGATCCTGGACTAGTGCAGTTTACACAGAGAGACCGAATTTGCATATTCGGGTCTCGACATCGACGTAGATGATCCAAAGGCTCCGACCAAAACAGATCGATCCCCTCACAATCACTACACCACTGCTCCGATAGTTATCAACCGTGCCGAACGCGGTTGACCTCGCCAAGAAGACTATTTCCTGCAAGCGAATCGAGAACACAAGCAAGAGAGTAAAAAGATGCAATCTGAACTGTATTGCAAATAAATATTGAGTTCACAAGTTGGGGTTCCTCGACCGGACGTGCGGTGAGACTGCTAAGCAGAATAAACTCTTAAGAAAAATCCAAGCAAAACTAAAGGGGTGCGACCTCCTTAAATAGGGGTGGGGGAGGCTGCACTTATCTAACAAAAGGGGGTACGGTACTATTCATATGAACAGTATTGGCCCATGAATAGTGCCGGCCCAAATAGTCTAAGTGTGAGTACAAGGCCCAAGGCCCACTTTGACTCAGACTGAAAAAGTGACACAACTTATTTTGCAGTTTCTGATCGGCTCGGATGGAATTTCGAGGTGAGACTAGATTCATCTGAAAGTAGACTCCAAAATCTTTCCAACGAGTACTCACGGGCCCCGAGAAATCTTTTGAATCAAAAGTTATGGCTGTTTGAAGTAGGCGTTGTCAAGCAGTCCGAATCTGAGTCAAACTCACGAATATGAGTTGGATTGCGCTTGACGGTTCCACTTCTACACTTGAGCTCGTGTGGTTCTTCTCCATGGTTCCTAAGAACAAGAAAATCACAAGTCTTAGGAAGTATCGAATTCTCAGCGGAAATGTTATTGACTTCTAAAAACGAGTTTACCTGATAATTAAGTTGACGAGCATATGCCCGAGTAATTGGACCTTGCTCATCATTCATTGAAGCAGTAAAAGGAGTGTTCATATCAGTAGAAATGATGTCCTCATAATAGTGTTTGGTAAACCCTAAGTAAACTATTACACATGTAGAAAACAATAACGATATCAGGTGTAAGGATTATATATACACTATGTATGAGACCAACTGATGACACTTAAAATATAGCAATTCCCGTAGTATTTCATAGTGAGTCAACCCAACATCTTGTTCTCTAACATGTGTCCATATTATTGATTTAATAATCCATATCCATGATCTGTGAAACATGATCATCAATCAATACATATGCTGATCTGTAAATTATAATTATCCCATATAATGATATAAGATCAGCGATAATTTAGAATAACATCAAAAAATAAACAAAGAGTTCTACGAACAAGTCACATACTTGTTTATCAATATAAAAGACATCTATTCAAGAGATAAAATGATATTATTCAAAAGATCATAAATATAGAAGTGATATAATCATCTCTATGATTACCTCTAGGGTATATCACTAACAATTTTTCACTTGCACTATAGTCAATCATGAAGTATCTAATACCCATAGCTCTTGTATGTGTCTTATGCTTTGGCTGTGGAAGAGATTTTGTCTATAGATCAGCAATATTTAAATTTCTATGCACTTTGCATATATTAACGTCACCTCTATCTACAATCTCGTGAATGAGGTGAAAACGCCGATGTATATGCTTAGATTTGTGATGTAATTTAGGCTCCTTAATTTGCGCAATGGATCCACTATTACCACAATAGAGATTCATTGGACTAGAAGCACTAGAGACCACATTATTGAACCTAGAGCAATAACTCCTAGATCCTCTCTGTAAATTGCATTAGTCTAGGATTAGCTTGCACACAACAATAACAAGAATAAATATCGAGCACAAATGATGATCTCTATTAAATAAAAGAGTATGATCCTATGATCCAAAGTTTACATCAATGCTCATTAGTAACAAAAGCAAAAGGAAAATAACTGCGGAAGCAACTGAAGAAAGGGTCCTCACTGTAATCGAAGTCGTCTTCATCTAAGATGATAAAGTAAGAGTGAGTACAAACTTGTACTCCTCAAGTCACACCAAAAAATGTAATATAATGATAAAGGCAACAAAGGAATACATATAGGGTTATTTGAGTATAAATAGCATTTAACGAAATGCCATAAATAGATTAAAATTGCTAAATTTAATGCTATAAGTAAAGATCATAATTTTAAAATAATAACATTAGTGTAGACACCGACCTAACACTAACCTATCCACAGATATCCCTTCTGGATCATCTTTCTTCAAAAAAATACTTTAGTTCCATCCAAAACCAACTTATGAAAAATAAAGTCTAATATATGAAAAACCTTACTCAACATGCCCATGACCATAGGCACGGCTATCTGTCGGACCCCGGAGCAACGAATCTTGGATCCTCTGTGTAAATCACACTAGTCCAGGATCAAGCTAGTGCACACAGTGGATAACAAAGATTCATATCATGCACAATGACATTTATTCATTAACTAAATATGGGCCTGATGGCAAAATTTTATATCAATGGTTCATAAACCAAAAATAAATATAAACAGCGGAAGAAAACCAATGAAGCAGCAGTCCATCCTGCCTGCCCAGAGGCGAATGACTGTAAGACGCGGCCTAATCGTCACCATCCTCACCAAAGTTGTTGGCATCGTCCTCTGGCAACAGATTTTAGCAAGGTGAGCACATAAAGTACTCCCAAGGTAAGCACATAAAGTACTTACGCAAGTTACACCAAGAGTTTTAACAGAGTGAATGCATGCATAGGGATAACAAAGGAAGGCTTATTAAGTTTATTTGTGCGAAAAGCAGTACTGAATTTAAATATAGTAACATAAGTGCAAAAGCTGAATTTTTAATACATCATATGAAACAATATTTTAACCAAAGTATTATCGTTAGTGTAGGCTCCGACCTACACTAACCTAACCACGGGCATCCCACCCGGACCATTGTCAAAACCATTGTTGTTTGTCCGAAAACCAAGTTTTATTAAAACCAAGTCTAATCTGTGAAAACTTTACTCAACATATCCATAACCGTGGACACGACTATCAAGGATAGATTAAAACTCTACAGAGGTGTACAGCTTTACCCACAAGACACGATCATCCCATATTGCCACTAGATTAACACACTTCCTTTGGTGTGCAACGAGTAGATCATGACAAGCCTGTTACAATGATCCATAACCAAAACAGTCACGCCGCCACTAAGATTTCACCACAACTCGAATTCATGAGTTGGAGCCCCCTCTTGTGTCATGTGAGACTTCTCGCGGCCTACGCCACGCTCACATTCAGCCTATAGCGAAACCGTATTTGGAACTTTACATATTACTTAGCCAAGTCCGTCCCATACTGGACTTGTGGTAGTACGAAGTGACTTCGTAAAATGAATCACAGAAACGGTCCTTAATCCGACTTAGGCTCAACCACATACCCACATGCACGACAATCAACCAGGTGTCACCAAACACGAGGCATGCCGGCACCCCACCACCTAACCAATAGCCTAAGTCCAAATCATAAGTTTTTATTTTTATTTTTAAACCATTTTCATAAACCATCCTTGACTCACCGAAGTCAAGATTTCAAAAGGAACTATCATTTCATGTGAAATAGTTGATCCCACCTAAAATCACACTAAGCCAGGCTAAGCATTTCTATAAAATTTCTAGTCAATACTATGGTACTAACTAGTTTTCAGCTAGGGTGACAAGGTATACGAATTCGAGATTCAAAATTGGCTATAGTCAAAGGATCATGGGTGTAACTATGTTTAAATCGAATTTGAACTAAATTTGAATAAAGATACGCATGCATATACAGTAAAACAACATAAATAAATTTGAAATACTGGGGTCAACATGCTCAAAGGTGTAACTTGCCTTGCTTCGAAGTTTGCTGAGGTTCGCCAAAGTTATACTCTCCGGATTAGTCGTAGTCTACACGCGAAAAATCAGAACAAACTAAACTCAAATAAAATCCAATTAAAATCCAATAATTATGAAATATATACTGAAAAATAGATTATGAATTTAGATAAATTTAGAAACTTGAATCACCTGATTCGGAGTTCGGACGGAGAAGAATGAGCGATTGGAAGATTGTCGGATCAGAAAATGCTGAAAAAGGAAAAATCAGGAATATTCCTGTGAACAGTAGCGAACAGCAGCCCTTTTTATTGTTTTTGGCCGTGTCGTTGGCGAGAAAAGGCACGGGATGTGAAGTCAATGGGTTGCTAATGACCCGAGGCACATGTAGGAAGTGACGGCACGTCAAACGGAGCACGGTGACGACGCGGACAGCGACAACGGCATAGGGTGTGGAGAGAAGAATAATTTTCGGGAATGGAACATGGAGAAGCAAGGTGAGCATGGCCTAGAACACGGCGAGGCGAAGCTAGGAAAATTATCGGCTAAGCCGAAAACTCACCGGAGACGACGCAATCGTCGTTTGAACGACGTCGGTACCAAAAAACGACGACGTCGGTGCGGCGAATCCAAAACCGTCTGAAACGTAGCCTCCTGGGATGGTTTGGCACATTTTGACGCGAACGGATTGTCGAGAGCATTCCCGGATAGCCGGAGACGCAAATAGTTGTGGATATTTTTTGGACAAACAGAGGGAAGCACATCGTAGAACGCGTCGAGACGAACTCAACGGCACAGACGGCTCGGCCAACGGACTAACGGAACGCGGTGGACAAGACTTTATACAGCCTATAGGCTGACATCGGCGTTCCGGGCAAACGGAGTGGAGTTAATATGCGAAAGTTGCGGCGAATCAAAGAGTAGAGCGTGGGGATCGTGATGCTAACCTTGGTTTTGGTCGGGCATGCACGGTCGACCGGTGGCGACGTGAGGAATGCCTAGTAAGAATGATCTGCGTCATCGCCGGCGGTTGAGAGGATGATCTGCGAGGACGCTTGCAAACAGGCCAGGGATCGAGCATCCCTAATCCTTGGATATATAAACAGAAGGAGATCGCTTCCCAGGGCCATGAATCGCATGTTTTCGGTGTCGGTTCCTGCTAGCTTTTGCTCTTGTAGCAGAGTAGGCTTCCATGAGTTGGGTGATTGGACTGTTGCCCGGCCGGCTGTTTGACATGCAACTCATTTGCATCCCCAGTCTATCAAACAAACATCGAGGTTGCAAAAAGCACGGGAATTACGTGCGTTATCTGTTAGCTCAGATTAGGCGGCAGTCAAGCAAATATGAGCGAAATTTCATTGAATTGGCTGCGACTAAATTGGCATGGCAAGGCATCCGATCCTTAAGTTTGGACACATACCAAAGGATGGCGATATAGAGGCAAATTCGACGCGGATGGACGGCGTTGCGGTGACCACCCGGGTTCTGAGTCCCAAATTGATACCGCTGTCCACTGTCTTTGGAAGTATATATAGATATGTATATATATGTTCAGTGAGAAAACATGTGCTCATGCTAAGGTTTCAGGTGGCTCTGATGTAGAGGGAGACGTCTGTGTGGGTGGGTGGTTGTGCTATAAAGAAAGGTAAAATGAAATATGATCTGAAAAAAAATCTCAGAAGGCAAAACGAATTATGTGAAGTGTGGTTAGATTTGCTGGAGCACGATGCACACTGAACTCATGCGGTCATGCCACGATGCTCCCGAACAGGCGGATTCAGTTAGAAAAAGAAATCTCGAGAGGAGAGAAGGCATCAGAACATGCGAAAAGCTCGGGCTAGTTTACAATTTTGCCGCCGGAAGAAATGCGCAAAAGGCAAGTCAGATTCCTTGTCACTCACTTATCAATCTTATACGCTTAAAAGTTAAAAACAGACATGAAACAAAACAAAACTTCCAATCAACACAAATAAATTTATAATTAGACCATTACAAGTGGAAGTGCTCGACGTCACACTAACCAGAATAAATTAAGCCCTTACAAACAAGCTAAGAATTGATACATGGAAGATCAAATGAAACATCAACAGTAGGAATTACAAGCCCCCCCTCTCTCTTTTTTGCTCCCTTTGATCATAGCTTGCATGCATGCATATATAGCATGGCAATGAGCTGGCAGAGCAACTCGACCAATGGTCTTAGTTTTTTGTGGTTTGAGCGTGCACGTACGTACGAAGCGTGCAACCTCAATTATGATCCATGCAAGCGTGCATGCATGTCTAAACCTGCTCGACGTGGCTTGCCTTGTCCGCCTTCTCGTGATGACTCTCCGCCGTCGCCACGGTCTCCTTGATCTCGTCGTCGCCGCCGTGCTTCTCCTGCGGCGCCTCGTCGGCGGGGGCCACGCCGCTCTCCTTGGCCTCCTCCGTCGGAGACGACTCGATGGGGTACACGTCGGAGCTCTTGAGCTCGACGGCCGCCGCCGCGCCGAGCTTGGCTACGTTCACGACGTGCTCGGGCACCTTGACGACGTCGGACACCACCACCTCCTTGGCCGCCGCCGCCTTGTTCGTCGAGTTGCGGTAGAGAGCGTACAGCCCCATCTGGATGACTCCAAACGTGAACCCAATAACGTTGGGCAGCTGCGTGGCACCGACGCGTATGTTAGTCAGGTCACTTTGCTGACAAAAGTTTACTTAGTAAGCTAAGTTATGCGTTCAACGATGAGCTTCTGGCTGCTTACGGCGACGTATTTGTCCTTGATGAGGAGGCCATAGAGGAACCAGACGATGGCGCTGACGGTGAGAGAGAGCGAGAGCGAGAAGGGCATGAACTCCACACTCTTAGTGCGCACCACCTGACGCTGCAAGCAACCATTGCAACACACGGTCGCGTACTGTAAGAGGCTGTATGTATACACCTGTACTATGTCGTCTATACGTGCACCATAGCCACTGCTAGATTACGTACGATGATGCTGAGGGGCGCGACGAAGACGCTGACGGAGAAGCCGACGCAGACCCACCCAAGCATGACGACGCGCTTCTCGCCCTTCGAAAGCAACAGGGTGAGGAGGAGGATCGCGCCAAACACCACCACGTTCAGGAGCAGCAGGATCTTCGCCGTGAACAGCTGCATTCATGTATCACACACACGCGTATCCATGTCAGAGAACGTCCATATATCTCAAGTGTACACCTCTGCATTGCTTAGCTAGCAATTAATGTGCTGCTGACCCTGGCCTTCTTGGGCGCGTATGCGAGGTAGACGACGATGTAGATGGTCTCGATGACGCAGCCGGCGGAGTTGATGGTGACGAGGAGGCACTCGTCCGACTTGAGCAGCGCGTAGTAGATCCACAGCATCGCGCTGAACAGCGCCACCACGTACGGAACCGACTGGAAACCCTGCGTCGACTTGTTCTTGTGGATCCGGTAGAACGTAGGACTGCACATATGTCAGAGATGAAGCAGATTATCATCTGGACAGGTGATCGATCGATGAAGCAACAGATCCAACAGACGCATGATGGATGTGTGAGGCTTACAGTGGGGCCAGGTAGGTCATGAAGGAGATGATGTTGCCTGCAATGTATAAACAGCATGGCAAAAAAAAGTTCATGTGAGCATCAGCCTGAGACAGTTAGCCAACGATCCATGCACAGCAACGTGACACAAGGAGATACGCTACGACAACGATCTAACTTAGCTCTTAATAATGGCTGGACCCCCTTGTGTGCGAGCTGACGTCACGCTACACCATAGGCAAGATATTGGAGCCCTTTTATTTGCTCCCTTTTTTTAGTCCTTTTTAGCCTCCTAATTGGCCCTCCATGATCACAATGCATGTATATCTTCTTCAATGATGAATCAAATGTTTCTTGTCTTTTAAATGACGCGAAAAGAGGGGACTTTGCAATAGTATGGAGGGGGAACAGAAGGGGAAGGATCACTATGGTGCAACAAGAGAAATCCTACTTTGGCAAGCTCTGGTCTTGGTGTATGGCCCCCCAACGCAAACCACTTACAATTGCATCCCAAAGCACAAACCCCACTAACTAGCTACATATATAGCTAGCCAGGTTGAATACAACAACAAGCAGGTGACCACATCGGTATTTTGACAGAAACATCCAATGATTTTGGCAGAGAACTTTGAAAAGGAAAAGAATAAAAAGACCGCCGAGAATAAAAGAAAGGACCAAAATTTACAAGACTCTCTTGAGGTAGAAAATATACCTAGGATGCCAAAAGCGAAGGCCCAGGGATGTTGAAGAGACAGGCCAGCCATTGCAAGGTTTTCTAGCTAGCTAGGGTAATGATAGGCTCCAAGGTTTTCTCTCCTCTGTATAGTTAGCTGATCAAAACTTGATCCTCTCTCCTCAATGGGAAGCTGGGAAGAATTGATAACTACTACTTGAGTTGCTTGCTTGAAAGCTTGATGGGAGCTGTACAAGACCCTGGAGGGGTTTTTATAGTGTTAGAAGCACCAGCCAAAAAGGTACACTGAGATTGAATAAACTAACTAAAAACAAGACAATCATGAGCATGACAGAGAGTGCCTATCTACTTTTTTTTTTTCATAATTCCTTCCTCAATGCATGGATTAGTAAAATAATATGCACTCTAGGTAGCGATATATTCGTGCATGCAAGCTAGTTAGCAGCCTTAAGCTTAGCCGTACAGGGAATGAAAGGTGAGAGCTAGCAGCCACTGACTGAGCTGCAAAGGAGCACATATTCCTTTCCAACGGACGGCTTGAGAGACCAGTCTTTAGTTCACTTGTAAATCAAATGCAAATTGCCTATTAGCGACAACAATCAATTGATGATATATAACTTGATATGCATGCTCATTTGGTGAATTTCCATTTCTCATTGTTTCCGTGTTTCCTCCTCAGAATTCGAGCCAGACAGCAGGACGCGTGAGGTCGTGACATGAAAGCATCCATGCCTAGATGGATGGATCGATCGACAAGCTCAACAACGTCGTGCACGTAATTTTGTCCATGCATGTATATATCTTTGGTCGTCGTGACATGTATAACCTAGCTAGGTATAAGCTGTACCATTCATGAATATGCCTGCCTGTGTGCAGATGTTTCGATACGTCGTTGGCCAGCATGCACAGCAACCATGCATGATCTAACGGTTGACGCAAAACAGGCTGTAGCGAGTAGCCTAAAACATGCACAGTACTCTTCATGAAAGAGAAGTTCGCCACGCGGGTACTTTCTGGGGGCAATTTGCGCAACAGAAAAACTACAGTATGCTCTACCGCCGCAACCATACTCAACGGCATAGCTTACAACTGTTCGATCCTCGACCTCAACCGTCTGATCAATCTCACACCGCGAGAGGCCGCATGCACGTGAGAGGCTGCGGTTTGGCGCCGTGCGGCGAGCGGCAAGGATGGGCGACGGCGAGCAGGTTCAGCCGGAGCAAGGCGACTGGGGGCGAGCTCGGCGGCGCGTGGGAAGGTGAGTGGCCGCAGTGGCCTGGTGAGCGCGGAGCCGCAGGCAAGCTCGGTGGCAGGCGGAAGGCAAGCAGTTGCGGTGTCCCGGTCGCCATGGAGCCGCGGGCAAAATCGGTGGCAAGTGGAAAGGCCAACGGCCGTGGCGTCTCTACAGGCGTGGAGCCCCCACGGCAAGCGGCCGTAGGAGAGCATGTTAATATTTTTGTAGCGGATTTACGGAATTGAATTCTAAGTTACATAAAATTTTATAGGATTTTATTACTAAATTTTATGATGTTTCATAAAATTTTAGTAGGTTTTCTACCTAAGTTAGTTAAGTTTTATAAAGTTTTATGTCTAAATTTTATAATATTTCATAAGGTTTCATAAAATTTTAGAAGATTTTATACCTAAGTTGACTAAATTTTATAAAACACATTTGAAACTCTCCAAAATCTAGATAAAACCCGATAAAACTTATCTATATGTTGCAATCCTTCCTAACAGTATCCTGAGCGCTAGCATGACTTTTTTGCGTTATACTGTACACATCACATGAGTTGAAAGACAATCTCGACGTGTTACTGACATGTAGCCTCAGACCATACATTTCATCCTCACGTTGATTATTATTTTTCAACTTATTCATTTTTTTGTGAGGGTCCAACATATACATATTTGACTCGGCTATTTTATTTTTGTTGCAAAAAAACTTGAAATCAAGTTTTTTAAAGACTTGAACGATGCGTGGGCCATATCAAATAAGAAACAATATCGATGCACTGTAAAAAAAGAGATCGAGGGTTAGATTTTGCCCAGAACAATACTAGTTTGTAGAAACCGAAAGCCAGATGTTTTATCGAAAACTGGCCGGTTTTTGCTGGTTGTCTGTATCTAGCTTATCTAGCTAGCTAAAAGTGCTGGCGTGGCAGTTTAATTGAAATGCGAAATTCATGCCAATATGGTTTAGAATTAAAAGGCATGATCATTGCAGCAAATTACGCCTCACATGTTGAGATATACCCACATCTGCCTGATACATACCTTTATTTTACGGACGCGTATTTTGCTAAGTGAAAAGCCAAATGACACAAGTTACGTGCCAAAGTTTTTCTTTTGTAAATGGAATAATGTGACAACTTAAGTACACGTTCGATCGGGAACATGCCGTACACTTTTTCTCATACAGTTTAAGGTACCGCTAATTTAGTTTCTGAGTTCTAACTTCTATTTTTTTAGTATTCATTAATTTCATTTTTTTTAGAGCTTTTTTGCCTTTTTTTCCCGTATTCCTTTGTATTGTCTATAATGGGTTAACATATTTTTTATATTTTTAATTTTTTTAAATTTAATTATGTAAAATAAACCAACTCAGTTACAGTAAAAAAAATAAGTTAGCTATAATAAAAAAAAGTTAAAAGCTAACGCCATTCTGAACACCCCCTATTGTAGCTAGCATCAAGCTCAAAAGTAGTTCAAACTAGTTTAAACTGAATTCAAATCTTACTTACCATAAATATATCAAGAGTATAGGTACCTTATGTAATTTTCATATATATATATATATATATATATATATATATATATATATATATATATATATATATATATATATATTGCTAACACAGCGCTCAGATCAGCTCTAAACCCATGTTCTCGAAATTATCAAGAAACATGCATGCTTATTGGAATCACAAAAAAAATCTGCGAAAAATAGGCGCTGCAAAAGTTGGAAAACGCCAACCATTCTTTCAGTTGCTGCGGCAGATGCGCATCATGGAGTATATTACTGTAAAGTGGAAACTGTAGCCCGCCCCTTTTCTTCTGTTGCAAGGTTGTTAGAGTCGCGACCCGAGTTACGATGTTTTTCCGTCTAATGGAATCGAATTATCAAATCACGATCCTATCAAATTTTATAAAGTACATATATTTTATATAAGCATTGAATTATATTTCTAAAAATGCAAGTGTATAATAGGATTTTTGAATTTAATTTTACAATTTAAGTACACATATTTATGTTATATTGAATGAAGGTTATTTTTTAATAAAGTAATAATCTAAAAGTGTAATATGTCAAAGATAATATTTTTTACCTTGGAATATCATATAAACAACAAAAACAAAGCCAATTAAACTAGTACAAAACAACAAAAACAAAGCCAATTAAACTAGTACAACTTAAACTAGCAATTGGTAATATCAAATTTTATATGCTAATATAGTTTGTTGTCAGAATCATAATCCTACTACGATCTTATCTGATCGTAACGATTTTACAAGTTGAATCGCAATCCCACTATGATACTAGTTGATTTCGATCTATATTACCATCTGTTATCTTTCTCTAGTATGATCATAGGATCATACGATACTATGATACATATCGCAATACTGACAATTTTATTATGTTGTATACTTTGTATCTTCTAAAGGGAACGGATCCGCTGTCATGTACAACAAATACGCACAAAAGCATATTTCGGCTCTCTCGACCATCCAATCTACATTCTAGGCGATGCTACAATACCGTGCTACATTACTCGTACTCGTCAGAGTAACGAGTTGCAGACTTGCAGTATAGGGAAATGCGAATCAAACGCCACCTCAAATATTTTCTTTAAAAGAAAAAAATCTGATGTGGTATACATTCTAGAACAAAACTGAGAAGTCAGTACAAGATATTGGTACTGTTTTTTTAGGATACTAATGGTTTTTAGCTGTGGTCTATAGATATAATGAATAGTACCGATTGATAGAATTCGAAACAAAAAAGTGGCTGAAAAGGCTAAAAAAAGGCCATTTTAGTATCTAATTAACAAATGAATGCAAATTTTGCCATGCGCATGATGTATCTATAATTCTATACTCCGATTCCGGCTTTTCTTTTGCCTAGCTAGCTACTTGCCGGGCAGGGAGAAGCTGCTGCTCGACCATCGGTTGTGCTCGTTGCTTCGAGTCAGAATGGGTTGAAGGGATTAGCGGTTCTGAACTTCTGATGGCTCAAGAGTGCGTCGAAAAGACCAAAAGTGTCAAACACAAGCAAGTTCTCTGCTGCTTCTGCAAGCAGAGCAGTACTAGAACTGCATTTGTCTGAACCCAAGGTCACGCGCGAATATGCATTGTATATATATAGCAGTGCAAATTATTTAACATTTTTTTGGAAAGAGCCGTGGAAATTAAATGGACGTACCCATATCACTTTTTAACAACTTTGTGTGTGATTTGGCGTCAGCAAGTAGGTGTGCAGTGGTATAATCCAAGACTGTCGTTATTTCACCCCGAACATTGCTGGTGCCTAATGACAGTATCAACTACATCATATCATTAGATTGTGGCAACTATAACTCTCTTTGGAGTATCAGATTTCCCGGAACTAAGAATTGCTCTGTTTCCTGTAAAATCCGTATAAAGTTCTTACATCCAGAGAAAGTTGCTGAGAAACATGAATGTTTTCTGTAAATTTCCTCGTGTGGGAATTATACTGTTTTCTAGGATGCTGCTAATGAACGCACGTCAACGCGCGCATTCTGACAGCTACGGTCTGATTCCGACAAAGTTTGCAACGTGCGTGCCTCCGCCATGGCCTTCTGACAGCAACGCATGGGCGCCGTGCACGCCACCGCCGTGGGGAGCCCGCACCCAGAATCCTTCTTCCTGGTGTTGAAAATGTAGATAATATTTTAATTCTAAATTTTAGTAAAAAATAAATACAATATACTAGTGATGTAAAGCTAACTACTAACAGTAGGCTACTCATCATACTTCAGAATATACTCTAGAAAAATATAGTACCAAGGTCGTACGAGCACATAAATAACTTACTTTTGAGCTTGATAAAGAACAGAAAGTAGTGCAGGCGTGATGCAGTATAGACTCGATGCAGTGTAGGATGTAGATGAAATAGAGTGGGAGCGGTCACGCAAATGCGCTGCCCAGAAACCTTATTGCTGCCCCGTGCATATTCTCTCTGCAACAATGGTTCAGAGATACTACTCCTTTTCTTCACGGTGCATGCCGGAAAGAAGAGTGGACGAGGCTCAGACGGCGCAGCACAACAACACAAGTTCATAGTAAGAGGAGAATGGAGGATGTGAGCTATTTGGATGTATTCTCTGGACGTCTCCAGGCACATATATTAGGCAGACTGATAACTGATATGATTAAAACAGTCATTTACCCACTGGTAACTGGCATATTTAATCAGTCATTTACCCACTAGTAACTAACATATTTAACCAGCCATTTATCCACTGGTAATTGCCTGTCATCAAAACCCAATAAAGCTCTAAATTCAAACGTTTGAATCTCATTCAAACTACGAGAAAGTGATACACAGTTCAGCAAAAAATAAAGATAGACTTGGTCTGCCAAGTGGCGCGCCACGCTATGCCACATCAGCGCCCATGCCACGTCACGGTCGTGCGCCGCAAGTCACAAGTCACATGATTTTCACGCGAAAATACGCGAATACATGCGCGCACGTGCGCGTGTGTGTGTTTAGCCAAAGCCATTCTCATGCCATCCACTTCTCTAATTCAAGGAGTGACATGGACTCCACCTTATAAATTAGTCTCCCCCACGTTGCCTTAGCAATATGGTACTAAACCTTGCATGCCTTGGAATTAAGAAAAATGGGTCTCATTTATGGGCCCATTCTAACACCTGGCTCTGGCGCCTTGCGAGCCGTCGACCACATACACCGCTATAAAAGAACGAAAAATCAAATAAAAAATCTTCACCTTACATTTGAATCATGAATATTCAAATCAGAACTTTCAATTCACGGGTTTCTCGCTTTCAACTCATGGTATGAACTTTCAACCACAAATTGAACTTTTCAAATGCAACAAATTTCAAAACCAAACACTTTCAATTTGCGGTATTTGCGCTTTCAACTCAAGGACCCAAGCTTCCCACCCTCAAAATTTAGTTTTCAAGTCTCATATTCAAAGAAATTTCAAATAAATTACCAAATGTTAAATCTTCCACAACTTCCAACTCAAAAAGGTTGAAGTCTTTTTACCTTGGTGGGAGCGGTGGCACAAGACCTCAGTGGTCCTCCCCGCCGGCGCGATGGGCGGTGGTAGAAGGTCATGCCTGTGGCCGTTAGTGTAACACCCCAAAGTCTCAAAATCTATTTAATTAGTTTCAAAAATCATTCTTTTTGCATTTCTTGCATTTCAAAAAAATCTGCATTAAAGAAAATGGTTTTTCTTATTTTCCAATAGCTTAAAATGATTTTTATAATTAATTAAAACTTGACCAGAGCTTAGAACTAATTTATTTGAGTTCTAAATAATCTAAGAAGCATTCCTAAAAAATTCATAAATTTTAGAGTTGGTTTGCTAATTTTAAAAATCCAAACTTGATTTATGTAGTTAAACTCATCAAAAAATAATTTAAATTAGAAACTCTGCTGTAGGGCCTATTCCCTCCCTATTGACCCAGCCCAGCATAGTTCCGACCCAATTCTGGCCCGCTCACCAAGCCAACTAAGCCACCTCCCTCTTCCCGCTTCCTCCATGCAAAAGTGCCTTTTCTCTGAGTCGCCTCCTCTCTCGTCGCCCTCCTGTAGTCGCTGACAGCCAGGGCTTACGTGCTAGCCTTCTTCCTCCATGCGCCACACCCGCTATTGGAGAGGATCTACTAAGCACTATAGCTCGATCTACACCTCATGAGTGCTTTGACCCTTGCCATGCATGCCTCATGACCCTTCGCTCTACCCCCTTCTGCAAGTCGAGCTTGGCATCGATCGCAAGGCACCGCTACATGACATTTTAATGAGAAGCTGGGCTTAGCTATGTGAAACCAATGAGAATAACTTGATCGTCTCGCTACATAAACCCCATTTGACCGTGTCATGAGACTCCCCTCTCCTTGCATTTCATTCATTGAGTCACCTGGAATGCCCATGTCATCTTCGGCTCTATCGTTGTCGAGACCCGAATATGCAAATTTGGACTATCTATTTATACTACTCTAGTCCAAGATCACGCTAGTGTACACAGTTTAACATAGATGAAATATCGACTATATACACGATAAAATAAAGAGAAAACTTAAATATTAATAACTATCAGAGTACGACCTCATGGCCAAGCTTACAACTTACTAATCTGAAGAGCTTAAAATCTAGTAGTGAAAAACAGAAATAAGCGTAGAAGCCATGCGACATGCCCACAGGCAATCGACTGGGAAGCGAAGGCCTAATCCGTGAAGTCATTGAAGTATCCTTCCTCTGGTACCTCCTACTGATATAGCTCCTCCTCCTCAACTGGGCAACAGTGGGCATAAAGCCGTGAGTACATTGGTACTCAGCAAGTCATTTGTAACAAATGAATGCAATATAATATGCAAAGCTTACTAATAGATGGCTGAAAGGTTAATTTGCAGAAAGTAATAATTTAAATTAAATACCGTAAATAGATCAAAAGTGAACTTTAAGAAAAACTGATAATAAGTAATTAATCAACAGAATTGAATAAACAACTTGTGAACCTCACATCCACAAGCTAAATAAACAGTGAGCTAACCATTCACTTTCCAACAATAACCAACTAGATTTTTATGAAAATTCTACCCCTCGTGTGAAATCACCGAGTATTGTCCATAACCGGGGACATAGCTATTCGAATAGTTTTATACTCTACAGAGATTGCACAACTGTACCCACACGATATGATTAGTGTCGGACCCCGGAGTAACGACTCCTAGATCCTCTGTGTAAATCGCACTATTCCAGGATCAAGCTAGTGCACACAGTGGATAACAAAGATTCATATCATACACAATGATATTTATTCATTAACTAAATATAGGCCTGATGGCCAAAGGTTACATCAATGGTTCATAAACCAAAAATAAATATAAACAGCGGAAGAAAACCAATGAAGCAACAGTCCATCCTGCCTGCCCACAGGCGAATGACTGTAAGACGCGGCCTAGTTGTCACCATCCTCACCGAAGTTGTTGACGTCATCCTCTGGCAACAGAATTTAGCAAGGTGAGCACATGAAGTACTCCCAAGGTAAGCACATAAAGTACTTAAGCAAGTTACACCAGGAGTTTTAACAGAGTGAATGCATGCATAGGGATAACAAAGGAAGGCTTATTAAGTTTATTTGTGCAAAAAAAGATCTTGAATTTAAATACCATAACATAAGTGCAAAAGCTGAATTTTATACAGTAGATAGAAATAATAAATTAACAAAATAATATCGTTAGTGCAGGCTCCGACCAAACACTAAACTAGTCACAGGTATCCCACCTGGTCCATCATTTCAAAAGGTTTCACATGGATTCCATCTATCCATATGCTTTTCAAAATCTCTTATGGATTCATTTTGTTAGTGCAGGCTCCGACCAAACACTAACCTAGTCACAGGTATCCCACCTGGTCATGAATTCCATCCATCCATCCATAAGCTTTTTCAGAAACCATTTTAAAAACCAAAGTCTAATCCATAAAAAACTTTACATAGCTTGCCCATAACTGTGGGCACGGCTATCCAGGATAGATTATACACTCTGCAGAGGTTGTACAGCTTTACCCACAAGACATGATCATTCCATATTGCCACCGGATAAACACACTTCCTTTGGTGTGCGGCGTGGATATCATGACAAGGCTGTTATAATGTTCCGTAGCCAAAATAGTTACGCCGCCACTAAGGTTTCACCACAACTTGAATCCACAAGTTGGAGCCCCCTCTTGTGCCATGTGAGACTTCTCGCGGCCTACGCCACGCTCACATTCAGCCTATAGCAAAAACTATGTTTGGACCTTCACAAATTACGTAGCCAGGTCTGTCCCATACCAGACTTGTGGTAGTACGATATGGCTTTGCAACAGTAGCTCACAGACCGGTCCTTAACTTGACTTAGGCTCAATCCACATACCCCCTTGTACCTGACAATCAACCAGGTGTCACCAAACACGAGGCATGCCAGCACTCACCACCTAACTATTAGCCTAGGTCCAAACCAAGTTTTTATATTTTTCTTTGAAACATTCATATTCATCCTTGACTCACCGAAGTCAAAAATAGATTTTAGAAACTTATCATTTTCTAATGAAATAAATATTCCCACTTAAATCATTCTAAGCATGGTTAAGCAATTCTATAAAATTTCTAATCAATACTATTGTACTAACTAGGTTTTCATCTAAGGTGACAAGGCATAAGTAAGTTCAATGTCAAATTTGGCCATACACAAAGGATCTGGTATAACTAGAATTTAAATCGAATTTATACTATATTTGAATAAAAGTACGCATGCATAATAATTTTAGAAACAACATATATAATTTAAATTACTGAGAGCAACATGATCAAATGTGTAACTTGCCTTGCTCGAAGTTTGCTGAGATTCGTCAAAGTTATACTCTCTAGAATAGTCGTAGTCTACACGCGAAAAAGCCAGAACAAACTAAACTCAAATAAAATCCAAATAAAATCTAAAAATTATCAAATATATACTAGGAGATAGAATATGAATTTAGGAATTTGAATCACCAGATTCGGAGTCCGGACGACGGAGAACGAGTCGTCGGAAGATCGGTTGGGAAGAAAATTGTTGGAACAAGCCAACCGAAGGAATAGTCTTCCAAAGCTTCTTCTTGGCTGGGTTTCTGGTTTCCTAGAATGCATAACAAGTGGGGAATGAGGTGAGGGGGCTGGGGTTCAATTTATAGGTGGAGAGGAGCAAGGGAATGGCCGGAATTGAATGCCGAAATAATGGCCGAATTAAATGAAATGTTGGTTTCAACTTTGCATGCAAGAAACTGAAATTTTAATGGGTAAAAACTGAATGGAATTTATGCTTGGCAATGACTAAAGGTATTATTGCTGTATGCAAATTAATTTGGTAAAAGGGAATTGATTTTTCTTGCATGCATGCATTTCTCACGGTGGCTTTAGCTGAAAAATAGACTGTTTGCTGGTCGGATGCGTGGAGAGGAATAGCGAGGGGGAAGGAATAAATATTAGGTGAAAGGAGAATAGTCCAATACCTGAAAATGGCAAGGATCTAAGGCACTGGATGAGGTGAGAATTTTTAACTGAGCGAGCTTAAACAAAAGAAGATTTTGGCCTGGGGGAAGTCTCCATATTTCTTTTTATTTCGCTTTGAAAGAGAAAAAAATGCCAGAATAATATTTGGACTTAAAAAAATAGAACAAATATTTTATGGAGGTTTTGAATTTTTGCAAGATTTGAATTTCAAATTTTGGATGTGAACTGAAATTTGGAAAGGAATTGAGGTTAAAAATGAAATAGGGATTATAATTTGAATTTTAAATGTTGGGATTACTAAATAATATGTAAAACAAATTCAATTAAAATTCAAGAATTCAAAATGAGTCCAGAAATGGGTAGTTCATGATTTTAGAAAAATTTAGAAATTTGAATGGGTCAATTTGGAGTTAAAATGAAAAAGTTATAGCCTTCCAAAGTTCAAATACAATTAAAAGAAAAAGATTCATTTTCTGAAATTATTTTTAATCCGAAAAACATTTATGACATCATTAATAATTATTTTTCTGAAGGAAAAACAATATTATGACGTCAGCACGTATTTTAATTTTCAGCCGAAATATTTTTAAATGGAAAAACGGGTTTATGATGTCAGCATGACGTCAACCCTGGATCTTGAGTGGCTGACAGGTGGGCCCGGGTGGTGAGGTGGCGCGCGTGGTGTGTCAGTGCACACGTGGCGCGGTCGGGAGCGGGTGGTGCTGGCGTGGCCTGTCTGGTGCGGACGTGGCGTCCACCGGGCTGCCACGTGGGCTGCCGCGGAGGCTCGGCCACCGGCGTGGCATCGCCGACCGGAGGGGGGGCGCGGGACCCGAAGGTTGCCAGCGCTCCGGCGAGCAGCGGCGCCGGCCGGTGTGCACACGAGCGAGAGGGAGGGGAGGGGAATTCAGGGATACCGGTGGGGAGGCCCGAGGGCGGCCGGATCGAGCTGGCGATGGAGAGAGGCGACGGTCGGAGAAGGCCCACGGTGGCGGGAGCCGCGGCGAACGGCTCGGGCGAGGCTGCGATGATCGCCGCAAAGACGGGAAGGTGGAGGTGGGGTCGGCGAGGCGCGAGGAGGCCTCAGGCGGCACCGATTTCTCGCCGGAGTTCCTTCGGCGGAGGGGAGAGAGGGCGCACGGTGCGACGGAGCTACGGACACAGTTGAGAACAATTGAGAGAGGGGTAGGATGCGGTGTGGAGAGGGAAAGCTCGGGGAGGCATATTTATAGGCAGAGCAGGGCGCAAGGAAGATCAATGGCTCGCCGGAGTTGTAACGGTCCCAGGCGTGATTTGTGTGATTCGCAGAGTAAAGGAGGGGGAAATGGGCGTTTCGGGTGCGGCGGTAATGGGGGATGTGAATGCACGAACATGCGAGAGTAGAGGCGGTAGTAACCGAAGTTTTTAACACCTCGGCTATGAGTGTTAATGGCGGCGGCGGCGTTTACGGGAGGAAGAAGAGGCGGGGAAGACGGGTCTTACAGCGGGCCCCGCGCGTCAGCGAGAGAGGAAAGGAGAGAAGGGGAAAGGCGACGGCCCGGATGCACGACAGGTGGTGCGAGGGGAGAGATCGGGCCGTTGGATTGATAGCGAAGGGGTAAGTTACGGTCGGTGGCCGAGATTTCATCTAGCAACGGGGAACGGCTAGTATTAGATCGGGTGGAGAGGGAGTTGATCCGGGCCGTTGGACGGATTGGTGAAGAGGTAAGTGGCGATGAACGACCGAGATTCAATCTGGCAAAGCAAGATTAGATCGGGGCCGCTAGATCTTGGAGAAGGGTTAAGTGATGATGGAGGGCTGCGATTAGATTAGATGGATGGGGACGGAATCGGGGCTCTCCACGTGTCGAGCCGGGGAAGAAGGAGAGTGGGCGAAGGGGTAAGTGAGAAGGAGAGGCGGGGATTAGACCGGCGGGGAAAAGGAGGGTTCCGATGCACGCCACGTGTGGCCGAGGAGGGAGGGAAGGCGGGGGAGAGGGTTAAGTGAAGACGGACGGCGTGGATGGATCCGGCGGTGGCGGATTAACCAGATGGTGACACGTGTCAGCCCGAGGGGATTTTAGGATTTTTATTTACTTTTTGAATTTCAGAAATGACTAAGAGGCTTTAAAATACTCAGAAAAATACCAAACGAATTTTGAAAATTCCAAAAAAATTCAGAGAACCTTCTGGGACTATTTTAGACTTAATAAAAATATTTTTCATCCATTTTGATAATTATATTTTGCAACAGCACAATTTGATTTAAAAGGCAAAGTTTAAATCTTTATAAGTTCCTGAAAAATCACTATAATTACAGGTTTGACTAGGAAAATGAAATGCAGTTATTTTGACCTTTATGAAATATTTTTATTTTGGCTTTTATGAAATGAAAAAATTTTAACTTCTCTCAATTCAGGGCTTGGAATAAAATCCAGAAAAATCCAAGTTAGCTCCAGAAAATTCAATTAATTAAATTGAATTGGTTTTATGTAGAATTTCAAATACCCTTTAATTAATAAAGCATAAGTTTTTCTTTTAAATTATTTTCCACAACAATAGCCTCTTCTAAAAAATTTTTTATGCAATTAAACTTTTACAGACTTAAGAAAGCAAAAGCAAATGTTTTATTTTTAAAAAAAATTAAATCAAAAAAAAAATTGGCATAAACAGCTGTGCTGTTACAATTAGCCTCGCATTAAGAAAATCACAACAAGGTCTTTACAAAGTTCAACCTCAACTTAATCTCGCTCGCTAGGGTTTTGCATCATACCCCCTTTGCGCCTTATGGAAATCAGCAACCATGTTCATCACAATGGCGAGATTGAAATTGAAATATTCTAAATTAATCAGCTAGGTCTATCCCATATTAGACATGTGGTTTGCTCGGTAAGGCTCAGATCAATGGCGCACAAAGTTAAATCCTTAATATTACTTAGGCGAGACTTCCATATCCCTCGAAGTAAATCCATATTTCCTTCTTTACTGCACGCTCACTCGTCCAAGTGAAAACCAATTTTGCATAATCAATACCTATAACACACCAATGTCATGGCTCACAAATGTTATAATTGTGGCTGCAACCATGATTCACTGTGGCTCTAACCACGATACAATATCTCATTAAGTCAAATTAATTAATTGATCACATGTGATGATGAACTCATCGAGCTATAAGCATAGCTAAGCATATTAATCGTACCACCCATGTGACATCTAGTATGGTATCACTAAACAATTTTCTAACCTATGGAGATAATGGCATCATGGTATTCAAAATATCAAGGATGGATTAATCAATTGGGATAGTAACTTCCAAGTATGAGGGTTTATAAAAAATAGCAATGCACGATAATTTAAAACAAAGTAGATAAATAATAGATTAAAAACTAGATTCAACATGATCAAAAAATATAACTTGCCTTGGCCTTGCTCAGCTAGGAACTCTGAATCTTCTTGCGGTGCTCCTGCTCCTTCGAAGACACAATCTAACGAGAGAGAGAAAATGACTGAGGCATAAAAATAAAATGCAAATGAACTCCAAAAATCTAAAACTAAAACCAAAAGATAGAGCTCGATTTTTGATGAATTTAGAAAAAAGAACGGGATCAATCGGAGCTAGAATGGAGGAGAACGGGCTCTTGAAAAATTAATTTACTAGTAAATAATGGAAAATCAAAAAACTTACTGTGTTATGGACTCGGTGCATAGGAAAGAGGGTCTACAGTGGACTCAGTGCTTGAAATAGTGCACGGGCGGTGGAGATGCTGATGCAGAAGCTAGACTGACATGGCTACTGACTGGGCTGACATCGGGCTAACACGTCGCACCTGGAATGGCTCGGTGCTGACGTGTCACTAACATGTGGCACTACACGGTAGTTAGGGCTGATGTGGCGCTGAGCTGGCGGCTGACTCAGATGGATCAGCTCACAAGCTCACAGCAAAGTGGCGCTGACCGGTGGGGTCAGTTGGTCAGTGGCTCAACTAACGGTAGACTTGGTGCACAGAGAAAATGAATCGATGCGAGGCGTGGGTGTGGGCTAATGTCGGCACGATCCGACGGTGACAGTTATGACACATGGGAAGATTTCGACCGTCAGTGCAGATCTAGGCAGACGGTTTAAAGTATCTAGGCCCCTTAAGTTTATGGTTTTAGTAATTAATGACAAATTATGAACATAGGACTAATGTGTGTGCTAAGATTGTATAGATAAAGTCTCATGTGTGCAAGGTAAAGAACAAGCTGCAAGGATTATAGACGCCAAGATTCCAAAGATGAGGTACATAAGATTTTAGGTCTACTTTAAATTTCACCGGTCTTAGGAGTAAAGGTGGAAGACCGGATTATAGGTTAGATGCCATACTATTAAGAGGGATTTGTGAAAAGTAACTTGATAGCATATTTTAGTGCACATTGGATCAATCTAGGATCAAGCATGCATTTGAAAATCATCTCTAAAGTTAACTGTGCTCTCCTAGTAAAAACGGTAGTACCGCATGATCAGCGGAACTACCGGCCTGCGGTAGTTCTGGCATATACACAGCGGAACTACCGCAGTCCGGTAGTTCCGAATTTACAGCGGTACGTTTTTTCCAGAGAGCACCCTTCTGGGACTTAGACACAAATACAATCGGTAATTCCGATTCCACAATGGCGGAACTACCGTAGTGCAGTAGTACTGCATGATTTACGGAACTACCGGTTGCCGGTATGTTTTTTCCAGAGAGCACCCCAAAGAGAAATCAACCTAGCCAGAAAATTGGAAGTACCGGATTTAGCACGACGGAACAACCGCAGTGCGGTAGTACCGCAGGTCCAGCGGAACTACCGCAGAGCGGTAGTACCACACTTATAACGGTGGTAGTACCGCGCCAAATTTCAAACAGCTAGTACTGACCGTCTGACATAGCCGTTATGGAGTGCTACAGTGACTTGCGGTAGTTCTGCACTTTGCACGGCGGTAGTTTCGATTTCTTTGATTTTTCACCTGCACGGCGGTAGTTACGGAGTGCTACAGTGTCTTGCGGTAGTTCTGCACTTTGTACGACGGTAGTTCTTTGATTTCTTTGATTTCTTTGATTAAATTGTAACAATGGCTAGTTTTGGTTGGTGAGGGTATAAATACCCCTCCACCTGCACTTGTGCTGCTTGCTGAAGTTTTATTGAACTCATTTGAGCCCTTGAGCATTCACTCCACTCTCATTTCTCATTAGAGCATTTATTTTGAGTTGGTGGAGCATTTTTGAGTGCATTCATTTCTAGTTTGATCCAATTACACTCAAGCGTCGTCAAGTGAATTCATTGGTCCATTCTCTTGGTGCTTGCCAACACCTAGACGGCGGGAAGGTGGATTGCCGGTGACTTCTTTAAAGAACATTGTAAAGAAGCCCGTGCCGAATTGTGAGTGGTTGGAGCTCACCATCTCCGGAGCGGAGGAAGAGCTATCAATAGTGATCGAGGTGTTTCGGCTTAATTTGTGGAGCCGGTCCGATTAGTTCGGGCTAACCTCAACGTGGATTAGTGGAAACCGGCAAGTTTCCGATACCACGGTAAAAACATCGAGTGTCACATTGTGTTTGTTTCTTGTCTATTTTAGTAATTGCTTGTGCTCTCTATTGCTTATTGTCAATTGCTTAGAATTGCTTGTATTGTGTAGGATTGTTCGTCAATTAATTTATTGCTTAGTGCTCATCTAGTCATTAATTGTTAAATTTAGCTAAAAATTTTAAAACCTCCTATTCACCCACCTCTAGTCGGTTATCCTTGATCCTATAACGGTCGGGATGGCTGGATCGGACGATCCGAGGGATGACGCGTGGCACGGCGTGAGGCATCGGTTCGGCGCGTGAGCAGTCGCGGCACGGGCGCACATACTGAGGGGCAGCACTGTGGGCGGTGACATTTGCAGTGGAGCAGACACGACGGTGAGGTTCGGCTGGGGTGTTCGGGACAGCGGAGCTCACCAACGGTCTGGTCAACGGCGGTGGCAGATGGTGGCTGCACAAGGCGAGGTCTTCTTGGATGGCGGTAGATGGGTTTTGCAACAAACTCCAGAACTGAGCTCTCGGCGGTGGCTGCGCGAGAACGGCAAGGCAAGTGAGCGGCTCGGGGTGCAGGAAAGCAGAGATGGTGCATGTCTTTTATGCGCGAACACCGAGGAAGTCCGGCTTGGTCACGGGATGGAATCCGCGGTGGAGACGGCGCGCGCACGGTGGAGTCCAAGTCGAGCACACGAACCAAGGAGGAGTCAGGGACAAACTCCTCGTGGGGATGATGATGAACAGTGCCTGGCACTACGGATGCGCGATGCGTGGCGGGCAGATAGATCAGGCGGCTACGGCAGATGACATAGATGCACAGTAGCTGTCTCACTGGATAGAGGACGCATGGCCTTAGGTAGGATCTAGCGGTTGGCTTATGGGACGGCCGGATGGCCGACGAGCGGCAGGGTGAAATGGGGTGGCAACGGGAAAATTGGGCCGAGTGAATAGGGATGGGCCAGCCCGACACTATCTAGGGTTTTTGATATTTTTCTTTTTAGAAATCAAATTAAAATAAAAGAAGCTCTAGAAAATAGCAAATAAATCTAAAAAATTCTTAGAAAATTCCTTGAGACACGAGAAACCTAAATAAAATATTTTTAGCACATGCTAATGTTTATTTTAATCAAATTAAATCCTTTTTGTTAATAAAAATTTATTTTAAGCTTTAATTAATTCTAGAAAAATCCAAATTATGAATTTTATTTTAAAAAGCTTCAAAAAGGCTCTGAAAATCATGATGTTACAATCGCGCGCTCGTCACGATGCTTCGGTGAGCTTTTTTCTTCAACATGCATGTCACTGTGTGCCATTTTGTTTGCTCTCTCAAACTCCTCAACCAATTTCTTGGTTCGTGCAGTACCTTGCTGAATCCGCGTCATCATCCTTATCTCCTGTCACTGCCATCACCGATGCGTAGCTCCTCTTCCAGTGCGTCTTTGACCACGCCATATTCATTTTTAGCTTCATCTCACCCTCCTCACTCCATCTACGTGCTCCTTTACAGCTCTCTCCCTCCGACGTTGGCCGTCGTTCTTTTGTGCTACTGGTTCTTTGTGTTTGTGGTAAGCTCCTGGTTCTTTTGTGCTACTCATTTTTACTCCTTGTGGCCATTTGTGCCATCACCGTCATCTCCATGCCTAGCACCGCCGTTCATCTCCATTCCATCTCTTGTACAGGTGACCATAGGGCCCTATGCCAATGTCTCTATATCTGCAACAACTTAGTGAAGCTAGCACACCTCTTCTCCTGGCTTGTCCTCACCTCCTTCGAGTTCGCCACCAGACCAGTGAGCTCTGAACTCTGGTACCACCACCAATAGCTTCATTGTGACCTCCTCTTTCCATCCATGGGCACACCTATGCCCCTTCATTGTTGCCTCATAGTCGGCAAGCTCAGAAATGAGCTCGGCCATGGGTAGCCTCGCCGTCCCCTGTCATTTGTGTATGATAAGTGGGCCCTGGTATTTTAGCACTAATGATGATCAGTTATGATTAGATTAACCTAATCTACCACAGTTAAGTCTATAGTGTCATTGATATGTGGGGCTTGAGTAGGTTAATTAATTAGATTTATATTTAAACCGATTTTGAAGTGTTATGTCACTGACTCGTGGACTCCACTTGTTAATCCTTTTTACAAAATAATAACATTCTGATTGCTTCGCCCTACCTGTCAGCCTCACTGAGAATAAAACCGGATTTTTCAATAGTAAGAAAATGAAATTAAATCAAAAAAATCATGCACAGTGCTTTCTCTCTCTTTTTCTAAGATTTTCTTTCTCGGCAAAACTTTGAACGCTCATAACTTTTGCTATGAACGCCAAATTGGGTGAAACTTGTTTCAAAAATCATGAACTTTCAACATCTGTTCAAAATATTTAAAATTTTTCTTTGTGTAAATTTATTTGATGTTTATTTATGTTTTTGGGCTTTTGTCTTTAGATATCAACGAGCCAGAAACTTTGAAGTTGGTCCAAAAGAGGAAATGAGTGTTCAACTGCAAGGCAAGCAAACCCCCTTGATTAAGACGGGGGCCTGTTCTTTTTAGCTTTTGACTTTTGACTTTTGACTTCTGCTACAGTACCTAACTTTCAAACGGAGTATTTTTTAAGACGAGGTCTACAAGTTAATTGTAGTACACGGTAAAAGTGTAATATATGTATTATCAAAAATTGCAAACGAGTATCTTTCTTTCCGCAATCTCTGTCACAAATAGCCAAAAAACCATCAGCCGCAGCCAAAAAGAACAGGCCTCTTGCTCCTATGTTTTCAAATGCTTTGTTGTTTTCATTACAAGTATTTCTTTCATATTTACTTTGAGTAAATTGCTAAATTTATGCTTAAAAATTAGTTATATCCGCTATTGCAATGAAATATTCCTTGAACTTGAACATCACTAGCTATTGTCTCCCTAGGAATATTTATTCACTAGTTTAGGATATATATTTTAGAGCCATGCTCATTGCAAATGTGCACAAATTGATAAGAAAATATTTGGAACATTCATGTAAACTCTTAAAAAAACTTTTGGCATAATTTGCATAGAGGAGTATGTCTGAATTATTTTGATAGAAAAACAAAAATGAAAAATGGTTTAGACTAAGGCGAGTGGTCTATTGAGAATAGTGTAGTTAGCACAATATTTTGGTTTGTGGTAGTTTCTTTCGAGTCAATGAAGGACCAAACTTTAGTGTCGTTGACCCAAGCATTTCAATACAACAACATGTTCTAGAATAGGATGTACTTGGCTAAATAATTTACAATGTCTTAATTTTGGTTTCGCCATTTAGACGAATGTGAGTGTCGATGATGGTAATTTATTCCAACACGGTGCAAGAGGGGGCTTCTAACTGGATGGTAATGTCCATCGGTGGTGAAACCTTCATGGGCGTAATTGGGTTGGGGTGATGCATTGTAAATGCATCGTGATAATCACTAAGTCGCACGTCTATGAATGTGTGTATTGGCCAACATTATGAGCTGATTATCTCTTATAGGTAAAGTTATACATCCTTTGTAGAGTGAGATTTTAATCTATTTGAATAGTTGTATCTCCAATCATAGACATAACTTGGTGATACCATACTTGGTTAGATTTTCTGATTTTCTAAAATAGTTTGGAAAAGATATGGATTGTGGGTATCAATATTAGAGAAAGTCATTTATGCTAGTCATTGAGATTATGATAATATTTGGTGGCATGTGCCACCTTTGTTGGTGTAGATGATGGAGGCCTATACTATGCAATTTATGATTATTCATTATTACTTTTAGCTATTAAAATTATGTATTTACTTATTGTTTTACAATGCCTTTTTGCAATATATTATTTATATTGTAAAAGTAAAATTCGCTTTGAGCAATAAAACAAGATAGAATAGCCTTCCTTGATAGAGCCAAGCATCAGCTAGTAGCATTTGATGTTAGTCTTGCGGAATACATTTTGTACTCACGGTTGCTAGCTGAATACTCTCAGATCAAGAGGACGAGGGTCCCACAGTTGGCTACTTTTATGTTGCCGTGTTTGGTGATAATGACGTCGATTATTAGGTGTTAACCCTGGTTGGTTGCCTGTGGGCTGAGACAAATCACTTGGGCCGTTATCTTTATTTATCATTTATTTTCGTCATATGTACTCTTTATGTGAACATTTGATCGTTGGGGTTTTTTTGTGTAAAATTCGGTCTTACAGACCTAAGTATGGCTGCTTAATATTTATGTATACTCTATTTTATTTAATCATGTATGGATATAATATAATGATGTGATATATATATGCTAACTATTAATTATGGAACTAATACAATATACACATAAGATTTAGGATTAATGTTCCAGGTTCACCCACGCAGACGGGACCGTGCGTTGCTCGTAGCGTAGCCGTTTCACCGTTTTCTATGTATCCTATATACGAAGTTTCTGCGTTCCAAATAGCCCCTCAGCAGCTTCCGAGAACGATCCTAAAGCTATAGTCCCCTTCATCATCTTTTCCCGGGTACCTACCAGTCGTGCATCATCAGAAAGGTGAAAAAATATATATATGCAAGAGTAATATATAAATATATCTTCCAAATGTGTTCCCTAAAAAAGGAGATACCACTAGTGTTACTTCTTTGAATAAAGTAATTACATAATTGCTAACTTTCTAATCATCCATTGATTCACATGTAGTCAAAAAAGCAATGCATATAGACCTCTTCGAAGACGATTGTACGGCTGAGATCTTGTGATGGTCAATCAAGCCTCTGATGCATCCTACATATTACAAGGCTTTTTTTTCTCTCTCCAACTTGCAGCGTGCACGTCCAGATTCACTGCATCAGGAACAATGCATACTGCCTCAAGTGCTAGAATTATTCCGAGTCAATACTGCTAGTAATGCTACGTACAACGACGACATGAAGAAGAGGATCCTGGCGACTAGGACATGGAGATGGCAGTGCGAATCTTCGTGCGGCTGACGGATATTTGCTGCAACACTACGGTAGCTCTAGCAGCCGTCAGCTGAAAGCGCACAAGGGTGGAAAAAGGAGGAGCCTTTTATCCTCTTCTGTTGATTGCCGCACCTTTCTGGGTGCTGGTTTACTGCTGAATAGTTGGCCTGCCCGTGGCTTTTCCCTGTGCAGGTACGTGCGCGGCACTCTTGGTTTTTTTATCTTCTAAAATCTATTTTTCGATTTTTCTATATAAACTAATTTTTAAATAAAATATCTTTTCAAAGCAAAATTTATAAATTAATTATAGTACACACTGTAACGACTTCATTTATATCTGCCAAAATCGTACATGGATTCTGTTACTCTGTACTCTCTTTCACGAATAACTTAAAAGCCATAAACTGAAGCTAAAAAGAACAACCTTTGTTATGATGGTGATATTTGCTCCTTCGAGTGTTTCCAGTTGGCGAAGTTAGCTTATTAGTAACGTATAAATGATGTGTACAGGTTGAAAAATAACATCCAATACGAGACTGAACGGAATTTTGGACCGTTTGTGGTCCTGTTTTTTTTTAGCAATTTTTTTTATTTTTCTTAGTAATTACTATTTATTAGAGTAATATATCATAGGAAAAAACTATACGTCGTAGGCTAAAAGAACAGACTATATGATTCACTCTTGTTACTCCGTCGTTGCAACTTGCAAACTCTGTGGTGTTGCTGAGCTAGTTGCCACTGTTGGATTTAATTACCTGCTTTTGTTGATGCTAGCTGTTGTATATAGATACACGGTTGTAGATGCTATTTGATAGGAACTAGGACGATTGCAAGTTCAAACTAGATTTGGCTTCATCGAAGGCCCCTATTTTCTCTCCCACCGATCACCATCCATTTTTTTTAGAGGTGCAAAGAACTGCAATCGGCCAATGCTCATAAAATAGCTTACATTTGTAAATTTGAATATATACATTGCTACATCAATATATAACAAAAATACACTTAAAAAATACAATACAAGGAATTAAATTGATGATACTTAGCTCGCAAAAAAGCTAATGCTAGTCACATATATACCAACGTACATCGTTCTTAATCAAGATGTACATTCATTTTCATTAGAGTTGTTTTATAATGATTCTATGCACTTCAAAGAAAGGGATGCCTATTGACACCGATGACGTCATGATGTTAGCCTTTTTGTTCGTTCGACGTTCATCACCCTTTTTGAAGTCACTGGCTATTTTTTTTTACTATAACTGATTTATTTTTTATTATAACTAAGTTAATTTATTTGATATAATTAATCTTAAAAATGTAAAAATAAAAAACATGTTAACCCATCACGGACAATACAAAGTAATACAAAAAAAGAAAAAGCAAAAAAGCCTAAAAAATCTAAAAAAAATTAGAAAAGACAAAATTATTGAGTAGTGAAAAAAAGCAGAAGCTGGCTTTAAGCCGTTTTGAGCGATACCTTAAACTTTAGAAAATTTATGAAATATTAGTGGCTGTCCTGCAAAGATTCAATAGGACAGGCCTCATGGCTTCATAATGCCATTAATTAAGTTTTTAACAAAAAGGAGTGGAAGATATTAGAGGGAAACAATATTTAAGTTTTTAACAAAAAGGAAGTATGTAAGATAAAGGACGACTGACTAGAGGATGGGTGAATAGGAGGTAATAAAAATCTTACCGTGTAAAACTAATTTGACACAACTTGAAGCAATGCAAGATTTAAACCAAATTAAACCTACACAATTTTAGTAAACCTAAGGCACCACGAGCACTAGTTGCTACAAATATCTTTACCACAAGCAATTACGCAATCTCAAATAACACAATAATCTAGAAATACAAGAGCTAAAAAGAGACAAAGAAATAACCGATTTGACACACAATGTTTTACTGTGGTGATCGAAAACTTGCCGGTTTCCCCTAATCCATGTTAAGGAAATCACATGCGACTTGGACCGGTTCCACGAATTAAGTCTCAGCTCCTCAATTCACTAGCGTTTGTCCTTCCTCCACTCCGGAGATGGTGGACACCAAACCACTCATACATTGGCATCGGGTCTCTCCACAATCTTTTTGAAGAGATCACATCGCAATCTTCTGTCAAGCCGTCTAGGTGCCGGTAAGTACCAAGAGTAATAGATCACAGGTTCGTTTGACTGCAATCAAGTGCCAAGAGATGAATATACTTGATGTAGCTCAACTACCTCAAATGAATGCATAATGTGAATTGAGGTGTGGAGAGGATGCTCAAAGTTCAAAAATGTTCAATAGAGTTTCTCCCTTGCTATTCTTGAGCAGGTGGGGGAGTATTTATATTCCTACCAACTAAATATAGCCATTACATCAAACAATCCTGAAAAAAAATCAGGGAAATCAGTAGTACCGCTGTGCAATTTATGGAATTACCACATTGTATTATAGCAACTTGTAACGGCTATGTCAGAACGTCAAAACTAGCCATTTGAAAGTCGGTACGGTACTACTGTCGTTTAAATTGCAGTAGTTCCAATTTTCGGTATTTCCGATTTCTGGTGCGGTACTACCATTTTCTGTGGGGCTAAAAGTTGATCCTTTCTGGAAAAATGTACTGGCCAAAATTTTGGAGCTTCCGAGATCCGGCAGTTCCAATTTGGAGTGCGATCATACCATTTTGCAGTAGTTCCGCCATTCATTTTTTGGTACTACCGATCTCAACGAGCTTAAGTGTTCAAGAGGGTACTTTCTGGAAAAAATGTACTGCTCAAAGTACCGATACTTTCGAGTTCTAGTAGTACCGCTGTGTACATATCGGTACTTCCAAAAAATCGGTAGTTTCGCAAAACACACTCCGGTACTTCCGATTTTCCTAACAGTGCACAGTTGGTTTTTAAATTTAATTTTAAGTGCATGCATGATTCTAAATTGATCCAAATGGCACAAGAACATACTTTCAAATTACTTTATATGATCCCTCTTAATATTATGGCAATTAACCTATAATCCAGTCTTCTAATCTTTCTCTCAAGACTGGTAAAATGAAAAGAGATCATATACTACTTGTACCATTATCTTGAATCATCTTGATTCTTATTTTGACCTTTAGTATACACTTCGAGTTTGACATGCTCTATTAGGGACTGAACTTATGTGATATTCAGCAAACGCATTAGTCTCATATTCACATATTGTCATTAATTACCAAAAATATTTTTAGAGGTCTAGATACTTTCAAAGTTTGGTATATTCTCTTTCTTTTTTGTGATTAATTGACCCAGCATATTCCAAGAAGGCGACGAAAAGCACAAGGGGTGGCCAATTAATGGCCTATGCATTCAAATTCCAAGAATTTTCAAAATTCCTGAATATCCATTCTACATAATACAAAAAAGCATACATCTAACAATGTTTGGTTGCCTCTCAAATTTATAGACTAAAAGTTTAAGATGTGTGTTTCTTATTTTTTTCGAGAGGTGTGGTTGATTATCATACTCATGCTCACTGTTATACTCTAGTACTCTTCTTATGCGTAGCAGCTCTTAGATCGAATAGAGTTTGTGAGATACGATATATGTGTGCACGGTATCAATAAAAGAAGTAGATGAATCTCATAGGAAAAACTGAAATAACGACGCCGAAACAATTACAATGAGGGAGAAAGATTTGGCGAAATCGACTGTAAATTACTTAAAAATAATATCAAAAGAGTACAAGAGATTGTCACTTTTTTACAACCCCTTCAAACCTTTTAAACCCTTAGATCTTTACTTTGTACAAGAATCTAGTGTTAAAGAATAACCTAGCCTTTAATTCTCTCATGCGCCCTCTGCTTTGGATGAGTTAGTTTGTGACTTCAGTTCTTTATGACTACCCCTTATGGCTTTATGCAATACCCCATTCCTTCTTTTAAGTGAAGTAGGAATCTAACCTAATTAGCAGTAGGAATCATAGTCCAAATAGGATTCATCTAAGAATCCTTATAGCACACCTCTCCAAGTTTAGTAGGTTAGACATTGCGCTGGCTACCTATAGCGTCTCTAGGATAAAGAAACACACTCTACAGACCCTGTTCACGGAGAACAAATGGGTGCAGGATCTCAACTGGTCGGCCGGAGTAACTGCACAACACATACATGAGCTCGTTGCTATTTAGGAGCTCATCTCTATGATGAACCTTCAGGACAGATTGGAGGACATGATCACATGGAAGCTAACTCCAAATAGAGTTTATATCGCTGCCTCAACATACAAAGCACAAGTCCTGGGAGCAATGCACACCACCATGAGCACCTTAAAAATATAAAATCTTTGCCTAACTAGCGATACAAAATAGACTATGGATAGTGGACCGCCTATCCTACGAGGGTGACCAAATCAATCAATATGGCCGCTTTGTAGACACGCGTCAGATACTGCCATCCACTTTTTGGCTGAGTGTCATTACTCCGCAAAGATTTGGACCACCATCGCGTATTGGACAGCATGCGACTCATTGAACCTGACAAGCTGGCAGACCCCGCCCTTGGTTTGACACTGGTGGGAGTCGGCTATCCACACGCAAAAAGCATTGGCGACGCTAGTAATGTTAGTCACATGAAAAATCTAGATGGAAGGAACGCTCAAATTTTCCGATAACGGTGATCACACCAGTGTCTTTGATTGCTTGCATAAAAAAAGGAGGTCGGAACTTGTGTCCTTACAGGAGCCAAGAGACTAGGAGAGCTTTCACTTAACTCTGTAATGCCATAATGGGTTTTTCTCCCACAGTGCCACTGTCCGGCCCTGTACCCCGTCTTAAAACAGGCTAGCTCCTGTATACTGGGTTTTTTCTCCTCCGTCTAAATCAATATAGGGCAGCTCTCTTGCCCGTTCAAAAAAAAAAAAACGTTTCCACAACGGGATCAATTTTAGCCACCCATAAAAAAGAAAAATGAAGGTATAGATTAATTGCAACAGTGCCGAGAATGGTGGCGATGTTTTCCACTGTACTTGCTACACATCTTTTTTCAGTCGCATATATGCTCAACATAGAGCCCTTTCATTCTACGGGGAGCATGCATGTCTAGGGCCGAAAATAAGCTGAGTTTGAGTGAATCTAGCTCCTAAGCTTGAGGTCAGTAGAATCTCGAGCTAAACTCAAGTAAGTTTAAGTTGGGGTCCGAGTCTAAATTTAGACTCGAGCTCGGCTTAATCCAAACTCGAGTAAGCTCGATAACAGTCAAAACAATTCAATATGCACTAATTTTAGTAATAACAAAAGTTCAAACTCAAGTTCGGCTCGAGTAAACTTGATAGTAGTCAAAACAATTCAACATGCACTAATTTTTAATAATAAAAAAGCTCGAGCTTAAACTCGGCTCGAATAAGCTCGCTAAGAGTTAATATACATCAATATTAAAGTTCGAATCGAGCCCTAACGAGTTATTCAAACTCGGTTCGTTGAAACTCACGAGCTCGGGATCAAGCTCGAGCTTGGCTCGTTAGGGTTCGAGCCAAGCTCAAGGTACTCGTGAGCATCGAGTTTGTTTTTACAGCCATATGCATAATTATGTTCTTTTAGGTCTTATATCCAACACACCGCCTTTGTGTTAATATAGTAGCGGTTTTATTTTCGGGAAAAAAATTAGATCAGCACAAACCTTTTTCTTTATGTACTCGTCACAATCTTTTAGACACTCAGAAATAATTGAAGTATGTTTTCTTTTGTAGGAGACAAGAAAAAAGATGTTCATGATTTAAAACGCCTTCGTATGTTGACAGAACATTAGTGCTGATTTGATCACCCTTGATGAGCAATTATTATCCGTTGATAGTGCAGATGACTAAAGCGCAGAATGTCAATAGATTGTATAAAATAGAAGTCTTCTATTGTCTCCATAAAAAAGACTGATGCATATTTGATGAAATGCGTGAGTGCTTGCTCTTATAGCTCGCTCCTCTGACAAGAAGATGAACAAGGAACCAATTCCCATATACTGCATTTATTCAGTTTGTTAGAGCATCTCAGGTTCAAGCCCTGTTTGGCACCTTTGTGGATTGTATGATAATTGCTGGGGAGAATGACTCACACCTTGGCATAATCGGTCCACTGCGCTAAAGGTTCATAGCATGTGTAATTACGTGGCAAGCCTAAAATGGTTATACCAAGGAAAGGACATGTTTGCCCTTACTGTTACGTACACCTAGGGGTGTATTTGTGTAAACAACTCTCTCATGACTATAAATATGGCTATTAGGGCATCATGAGAGGAAGAGAGGACTCATTTTCGTAAGAAAGGATTAGGCAGTAGCATAAGCACAATATATATTTTCTACGACACTCTCTACTGTGAGTTTTAGGCACCGGGTAGTCCTTTTATGGCCTTCTTATAGCCTTTATTATTCACTATTTGGTCTATAACCATAACAATAATCTTGTTTGGTCGAATAAGTATATGGATTGTATGATAATCTTGTTTGATGGAACCAGTATATGGATTGTATGAAAAGCTCTGTTTTTTTATTTCTAAACCACGTTGCAAACTGACCCTCATTCCTTATTTGAGGTCCAATACACCAAGCTAAGTTAACCATTGATGTAAGGATATTTTCATAATTTTTGGAAGAAATAAAGCATTCGATCTTAACGAGTGTTTCATTAATTTTCTACAGAATTCTTTGTAGAAAAAAAATACAAAATGTCCCATTCAAGCATGAAGGTGTTGTCAAAAGCTTGTCCAATAGTTGATTTGCATCTTTTACCACCACGCAAGTTATTTTTGGATTCTAAGAATACAACATTCAAAATAATTGTCACTAACTTGGGGGAGCTGGGGCGTGCCCGGCAGGGTCAGCCGGGGATTGAGCCCATTTGTTCTACATTCGCCACTGATCTGGAGCCCATGTGTCAGAGACTTAAAAGTCCTTCGCACGCATGCAAGAATTTAACATTTGGTTTATGTAAAATCTTCTATTAAGCAATTTAACAAAAGATATTTTTACTATATGTTTAAAACCATGTTCTCTCTAACTACATATAGTGAGTCAAGATCTATATTTCACCAAGTCCTAGTGAGCTTTAGCATCACTGCTAGAAACCTAGCGATGTAGGTAAGCAACCCCTTACTAATTACATCATATGTAACTCTTGTTTATTGAGTGATATCTATATGTCCTGACATCAACACTATGACCCTAAGCCCAAAACTATTTCAATAACTTAGTCAAGTTAAACCATTATTACACATAAAGTGTCCATCTTTTACCTTATTTTGTTGAGATAATAAACGACACCCTACTTTGGTAGACCTACCAGTAAATAATTAAAATCTTGATAGGTGCAACAATTGGAAGAGCATCAAGTTTTACTTAACTTTTCTAGAAGAATACTATTATATCATGTTAAAAACACCTAAGATAATAATAACATGAATAATAGTATAACAGAAACATTAAAACATTCACAATCAAGTATATTAAATTATGAGATAGTATGGTCTTTAGCATGGCAATCTGCATAGTATGGTCCTTAGCATGGCAATCTGCATCATCACACTTCCTATTCATTGAGCCATCAATATTTGAGGTCATCTCATTGATCTACTTAGCTATTACTCCTAATAGTTAACAATTAATTAAATATGAAAATATAAAGCATCTCAAGTTAACACGCTGGCCGTTATACAATAATAAGTAGCCTATGGCTATAAATCGGCATGACGCGCAGGCCATGAAATACACGTACATGCATCACATACATAATGGGTCATACTATTCACAGTAACCACTGCAAAAATGAGTTATGTATAAAATCCAAGTCTACCGTGCAGGATGAACACATAATACCTATAACATACAGTACGATTATCTAACATGGTGGTCCAATTTTCCATTGATCAGTCGCATTGATCAACACAGGAGGTTTCAGAAAGAACAACAACTCGATCTGTTGGCTCTACATAGTTGCGCATCACATTCTACCTTGATGGTGGTCTCCTAACCGGTAGAGATAATGTGTAATGCTACCATGAACAAGCACAGCTAATTGTGCGGTGCTATCAATTCATACCTCCCACGAACCCATCTACCATCGCGCCGAAGCCGATCGATCTTATCAACTAGTGCCTAAACTAATCCATTAATATAAACTGATCTAAGCTATCATATTAGACCAGTAATAGATAAACTAATCCATTAATATAAACTGATCTAAGCTATCATATTAGACCAGTAATAGATCCAATCTGCTACTACTACTGCTGCAACTGCTACTACTACATATCAACTGTATACGATCAATTCAGATCAAATACTACACATGATGGCTTTGATACCACTGTTGGGATGTGGGTAGGTTACACTAGCACAGATTAAAATTTTCTAACACGTATACCGGGAATCTATGCAAGTAAGAGATTATAGATCATTACCACTAAATGTGCAGTATAGCAAAAATAGAGTTGAAGCAGTTAGTTCAACGTGGCACACGTCAATGTATTAGAAGTAACCTATCATCCTCTAGCCAACAATCCTCTCCTCGCGATCGTCCCGATCAACACTACAGTCCACACGTCCAGGGAGGAACACTGTGCGTTGGTGTGCTAGCACCAACAGGCACAACAAGGGCTTTGAAAGGTGGCAGCTAGGATTTCGGTGGGTGTGTACAACATGCCACCCTCAGCCCTACGACTTTCTTAATATATAGCCTTCAATTGGATCCTCATTCAACATGAGTGGAGATCGTATTCCACTCGGAGGGCTATCAACTAGATCCTTATCTAATATAAATAGAGATTGTATCCTACTCAAAAAGTATAATTCGAACCTTTATTGTTCTAACTCGTTAAGTGTATGACCCTATAGGTTAATATATATTTGGCCATGGTCCAAAAACTCCTTTTCGATCCACAAGTCCCTAGCAGGACATATTGACTCCCAAATATACATAAAGATTATATCGGATATACTATATAACACTTATGTAACGATTCATTTGCCTCATGATACTAGATTGAATTCTAGTCAAGAAGCATGCCATCCTTTGATAGCTCGATCTTTTACTCGAACCTGTGGTGGATTACTCAGTTGTGATCAACTCCTCAACCACATTCGGCATGGTCATGCACTTACTTAATCCAACCATATCGAGGGGCCCAGAGATATCTTTATCGTTATATAGGAGGGACAAATTCTATCTTAATCATTCATATTCCTTCATATATTTTATAGTAAATTCAAAAGCTACCTTTATAACCACCCAGTTATGGAGTAGTGTTTGGCATACCTAAGTAAACTATTACATATGTAGAAAACTATATCAATCTCAGGCCTAAGGATCCTATATACACTTTGTAAGAAACCAACTGATGGCACTTAAGAATGTAGCAATTTTCACAGTATCTCATGGTAAGTCAATCCAACACTATATTCTCTAATATGCGTTCACATTATTATTTTGATATCTCTATATGCATGATCCATGAAAAATGATCATCAATCAATACATGTGTTGATCTTTAAATCATAATTATCTTACATAATGATGTAAGATTATAGATAAATTAGAATAATAATCAAAACATGAATAAGTCACATACTTATTGATCAATATGAAAGATATTTATTTAAAAGATAAAATAACATATTATTTATAGATCATAAACATAAAAATGATATGATCGTCTCCATAATCGCTTCTAAGATATATCATTAACACCTATTTGTGCTTATTTATTTAAACTATTCCTTCATATTTATAGGCTAGACGACCCGTGACCAACCGTCGGCAACGTCAGACCTGAGGAATTTGTGGGACATGGTGGCACAACTACGATCTCTTCACCCTCTCTCTGCTGCATATGCACAAGCACGCATGGGTAGATAATCAACTCTCAACTTCCTGCTGCTGAAAGGATCAAAGGAAGCACTATATAAGCAAGGTTCTTTGCACATGGGGTGCTATCTTGGTTAGAGTTCGGAGTTGGGCTGGGCTTATCTGTGCCAGCCCAAGGCCTGACTGGCCTGGCACAGCCCAAACACAGCACAGGCATGGCATGTGGTGGGCCGTGGTGGCACAGCATGAATGGCGGGCCGAGCCAGGCTTGGAAAGCCGACCAGTCGGGCGGCACAACACAGCACAGCATATCGTGCCATACTCGGGCTGGTCCAATCTGGCGAGCATGGCCAGCACGGGGGCACAGCCAGCATGCCAGCGCCTGCGGCTGCCTTGGCCTCCCGTCGCCATCCCATATTCCCATGGATTCCCACCCCACAAGCCATCACAAAGCAAAGAGAGTGAGTAGAGGAGTAGAGTATAGGGGACGGAGCGTACTAGAGCTCGACGTCATGCTTAGACTGTTGGACACGAGCGGCGTGAGCTCCTCGAAGCCCTGGTCACAGGTGTCAACGTCGGTGCGGATGGTGTCGAGCATGGTGTCGATAGTGTCCTGCTAGCCTCCTCGTCCTGCTCATCGCGGCGATGGTGACACCGTCTGTCGCAGTCTGCATGCCGCGTAAGCCTAGGCCAGGGAAGCCCAAGCGCCCCATAGGCCCTAGCATCCCTGCCCTGGCGTCGTTGAAGCCGAAGTAGACGCCCACACCCATGCCGTCGAATCCAACGCCAGTCGCCTCTAGAGGCGACATCATGGAAGCCCAAGAGGGAGGCGGTGCATACCAAGGTGACTGAGGCGAAGAAAGCAGCGGGCGCGCTCATCGCCGACCCCAGGAGGAGGGCGGCTAGAGGAGGAGGAGGCACCGAGGGTGTCGGGGAAGGAGGAAGGGAGGTGAGGGGTCACCAGGGGTCCAGGGGAGGAGGAAGGCGAAGGGTCAACGAGAGGGTCTGGGGAGGAGGGAGGTGAGGGGTTGCTAGGGGGGCAAGGGAGGAGCCGAGGAGGGGTCACCGGGGCGGGACAGGGGAGTAGGGAGGGGCCAGGGGAGGAGGAGGTGGCCAGGGGAGGTGGGGGGAGGAGGGAAGGGGGCGGGGGGGAGGAGGAGGCTAGGGGAGGTGGGGGAGGAGGGAGGCGACCGGGGGATGGGGGGACGGGGGGAAGAGGAAGGGGGCCGGCGGAGGTAGAGGGAGGTGACCGGGGGACTAGGGGAGGTGGAGGGAGGTGACCAGGGGAGGAGGAAGGCGCCAGGGAGAATGTGGTGTGGCCGTGGGGCAGTCTAGGGGTGGGGGAGTAGTAGTCCCTCTAGGCTCTGGCTCTTCTGGTAGACTGGTAGTAGTAGTAAACTAGTCACTAGTAGCCTTAGTAGGAGTCTAGGAGAGCTAAGAGCTGAGCGCCTGATTCCCTAAGCTAAGAGATGAGTGAGAGAGACAACTGTCGGCACAATGTTCAGACTTTAGAAGAAACATTTGGGAGAATCAATATTTAGAAGCTGCAACGTTCGGAACTCGAGAGCAACAACTCCTTCCTGATGCATATAAATTCACAAGCTTAGACTTTTCATTTCTTCCTACAACATCCAGACTTCTCATTTCTTCACAAGCTAATTAATCTGTCATTTCTTCAACATCCATCTACACTCTCCATTTCTTCAACATCCCTCTACACTCCCTAAGTCCTCATTTATTCACCAATCACTATTTATCCACTATACTACCAAGGAGTCGGAGTACTAAGGAGCTCCTAAGTGGTATGCAGAGGAGTCAAAGGACAAAAAGGACAGCAGGGCAACTTAGTGTAAGCTCCTGGCGTCGCTCACCTAGTCTTTCTTCGGCTCCAACTCCTATTGATGCTCGTCGGCTCTCACCAAGCATGGGAGACTACAGCATAGATGACCATCATATAGACGGTACAGAGGGTTATGAAGTATACCAAGATGGTCTGGAGCTAATGGGGACTCCAGAGTTCCCTCGCCCACCCACAGACGACAACATTGGCGGGTCTGGACGAAGTGTGAATTGTTGGAAACACATGACCAGGAGCTAGAAAATCTGAGATGGAAAAACGGTAGAGATCGTAACTTGTAATTATTGCAATGCTAAATTAACTGCTCGTATAGTTGTAAGGATAGAGCACTTGAACCGGCACTACAAAGCATGCTTACGCAAGATGGCGCCATAAGGCCAAGGGGGAGGAGGAGTACAAATGCAACTAAACTTCGAGCCCAATGGTTTTGTAAGTACTTGGGTATACAACCCGCTTTCTGCTCATAAGAAAATATCTAGATATATTGTTTTAGAAGATCAACCAGTTAGGATGGGTGAAAGTTGTGCATTCAAAAGAATGAAACAATGCGGCTTTTGCCCATAGTACCAACATGTTAGTAGGAGAACTACTATATCTGATATTTTACGGATATATCAAAAGGAACTAGCAGAGCTGAAAGAACTAAGTTCAATTTTTTTGCTATAACCTTAGATATTTGGACATCATCACACCAGAGAAGTGCCTACCTTAGTATTATAGCCCATTATTTAGACGATAATTATAAGCTAAACAAAAGAGTCATAGGATTTAAAGTAATTAATATACTACATGTACTTGATGATTTTAAAATAGATAATAAAATTATTTCTATAACTCTTGATAATGCATAAGCAAACACAATGGTTATGAACATTCTCACTCCAAAGTTGCAGATATATATTGGTGGTTATGTCCTCCACCAAAGATGTGTATACCACATCTTGAATCTTATTGTTCAAGACGGTATGCAAACAATTGTGCATATTTAAATAGTATCTGTGATGCCATTCGTTACCTCATAAGTTCCCCACAAGTGTTAGCTAGGTTCGCAGAGTACTGCGTAACCAATGGGAAATAGATAAGAAAATTCGGTCTTGACATAAATGTGAGGTGGAACTCAACATACACCATGTTAAAAAAGTTACAATAGTACAAATATGTTATATCTGTTTTTGTCAATGCTAACTCTTAAAATAATGAAGTGATAGTTACTAATTCAGATTGGCAGATTACTAGTATTTTCGAAAGTTTTTAAGATCTTATTATAAAGCAACAAAGATAGTTATAGAATTTATTTGGTTAATTGCAAATAAGATTACCAAATGTAGGGAGGATCCCCTTTTAGGCCATGCCGTCATAGCAATGGAGGAAAAATTTATTAAATATTTTGGTTCTATTTCACACTTGTATTGCTTTGCTATTATTTTTGATCCTATAAAAAAATTGACAGGTTTGCAAGTTGGTATGGAAGGAATAGGTGAATACCTTAGTTTTGATTATTCAAAAGCTTTCGCACATGTCAAAGAGGAGCTTTGCATATTTTCTGTATGTATTATGACAAGTTTGGCAGCAGCGCGAGATCGGAGACCTCACAGCAGACACAATAAGGAAAGACAAGCTTGACATCACACATATAAAAGAAGCTAAAGGGTAAGTCTACTTCTTTGTCCTTTCAGCCTCAGGTGGCCTCCAAGTGGAATTTTGCCTTGAAACGGAACCATTACTTGGAGCATGATTTTACAAATATTGATCTTGATCTTACTAGCGGAGGCAAGATAGACTTGCTCGAATAATGGAAGACCAACAAGCGCTTATTTCCCGTGATGTCACATTTCGCATAGGATGTTCTCCTGGTACTGGTGTTCACTGTCTCTTCAGAAGCGATGTTCAACACGGTAGGGAGAATAATCGTAGAAAGGAGATCTTCCCTCATGTCCAGGATGGTGGAGGCAATCACATACGTCAAGGATTGAGAATTAGCTAAAGAGCGGCAACAGTGGATGATCCTGAAATCGTGTAGGCGTACGCTAACCTCAAACACATGAATGACCCGAACATTGATGAGTAGATACTATGTACATATGTTATTATAATTAGTATGTATATATATTGTTACTATAGTCTTTTCCTTACTTAAGGAACCTCATTCTAGGATGTAAGGTTTTTAGGGAGGCAATAATGTTGTATTTTTAAAATATCAAAGAAATCCACTCTTCCTAAAAATATTTACGTCATTGCGTACCTATATTTTTATGCAACTAATTTAACTTTAACTAGTTTTTAATGAGACGGGTATGAGAGAAAAGAAGATGGCAGTCGGCACCACTATCGCCGCTGCCGTTTTTCGTCACGTATAGTTACTTCGGGCTGGGCTTAGACTAGTACGGCACAAACATCGGCAGTCGGCACGGTAGACTTTAGACCGTGCTTGGACCTAACTGGAGATGAGATAAGTCGACACAACATAGTATGATGAGTTGACTAGATTAAACCCGCACGGCATTTCCAAAGATCACCTCTCTAGTCTTGGTTGCCTTCTCTGAGCTTCAGGTTCAGCATATTAAATCCGCCACTTTCTAGCGGTAGGTGCGACTTATTGCCACCAACTGCGCAGGATTTTATATTCAAGCCTATCAACTGGTAATATACAACTGCAGCCTCCGCATGTTGGCAGGCTGGCAGCATCCAATGTCTGCAATAGACCTGATCTAGAGCACAGCCAGCGTACATTTCCTTGGCTACGCAAGAAGGTTCCTCTGCCTTTCCTTTCTTCCTTCGTATATCAAAAGAAAAAAATCCTTTTTAGAGACCTCCCTTGTGTGTCGAAATCATTTGAGTTCCTGCGACAAACAGATCAAGCATAGCTAATGTAGATCGAGATGGCCGGACTGTTTGCATCCATGGCCGTCAAATGAGCGCTCGACAAACTCTCGTCCTTTAAAGTAATATAATTTTATTTGCAATCTGAGTTCAACATAGTCAAGATGTGTAATTTGTCTTACTTTGCTGATTGGCGAGGATCGTCAGAGTCGAATTCTGAAATGTCGTAGTATATATGTGAAAATAAACAAATTCAAATTCAAATAAAATTCAAGAAAAATTCAAATAAACTCTAAAAATTCAAAAGTTTGGCAGAAATGGATATATCATGATTTTAGATGAATTTAAAATTTTAAATGGGTTCAATCGAAGCTAGGACAAAGGAGAACGAGCTCCTGAAAATTTGAAATTCTAAGAAATGAATAAAAGGATTTTTTGGATTTATTTTTGTAAAGGAAAAGGAGAATTATGACATCAGTAATGAATTTATTTTTTGGTTGAATTATTTTTCTAAAAGAAAATTAAAATTATGACATCAAGATGATGTCATCACAAATTTTGGATTTTTGGCCGAATTATTTTTCTAAAGTGACATGTGGGCCTGGTCTTTGTGGACTGGGTCCACGGACTAATCCTCGGTACATGTCGCACAGCACTGCTGACCGCTAGCTATACTGCTGCACCTCGTCCGCCCAGGGGCCCGTGAGCAGCTTAGCAAGGTAGATGTAGCTAGGGTACACACAGTCCCCCTGAGTCATAGGAAATAAGACCCACTCAAAGAGGAAGAGCAGGTACACTAGGTAGTGTGTCCTCACTACGTTCTCGATCATCTCCATGGGGCTGGTCATGTATTGTCGTAGCCACGAGTGTGGCATACCTGTTACGTTGTCTACGATTGGCTGACCGAACCAGTCGGTGAGGCACACCTTCCAGTCAGGTCTCCTCGGGGGTGGCACTACAGCAAGGCCCCGTTGCGGTAGACTAGTTAGCATAGCAACATCCTGAAGAGTAACGTTAATCTCCCCGCATCTAAAGAGTGTTTTTGTTGTAGCCCCACTGTCCCCCTCTGGCTGTGGCAACACCAACGATGACGCTGTGATATCGTCCGGCCTAGAGGAGACATAGGCAATGTCGGTGCTCACAACACTACCTACTATTCCTCCTATGACAATGGCCCCATCTTCGTCGTCTCCAAAACTTGAAGTATCCCCATCCTCCTCCCCATGGCTTTTGACCTTCTCTACCTGATCGGCTAGGTACTGATGGCATCAATACGGGCCGCCCACCACCAGTCCACGCCTTCGTTTGGGGTGAAAATCTCCACACACCTCTGCAAGTCTCCATTGCCCACTTCCTCCCACGCACCTCCACAAGCACTACCGTCCGCACTACGACCGCACAGCAACCCCAAGCACTTGGTCATTTTTAGCTCCAGTGGAACCTCTCACAATGGATGATTCCGTCCTCTCCGTGAACTCGATGTACACCATTGGCCTCGCGTAGATGGGAGCAGCAGAGTTGCAAACAACCTTTTCCCCACGATGTGTCGTTGTTCACTTTCAGGAGTTGCCGTAAAGTGTCCCTAGCAATAACACCCACTACTACAGAAAATCGTTTTACAGACGGTTGGAAAACGTTATCACAGAGTCATCACAAACGGTTTCGTGAGCCATCTGAATTGATGGGTCTGTAATGATACGAGATCATCACAGACGGTTTTTACTTAAAAATCATCTATAATATTCTTTTCTACCCCTAAATATATTTATATTTATTGGCTAACCTCAGAAAATGCTAGCCATACCCTCTAAAACAAGCAGATCAACATGTACATGTATACATCCAATTCACATCTCAATTCATTTCACAAACAAAAACATCCATTTCGCAAATCAATTAATTGAAATGAAATAAAATATCCATTAACAAATACACAATTACAATTAATGTCAATCTTATCCAAAAAAAATCATTCTACATTGTGGAACTTTCCATGTGATTTTATGACTCTAGACACCAAAAAGAACACACACTCTCTTCGAATTAGTGCAAGGTCGGCCTGTTGCAATGTAGTTGTAGGGATGGGCGTAGCCTGTCGATAAGAATATCAATGTGCGTGCATATATAACTTGATAAGTATGAAATAATTATGGTAAGATTGACAAACCTTAGGATTGGTGATCTTCGAGGAATCGAGTAGTAGTTTCATATGGTGGCAAATGTAGAATCTACACGTGTTGCCTGGCGGCTGCTGGTGGCATTACAAAAAATAGAATGTGTTAATTCAAGAGGCATTACTACCAAGTGTTGTATAGGATTAATTAATGTATACTAGCGAATACCCAAAAATTTTGAACATATCGCAGAGTGTTGGTCCCTTCCATCGAGCCACGTGCCTCTGCAACGTACATGGCGAATGACCTACGTGATTCTAAAAAGTTAGCCTTAGTCATTCGAAAAGAAAAAAAGAGTACAATATAGTTATATATGGAGAAAATGTACTTACCTATCTATTAATCGGCCGCTAACTATGTAGTCGGTTTTATTTTTATTTAGGGAATAAAGATATATTGCCTTATTCTATTTTGGTATAATTACAATTAAAATCCAGTGGAACCCTTGATTGTGGGGCATAAGTACAAATTTCTTATTGCGGTGAGCCAGCAGTACTGTAATGTACCTTTTGACGAAGGTTGTATCCTCGTTGATAGTTTCTATGGCGACCAAGCGTGGGTCAAGAAAATCAATTGGTAATTTGAATAATCTGGCTTCAGTCACCATGTATATATATATACAAAAGCAACAAATTATATATGACATTTATCGATATTATATTAACGGAGACTATGATTGTACACACTTACAACGTTCAGCATCGAACGAGTGAGGCGTCGAGAGCGTTGAGCATGAAAAGATCAAATAAATCCTCAAAGGTCACCGCGAAGACACAATCACGAACTTCATGTTGTAAATAGTACGGTCTGAATTTGACAATGATACCTAAGCGCCATTCTCCCTGTGGCTTATTTGCCTGTTTCATATACTAATAGTGTAATTTTTGGCAACTAAGTCCTAGGGTTAGGAGGCGTTCTTCCGGGACGATCATCGGCTCGCCTAGCACGAATTTGTGGACCAATGGAAGGTACAGGATATCATCATCGGTCTTCTTTAATTTGCTCTTGCTGCCTCGGCTGTAGGTCGATTTCATGGTAGTCAACTATAAAGATAGCACCGGTGCAGGTTGTTTCATCGGGAATAACACCCATGGACATGGCTGTAACAACCCAATTTTTTTAGAAAAAGAAAATAATAAATACAATAATAATTAAGTTAATTTAAAATAAAAATCAAGGTTATTTGGTTTCTTAAAATTTTAAAATTTTAGTTAACCTGATTTTCTGCTTTTAAAAAAGGCCTTTACTTTAAAAAAATATTTATAAAGAAAAATACCTAAATTTTAGTTGAAAATATTTTTATAAGTTCAAAATAGTTGTAGAAACCTCTATGAATTTTTCAAAGATTTTTAGACTTTATTTGTAGTTTACTGTATTATTTTAAAGCAGAAAAAATATTTTTAAAAATTAAATAAAGTTCAATTAATTCCAAAATTATTTTATTTAATCTTTTCAGGTTCGAAGGATTTTTATAAAATATTTTGAATTTTTTCTAATTTTTTTTCTTTTTTTCTTCTCTCTTTTATCTCTCCTCTCTATTCTCTTCTTCTCCAAAACGTCCAGACCCGTGCATGTGCAGAGAGCAGCCCACCATGAACATTTCTTGAGCTTCCTTCAAACCTTCATAACTTTTGATTTTCTCAACGGTTTTTCATGAAATCAATTGCATTCAACTCCTCTCATCTAACTCTTACATTTCCCCGCCGTTTCCCCCTCATTCATGAGCCGTTTCGCGAGAAATTAAACCATACCATTCATGAACATGGTTGTTTGATCTCTCTCCTCGGACCTCCTCAACCCCTATAAAAGGGAGCACTGTCAGCCCCTCCTCATCATCACTCAACTCCGAAAATCTCAAGTCCTAACTCTTCTTCTCTTGGTTGCAATCGAAGTTTTACTTTGTGTTCCAAGCGCCGTTCTTCGGGTTATTGTGTCACCTACAGTCGAGCCCCACCACTTTTGACCACACCATTGGTTTCGCCTTGTCGCGTTCTACGCAGTGCTCACCTCGCCTTTACTGGAACTTCGCCGGAACTTCTACGCGGTCCCTGTTCCTCGCGTTGCCACCAGCCGACTATGCATGCCCGACCAAAACCAACGTGAGCATCATGTTCCCCCTGCTCTTCTCTTTGTTTCGCTGCAACACTCACATGTTAACTCCTCTTCGTTTGTCCGGAACGCCGATGTCAGCCCGTCGGCTGCTTAAAATCTTGGCCACCGCGTTTCGCTAATCCGTTGGTCGAGCCGTCTAGGTCGTTGAGTTCATCTCAACACGTTCTACGCCGTACTCACCACCGTTGTCCAAAAACTTTCCACAAATTTTTTATTCCGACGCCTAGCCAAGGCCGCAAATAACACTTCACGTCCCTATCTGTCTGGAGATGTTTTCAACAATACATTCACGTCAAAACGTGCCAAATCATCCTAGGAAGTTACCTTTCAGACGGTTTTGGATTCGCCTCACCGAGCAAAAAGATATTGAGTTTTTTGTTTTTCGGTACCGTCGTTGTTCAAACGACGATAACGTCGCCTCAAATGAGTTTTCGGCTTAGCCAATAATTTTTCTAACTTCGCCTCACCGTGTTCTAGGCCGTGCTTACCTTACTTTTCCATGTTCCATGCCCGAAAAATATTTTTCTCTCCAACCCTATGTCTTTAGCGCCGTCCACGTCGTCACCGTGCTTCGTTTAACGTGCCGTCACTTCCTACATGTTTCTCAAGTCCCTAACAATTCATTTTGCTAGTTGTCTTTACCTCCCGTGTATTTTTTTCACTGGCGCCACGGTCAAAAACTACTCTCTGTTAGTTTTGCGCAGGAATATTCTAAAGGAATATTCCTGATTTTTCTTTTTTCAGGATTTTCTGATCTGCCAATTTTTCAATCGCTAGTTCTCCTCCGTCCGAACTCTGAATCAAGTGATTCAAGTTTCTAAATTCATAATCTATTTTTTATATATATTTTATAATTTTTGAATTTTCTCGACTGCCCCTTGGTTGAGCTTCCTCACCACCAGAACACCATCGCCACCGCCACCCGAGTTGCGTAACCTATTCACCTCGCCGCTGACCACCTTTCAGCCACTTGTGGTAATGTACAAGAGCACCAACGCACTCCTCGCAGTCCTCTCTCTCTTTTACGCCCCTTGCCAGCCGTCGCCGCTCACCGAAACTCCGATGGACTGTTGGTCCCCGTGCGCCGAGCCACCTTAGCGGCACCTCCTCTCTTTTTGCTGTTCGGATGTTCCGAACGTTTCTTTGACCATTCAAACTGGTCCAAACTTCTCCGTACATCATCACAGTCCAATTCCCATATAACAGCCTCCACTAAGTCTTTCCCTTCTCTTACCTACTTGGCAAGTCATGTCTGCATCCGCCCCATGTGGCATGCCACGTCAGCACCTGACCGCTCCCAACCATTCTCTAGAGCATTCGACCATTGTGCTTTCTGACTATAGCCTTCCACCATAGCTTTCGACCACCTGAAGATTCACCCAATATAACTATTCCAACTACGGTGTAAACTCCAATCCATTCAACCATAATTGTTTTTTTCGACTACGGTCACTCACGACCACAGTCACTCCCAACCACAGTCGTTCATTGCTGTCCTGACCGCTCGACTCCAACTACTCTTGGTTCTCGACCACTATAGTAATCATGACTGTTATAGTGTTCTTCGACCACTGTACAGTTCCGACTAGGTCATCGACCGAATCTTCAACTTCACCTTCACCTGTACTTGGAGTCTCTGTTTTCAACTTCAATTTCCGCAACTTCAACCGTTGAATCGACCATGGTTTCGACCACGGCTTCGGTTACGCCTTTGATCATGGTTTCAACCATACACAAATATTATAGCTTCCGACCGCTTTTCCTTTACAAAGAAAATAAATCTAATAATTCATTTTATTCATTTATTTGGAATTCAAACTACCAGAAGTCGTTCTCTTTCGTCCTAACTCCATTTGGACCCGTTGAAATTCTTAAATTCATCTAAATTCACATTCTATCTCCCAGTATATATTTTATAGTTTTTGAATTTTATTTGGATTTTATTTGAGTTTAATTTGTTTTGGCTTTTCGCGTATAGACTACGACTAGTCCAAAGAGTATAACCTCGATGAACCTCAGCAAACTTCGAAGCAAGGCAAGTTACACCTTTGATCGTGTTGCTCCCAGTAATTTAAATTATTTATGTTGTTTTAAAATTATTATGCATGCGTACTTTTATTCAAATCTAGTTTAAATTCAATTTAAATTCTAGTTATACCCAAATCTTTTCTGTATAGCCAGATTTGATATTGAACTTCCTTATGCCTTATCACCTTAGATGAAAACCTAGTTAGTACAATAGTATTGACTAAAAATTTTATAGAATTGCTTAGCCATGCTTAGAATGATTTAAGTGGGAATATTTGTTTCACTTTAGAATAATGATTTTCTAAAATGTATTCTTGACTTCGGTGAGTCAAGAAAGTATATGGAATATGGTTTGAGCCTAAGTTAAGTTAAGGACCGGTCTGTGAGCTACTGTTACAAAGCCATATCATACTACCACAAGACTGGTATGGGACAGTCCTGGTTGACTAATTTGTGAGGTCCCAACTTTGGTCTCGCTATAGGTTGAATGTGAGCGTGGCGTAGGCCATGAGAAGTCTCACACGGCACAAGATAGGGCTCCAACATGTGGATTCGTGTTGTGGTGAAACCTTAGTGACGGCGTGACCTAGTTGAAGGCTTCGTATTGTAAAGGCCTTGTCATGATCTCCTCGCCACACACCAAAGAAAGTGTGTTTATCCAGTGGTAATATGGGATGATCATGTGTTGTGGGTAAAGCTGTACAACCTCTTCAGAGTGTATAATATATCCTGGATAGCCGAGCCCACGGTTATGGGCAAGCTGAGTAAAGTTTTTCATGGATTAGATTTTGATTTTTTTTAAAAAACATGATTTCTGAAAAGGCTTATGAATGAATGGAATCTATAGGAGATGAAAAAGTATATGGATGGATCGAATCTGTATGAGATCTTTTAGAAAAAATGGACCAGGTGGGATATCTGTAAATATGTTAGTATTTGGTCGGAGCCTATACTAACGATATTATTTTGTTAAATTACTCTTTCTATTTATTGTATCAAATTCAGCTTTTGAATCTACTTACTGTATTTACCTTAATTCTGCTTTTACGCACAAATAACCTATTATGCCTTCCATTGTCAATCATTATGCATGCATAAACTCTGTTAAACCTCCTGGTATAGCTTGTGGAGTACTTTATGTACTCATATTGCTTCATTCACTATTTTCAGAGAAGGATTTCGTCAACTTCGGTGAGAATAACGACGAGTAGGCCACGTCTTATAGTCATTCACATTAATGTAAAAGGAGACACACCATTAATGTACTCTTCACTCACACGGTTCCCAGCATACATCCAACTTCGGTCCTATGTTATGTATATATATAACAACTTAGTATTAAAAATTAAATTAATTAATGAGTACTACATATATACCACATGTATGAGACTTTGCTAGCTTAATTCATATTAACACAACAACTTTTTTTCCCATCTTCAATAACAGTCATCGAAAGTTAAATCTAAATTTTGATGCAACAAAAAATAAATTTCATTACTAATCATATCTAGGGCAACCAAAAATTTGATGAATCTTCAAAGCACTTCTGCCAAATAGCTAGCCTCCTTCCATCCAATAAAATGGCCTGAAAGTCTTGCCTCCTCCAGGTGCAGCACCGGCTAGATTTGGATCGAAATGAAGACAAATAGGGTTCTGAGCAGCGCAATAAATATATAGTCGGATTATCACAGACGGTTATTAACAAGAACCGTCTGCATGTGATATTAACCCTTCACAGACGGTTTTTACTGACGGCAACAAAACAGATGGTCTCGAAATTAAAACTGTATGTATTAGTATGCATCACAGATAGTTTTGTGAAACCATCTATGACGTTAAAATCGTCTGTGATTTGGCGTTTACTAATAGTGTTTCTATAGTAGTGACCTCTATGTGCAGTTTCTTCTATGCAGTGGCCCTATTGAATGTGGAAACGCACACCCCTCCTTCAGTTCTATCAGGGTCATGTCGTTTAGTGTTTGGTTTACAGTGTGGGCACAATTAGACATGTCCGCCTCGTATAGTCTATGGTGCATGAGACCGTCCCCGAGGAACACGAAACATGACGTTCCTGACACTTCACAACACGTACAACAGGAATTCAGGTACCTGAGCACTTCCGAAGGCAATACCGTGCGAAGAAATAGTTAATTACTACGGACGCGAAACTAATGTCAGCGACGTACACGGGTTCCCTACTTACACACAACCAGCGCAAACAAATGCGAGTTCAATGCGTACACTACCGGCAAAAACCGATGAACAAAATGGTATGTACAATTGTTCCAGCCCGTGTAGTCCACAAAATATTCCTGCCTACTATTCCACGTGCCGCGCAAATTCAACCAGCGCAGCGGCAAAAGAGAGCTACGGGGGCCAAGGCAGGAATTGATGGCGCTCACGGGGCTACATAACAAAATGGTGCGTACTGATATTCTACGCCAGCATGTTACCGTTGAGCTAACAACGTGCTAATCACGTCCCGAGAAATAAATTAAATAAGTCCAACTAACACGAAAATTATGTCACGCACGTAGTTAACGGCCGTACCAACGGGCTAACCACGCAAGGATTCCTGCACAAACTACTACGGGCGATAAACGAACAACAATACTTTAACAAGCACTCGTCGACATCAATATGTTACCATTTACCAAAGGACATGCCATTGAGCGGCACCCTCTCCCTGCTGCGTATGCACATGAACGCATGGGCAGATAATCCACTCTCAACTTCCTGCTGCTAAAAGGATCAAAGGAAAAGCACTAAATAATCAAGGTTTCTATGCACATGGGGGTGCTGTCTTGGTTGCCTTCTCTGACCTTCAGGTTCAGGATATTAAATCCGTCACTTTCTAGCGGTAGGCGCGACTAATTGCCACCAACTGCGCAGGGTTTTATACTCGAGCCTATCAACTTGCAATATACAACTGTAGCCTTCGCATGTTGGCAGGCCGGCAGCATCCAATACCTGCATTAGACATGATCTAGAGCACAGCCAGCGTACATTTCCTTGGGCTGGGCAAGAAGGTTCCTCTGCCTTTCCTTTCTTCCTTCGTATATCAAAAGAAAAAAATCCTTTTTAGAGACCTCCCTTGTGTACCAGAATCATTTGAGTTCCTGGCCTGTGGCAAAACAGATCTAGCATAGCCAACATAGATCGAGATGGCCGGACTCCTTGCATCCATGGCCGTCAAATGGGCGATCGACAAGCTTTCGTCCTTGCTGCCGGCGAGCCTGAGGTCTCCGCTGACGGCTTCCTCCTCGTCCTCGTTGGCGATGCAGGACGACCTGGAGGACCTGAGGAGTCTGGAGAGGACCATGCGCAGGATCCACGCAATGCTTGAAGACGCGGAGGAGCACTGGAACATCCGCGAGGAATCCGCTAAGCTGCGGCTCGAGGAGCTCAAGGAGGTGGCGTACGACGCGGAGGACGTCGTCGACGAGTACGAGTATGAGGTGAACCTGGAGGCTCTCGAGCGATCTGCAGGTGTTCAGAGCAGCAACAATAAACGCAAGCGCCATGAGGTAACTCCACTCCTATAACTAATTTGTTCCTGCAATTTCTACTGATTTCTGCAAGTGTTGTTAATTCATTGACTATAAGCTAAGCCCATGCTAATTAGGTGGTTAATTAACTCCACTCCTATGACAAATACAACCTAAATAAATCAAAATTACCCATGATAACAGATGGTAACTGGTAGACTAAAGCTACTACCGGCACCGATACCCACCGGAAAAACTGGTAACCGGCAGTAACTGCCTGTTTTTTAAACCATGGCTGAGATAATAATAATAATTTCTTTTCATAGGTTTAAAATGGTGAAAGTTAGGCCCTCGAATTCCTAATCTTCGTCCCACTGAAATTCTAATACATACTTTTTTCCAAGCCCCACTCTATTGAAATTCCTATACCCACTTCTTTTCATTTCCCCCTAACCAAACAGGTCGTTAGTACGTTATATATAGGTAACAGACAAAAGTAGCTACTACATACACACACACACATGCATGGGTTCAAATATTACAGGAATATAACAAATTTCTTCTTTTAAATTCTATGGATCTTCAATACAATATTAGGGCGCATATGCTGTTTGCATTTGTTACCACAAGAAACATGGAAAATGGATCCATACTGACTTAGCATTTTTTTGTGTGTTGAAAAAGGGAAATGGGACCGACGCTATTGATACCGGCACAGCAGTGATTCTAAATGAGTTGGTGGAACGAGCAAGGCAAATTATAAAGAGATATGATGAGATTATTAAAGATTATGGCAATCTCGCTTTAACAGAGAATGATGGCGAGAGACGGTTCGCTCCTGATATTAGTAGTTTAAGGGAGGTTGGTTCTGATGTATGCGAGAGGAGCATTCTTGGAAGAGATCATGACAAGGAGAAAATTGTGAAAAAATTATTGTCCATTGAAGATGAGCGTATTGGAAATCCAATTTCTGTGCAGACTATTGTTGGCATGGGAGGATTGGGGAAAACAACACTAGCACAACTTGTGTATAATGACCCGAGGGTGCGCCGGTCATTTGACAAGCTTGCTTGGGTCTGCGTGTCAGACCAATTTGATGTTTGTACCATAACGAGGAAGATCATTAATTCACTAACGGAGGACCAAAAGTGTGAGGTTACAGAACTTGCTAATCTTCAAAGAAAACTGTCAGATAAAATTAAGGAGCAGAGGGTTTTACTTGTGTTGGATGATGTATGGAATGAACGAGGAGACTGTTGGGAGAAGCTGTGTACACCGCTGTCAAAAACAAGAGTCTGTAAGATCATAGTAACAACACGTAGCGAGGCAGTCGCAAGACTGGTGCAAACAATGCCCTTCTACCGCATAAACCTCCTAAGTTCTGATGAGAGCTGGTCATTGTTCAAACAAGTTGCATTTGCTGTTGACACCCCAGCAAACCTGGTAGAGATTGGCAGAAGCATTGTTAAAAAGTGTGGCGGCTTGCCATTGGCAATCAAGACATTAGCAAGCATGTTGCGCTACGAAACTGATGAAATGAGATGGAGACATGTCTTAGAAAGTCAGCTATGGAACTTGGAGCAATCACGGAATGAGGTTTTACCGGCCTTAGAGTTGAGCTACAAGCACATGCCTATATACCTGAAACGATGTTTTGTCTCCCTTTCTCTATTTCCAAAAGACCATTCACTTTTTGCGGAAGAGGTGATTGAGTTATGGAAAACTCTTGATCTACTACAATGTGATGGAATTAACAACGAGGATGAAATTGGAAGGCTATATTTTGGTGAATTAGTTCAGCGGTCTTTTCTTCAAGTATGTTTTGGCCTAAGGCACACTATGCATGACCTTGTCCATGATCTTGCATGCTTTCTTGGTGGGGAGGAGTTCTTTAGACTTGAAGGAGAAACACCAATTGAAATTCCACGGAATGCTCGGTATTTGTCCGTACTTGATGTTGAAACATATGTTGCAATTTCAAATGACTCGCGTTCTCTCAGGGCCATCATAGTGTTGGCGAAAGAGCGTGTCAACATTGAAAATCCAGAAGCATTATTTTTGGACTGTAAGAAGTTACGGGCCCTTAGCTTAGAAAGGAGCAATCTCTCAAATGCAGTACCAGACAACATGGGTAGCCTGAAACTACTACGCTATTTGAAATCTGGAGATGAGGAAGATGAGGATTCATCTTCCTCATCTTCAAGTGGCATTTTCCCTATAAAATATGGAGAGGAGGTACTTTCTAAGCCAACGCTTGCACCGAGTGGAATTGGCCACCTAATTAACCTGCATAGTTTGCCTCCAATTCATATGAGCGCATGTGGTTGCAATAAAATACGAGAGCTGAGGAAGTTGAACAAGATTAGGGAACTGCGTATAGAAGTATTGGGCCGTGTATGTCTTATCGATGATGCAAATGAAGCTCAGCTACGGAGTAGGAAACACCTCCAATCACTAGGACTGTACTTTTGTGGTCAACAAGAGTACTGCGACTTCTGTGAACAGAGTTTGCAAACTGGACCTGTTACAGTAACTCACGAGCAACTACTTGATAGCTTGCGACCACATGACGGCCTAAGAGAACTGACTATAGTGGGCTACGAGTCTGAGAAATACCCCAATTGGTTGGGTGAAGCTTCCTTTTGCAAATTGACCAAAATAGTGTTAGGCTTTTACGGAAGTGAGTGTCAGCACGTACCAACGCTTGGTGAGTTGCCTTCCCTCAAGTTCCTCGAAATTAACAACATGGATTGTCTGCAACAAATTGGCCGGGAGTTTTGCAGCCACGCTCCAGGTACGAAAGGCTTCCCATCATTGACAAGTTTGGAATTTGATTTTCTCCGGAAGTGGTCAGAGTGGTCTGGAGTGGATGGTGGTGATTTCCCATGCTTGCGTACCCTGGTGATCCTCGGAGCCGAACAACTGCGATCTCTTCCGACCCTCCCCTCACTCACCACTCTTAAGCTATGGGACTGTCCGAACCTGAGTGCAGTCGGTTCCCTTCCGTCACTTTTGAAGCTGGAGCTACGGGACTGTCCGAACCTGAGTGCAGTCGGTTCCCTTCCGTCACTTTTGAAGCTGGGGCTATGGGGCTGTCCGAACCTGAGTGCAGTCGGTTCCCTCCCATCCCTCACCACCTTAGGCCTCCAAGATGCACTGCCGAATGATGAGACGCTGCGCAGGCTGTTGAATTCCCACCCGTCACTGGAGTGCGTAACAATTGTATCTCATACGACGACATGCATCCCTCTTGATCCTCAATGCCTGCCTTCGCTCAGGAAGCTCCGATTAAGCTGTCTTAATCTGCAGTACTGCGATGGGATCGCTGGCCTCACTTCCCTCAAGGAGCTCAATGTCTGGGGCTGTCCGAACCTCCCCGTACATAGTTTGCTCCCAACACAGCTGCAGAATCTGGACATTCGGGATGAAGATGGTATGTATCTCTTGTATTGTTTCCACGTTTTCACAAGATAATTTTCTACGGTCCCACGTTCTTTCTTACGTTTGCCTGCACTTGCATGTTTCTGCAGTTTCTGATTTTGAGGACTTCGATCCAGGGGCGGAGCCAAGAATTAGATATAGGGGGGGCCGTGAAGTAGAGTAGAATCAATGAATCATATCAGATTTACTGATCTAATAGTCAGCGATGACGTGAAGGGACAGCGGCGCCGTCCTGAGGCAGTCCTTGATCTCCTCGACGGTTTTGCCTTGCAAGAGCAGCTCGCCCATCATTGCATCCTGTGACCAATCAGGTTAAAAATGCGATAATTTCTAGCCAAAATTTATGAATTTTATTCGGTGATGTGTGTGCAAAATTACAGATTAACACACATGCGAATGGAATGCTTACTACCTATTGATCGATCGATTGATAAATTGCAACTGGTTAACGGAGGAAAGGCAAAAGTCGTGGAATGTCAGACAAAAAGGATCGTGATTCATTAGCACGAGGATATTAAACAAAATGGCCACTCATACACGAACATTTCTCGGAATAAGCGAGACTTACGATGGCGGAATTCCACAGGTGGTGGAGAAGGAGCTCGTCGAACCGCTCGGTGGCGCCGAGGGTGTCGACGACCCAGTTGTCGCAGTCGCAATCGATGATCGTCTTGTCGAAATCAAACACCACCACGACGCCGCAATTACTCGCCGCCATTGTTTCAGAACCAAGCTCTCCAAAGATTTTCTATCGCAGCAGGGCAGCTACGTACGTGTATGCAAATTCCTTGCACTGCCTGGATGGATCGCCATGGCTGGCCGAGGTATTTTATAATGGGAAGGCAACTAGCTAGCTAGCCGGCGGCAGGTTCCTAATCCTTCACAAGGAGGCGGGTGATTGTTTTGTTCGGTGCGACGGTGCGAGCGAAGACATCAGGACTCAGGTCACGAAGAGGCGGAAGAAAAAAATATGAAGCGTCACTGACTCGCTGCGTGCATCAATTAAATTGTTTAATTAGACTCCCCGACTCCCCGTGCATCAATTATGAAGCCCAAAGTGGCCGTGTCGACCACGTTTAATTAGAGGTCAAGGTTATGCGTCAGTTATCAACGTTTGCCATTTGGGCTTAATTTGCATGGCACTAATTAAACAGTAATCACTCAAGGAAATAGTAAAAGGTTGGGGGGTGCCAGGCCCCTCCTGGCCCCCCCCTATCTCCGCCCTGCCAGGCCCCTCCTGGCCCCCCCCTATCTCCGCCACTGCTTCGATCGCTAGGGTAACCCCTCCTTTCGAAGAACACGACATGTCGGGTAACCCCTTGAAGCTGAAGCACTGCTGTGGCTGCCGGTGGCGGAGAAGAACACTTGTCGGGTCTCTCTGCTTGTGTGCATCAGTGCTCTTCTGCATGTCGGAGGAACCAAGCCAGCGACACTGCGAAGACTTTGAGGTATCAACGTGGATGATTGAGCTCCTCTGCACCAGGATTTAAAATTTCTTTTTTACTTCGTCCGGAACTTTTGAATTGAAACTTGATTTTTTATAGTTATTGTAAAAGCAAAAAAATGCATTTCCAAAGCTCGAACTCGTCGCCTTCCACATTTAAAGGTTGCTGTTTACCACCAGGCAAAATGTATAACTAAGAGAAAATTCCTTGAATGTCACAGAGAGTTACTCATATCCCTGATCTGCCACCAAAAAACTTGTGATCCCTTCCGTGCTATTGAGTTTCAACTTTGCGGCACCAAAAAATTATATCTTGCTTTAGAAACAATTTTTATGCCAATTAAACCAAGCTTCACATTGTTTCCGCAAGTAGACTCGATATTTGGCAATATTTCCTTTCTGCATAGGAAAGCAAATAAAAAGGTTAAACGTTGATGATAGCTCATGCTGCTGAGTTTTGTAGGTAACAGGCTAAAACCACTTTGTTATGCTGAGTATTGTAGGCAATATTTCCTTTTAAACTGCTTAACTTATTCACTTGCGTAATGCTATTACAACTCTCCAAAGCAACCTGATTCGAAAACAGAGAAATTGATATTTCCTTTCCTTGCCAGAAATTACAAACTTCTTGCTTGAATTTGATCCCAAATGGTTAATTCCTTCTGGTTTGCTTCTACTAGGACCAGCTCAAGAGGATCTGTTTCTTGAGTGAACAGTATGCCTAAAAAACTAACATATCTGCGCTACCTTCACCTGTTTCAAGAAGCATCAGCTACCACTTCATATATTGCAAGAGATGTTTCTATACTTTTCTCAATAGTAATTTATACAATTTTTAAAACATGATAAATGGTAGATAGATGTTACTTATCTCTTCATTTGCTATCTCTTCCTTTGCTTTGAGATGAGTGGTACTTTTGTTAGAGAGGAGCATAGAAGTATTTATCATTGCATCATGAATGGTCTGTCCTGATCATCCAATTTCACATGAATTTCATAGGAATCAATACAATTCCCGCAGGATTTGTACTAAATACCCTGCGTTGCAAACGGCCTATGCACACGGCAATCTGATCCTGTTCTGAACTTTATCTCTTCAGTTTCTACCTTGTACCGGTACCAGAAACATATACTACTATTAAATTAGGGCCAGTGGGATGGACGGCCAAAATCAAACTTGCAAAAACCAAAGCCTCAGTTAACACCTTAAAACAGAGAGGTTAAACAAATCCAAAACTTAAGTCACTAAGCTCCTGTACTAGCAAGCAGTAGTTAATCATTCTCAGCACCTGAGACTGAAACGTCTGCACCTAAAGGGTTTCCTTCACCTTTTCCTTTCCAGAAGCCAATTTGTACTTGAACACATGCCTATGATGCCATGTAATCATGCCATTGTCATTAGCAGCATTCAAGAACACTTAGCACAGCAAACTACTGCACACAAACACATCTGTAATCTGTATCACCAGTTCTCGATCATAATTAGCAAGTGGCATCAAGTCCCTGATCGATCGATCAGAAGCAGTCCTCCAGCATGCTCGCGGGCACCATCTTGAACGCGCGGTCCCAGACGCACCGGAAGCTCACCGCCGCCTTGCTCTCGATCCGGTGGCCATCGCCCACGAGGTAGTCGTGGCCGGAAGAGCCGCGGGTCGACGGCCACCGAGCTTGCGAAGCCCTCGGAGCGGAGGTGCACACCTCGGAGCGCGCACTCTCACCAGTTCTACACTATCACCTCGAACACCGGGTCGTACCCAACCTTCTCGCCGGTGTTGGCCTGCTCCACGTCCACACTCGACGCCGCGCACTTCTTCTCCGACGACCTCGCCCCTGCATGCCCAGCCGGCCGCCATGGACAACCAGCCAAAACATGGATGAGTTCTTGAATCTTGATCGTATCAAGACACCAATTGCTAGTTGCATTTATTTGGAAAGAACAGGAGAAAGAAATCAAGAATTGGAAGACAGGAGTACTCTTTTGAATCCCTTCTTACCTTGCACAGTTGCACCAGGAGCAGCAGTAGAAAGGCTGAGAGAAGAAGCTTCATGGATTGTGCCATGACGCTCAGTTCGGAGTGATGTACTTTGCTTGTGGCATGGAAGGGGCAGAACTCAATAATCAATATCGGCAGGGGAGGGGTGTGGTGCTCAAAACCAAATGATGCCTTGTTCTTTGCTTCTAAAAGTTATTTTTGGTTTTTGTTACAGTAATTAACTTTTAAACGGAGTATTTTTTTAAGATGAGGTCTACAAGTTAATTGTAGTACACGTTAAAAAACTAATATATGTACCATCAAAAATCGTAAGTGAGTATCTCTCTTTCCGCAATCTCTGTTGCAAAGAGCCAAAAAGTCATCAGCCGCAGCCAAAAACCATCAGCCACAACCAAAAAGAACAGGTCCGATGGCATGCCTCTGAAGTCATGACATGAGAATACTATAGTACTACTGGCTGTGCTTTTGGTCCTCAGATTAGCATGCAGTCACAGGACAAAACACAATAATCAATGTTGGCTGGGCAAGTTTATGAACAACTGGTACTTTTTTACCAATTTAAGGGGGCGTTCGGAATAGTGATGGCTTTTGGTCTTTGCTGAAATTTTACTGTAGCTGACTGATTTTTTTTACTATAGCTGAGTTGACTTATTGGGCATAATTAAATCTAAAAAAATGTAAAAATAAAAGCGGCACACTAATCTAGAGCAGACGATGCAAAGGAATACAGAAAAAAATAAAACACAAAAAAATTGAATAAGGACAAAAGTACTACAGTGTCGTCCATCGCTGCTACAGTAATTCTATCGCCCATCGCGGCTTCTGATCGCTATAATGAGTGCTCCCGTACCAGTACCACTTTACCATTTTTCCTCTTGTTAAAAAGATTAAGGAGAAAAAAAGACAAGTGAATAAGTACATTAGTGCAACCTTGGATCTTTGTGATGGCCAAACATGAGTACTCTCTTCTCACTAGTGGGATTTATGCATTGGAGGTGTTGGTTAGGGTGTGCAACATGGAGCAGGGAAAATGCTATTGGCAACGGTTACTGGATATTTTGGACAGAAATATTGAATAAAAATTTGAATTTCTCAGATGTAAAAAAGAAAAAAGTTCAGAATCGGCACTCAAGCACACGATAAGGCTTTCCCAATCATAGAGCCTTCCCACCAGGCCATGAACACACTTGTACTACAAATATGTTGCAAATTTTCTTTATACATTAATGAAATTTAGATAAATCAGAAATATTTTGCTTGGTTTGCATTTTTAATGGATCCTACCAACAACATCAATAATCGGCTGTTTTCAACGAAATTTTGATGGTAAATTTCTCCCTATGTAGAAGGGGATTTTCACGTGGGGCGAGGTGGGAATCGACTTCTCCAAGCCGCTAGCATAAGCCACCCCTTTGTATTGGCTTGGTTTCTTCTAGCAGAAACAAAAAGCCAAAATCAATTCGAATGGGCCCTAGAGTCTTCCATCCAATGAGAAGTAAGCATTTCGTATTTTATTGCTTTTTTATTTATCCACCAGCCAACTCATAGCAGTCTTCTCCGAGTCTACTAGAGGGACAACCGGCCATAACTCGCCAAACCTCTGTGTACTTGATCCATGACAAGGTGTTTACTTATCTATCGGACAAAATACGAAGTATGGTCTATTATTTTTAACTTTTTAATTAGTTGTTTGCTTCGATTTTTTAATAATTATTATTGATTATACTAATAAGCTATATTTAAAAATTATAAGTTACAATCAAAAAATAGACCCTATATATAGGATGATAGGCACAGATGGTAAATACCAAACTATCTCAGTACGTAACAGGGACAAAAGGAAATAAGACTATTTTGCTACGGTGGTGACTTTTAAAAAATCACTTATTTATTTTTCTTGTTATGTCACAATTAGTTGAAAGCGTATTTTTGAGATGTAACAGCAAAATTATACTAGGATAGTAACGATTCTTCAGTCATTACACTCGTCTCTTGCAATATTGTGGATGCTATTTGGACCACTAACATATTTATTAAAAGCATCTATAGCCATCTTTCAACAAGAGAACCCAACTTTTATAAATACATCACTTCTAAATGTGTTGGGTTGTGCTGGTTTCTTAAAAAGAAAACTTTCGATGATCGAGTCATCGATCTTACAAAATAATATGAGAAAAATAGCTAAAATCTTTGAGAGAGAACAGTGATGCTCTTTATTGCTTATGAACTAGCTATAGGTTTAACAAGGCTTGAGATTTGCCCTAATTACAACGATGAAATATAAATTATCTTTACCGTCCAGCCTTAAATACCAATGAAGATACGTTATTTATCCGCTGGGAAAGGTGCCTTATGGAAGCAGCGCGTTTGGTCGGGTGGTAGTTATTGTCAGAGAGAACGCCTTGATTGTCGATTATTATCGGCGGGAGACAAATGTGGGCAACAACCGCATGGCAGTTGTTGTAAGAGACTCAAGGTTGGAAGTGTCGTATCATGTGCAGTGGATAATGCACGTGTTTCACCCATTATGTGGAAGGAATATCCTAGAATCAGGTCTAAGTACTAGTTCATATAATCTCCGAGCAGTCATTGGTCGAGCAACACACATAGTATTTCTTCGACTAGTGTACTCGGCGAGTAACCTCTGGAGGTTTTACGACCACAGGGGTCCCTTGGTCTTAACTAAATATTAAAGCCGTGTTTAGGGATTTGTTCAATCCTTATCAACTAGACCTTGAACTTTAAGTGAATTTATGATACAAATTTCTTTCAATTGGATTTTAAACAGCAAACTACTCCTCTAACAGCAAAAAGTAAAGAAGCAGTTCGCATTCACTTTAAAGTTGAGAACCTAACTAGAAAACTGAAAAGTTTTGTGTCTGTTAGGCTTCGAATCGGGTAACCCCTTTTGTAATTGGAGAGAAACCCTTATAAACCCTAAGCGCGCCGCCTTGGGGTTTCACGCTTTCAGAAAAAAAAACCTTTCATCTTCTTCTTCTCCGCCCTAGCGCTTTTCTCACGTAGACTCGAATTTCCAATTGTTGGTGCACCCATTCCTCTCCAAAGTCTTGGAGTATTATGGAATCGAGTTGGTAAACCTTGTCACCAATTCGATTGCTAATTTGAACATCTTTGTCTACATCTGAGAAGCATATTTGGGGATTCCATCATGCTTGGCGGTTATTAAATATTTATACAGGATGACGAAGTCAGTGAGGTTGGCGGTGTCACCTGGAGGCTACACTCTGCGACTCCACGACAGGAAGGCTGAAGAATACATTTCGATATAGTCTAAATCATCATGGTCACCATAGAAGAACTTGTGGTTCTACATGACACTCAGCAAGGATGACAACCTCTCCTTCGCCGGTCGGGTTGCCATTGAGAGCTCAAGGTGGAGGTCCTCCTCGAAGAAGGAGGGAAAAGTAGGGTGATGGATTGATGCCATTGCTCACCATAGGGAGAGAGGTCTTACTTCCTGGGATGTGGTGAATGATTTCTCTATGCGCCAGATAAGCCCTTTGAAGTCATGCGACTAGGGATTATTCGGAAGGTAAGCCTTGAAAAATTCCAACCAATCAAGTTTTGTTTTTGTTTGGTTAAATATTTTTTTACCTCAAGGTTTCCTCTGGTCTCATAGCCCAATCCTTTGCTGAGGTGAGAGAGTGGATCAAAATGATCTATGCGAGGAAGCTCAGTCAGAAGGTAGAGGTGCCCTTGATCTTGGCTGTTACCTCTCCAGAGGAGAGGATTGAAAGGCTTAAGATAAAAATGATAACCCTTTTCATCCATAGCACCGATCGGTGTGTTGTGATGTTCTATTAGCCTAGGTCCAAACCAAATTTTATTTTTTTATTTTCAAACATTTCATATTTCTTCTTGACTCAACGAAGTCAAGAATATATTTTAGAAAATCATTGTTCTAAAGTGAAACAAATATTTTCACTCAAATCATTCTAAGCATGGCTAAGCAATTCTATAAAACTTCTAGTCAATACTATTGTACTAACTAGGTATGCATCTAAGGTGACAAGGTATAGGAAGTTCAATATCAAATTTAGCCACACACAAAGGATTTAGGTATAACTAGAATTTAAATCGAATTTAAACTAGATTTGAATAAAAGTATGCATGCATAATAATTTTTAAAAACAACATAAGTAATTTAAATTACTGGGAGCAATATGATCAAAGGTGTAACTTACCTTGCTTCGAAGTTTGCTGAGATTCGCTGAAGTTATACTCTCCGGAATAGTCGTAGTCTACACGCGAAAAGCCAGAACAAACTAAACTCAAATAAAATTCAATTAAAATCCAAAAATTAGGAAATATATGCTGGGAGATAGAATTTGAATTTAGGAATTTGAATGGTTCCAATCGAAGTTAGGATGAAAGAGAATGGCTTCTGGAAGTTTGAATTCCATTAAATGAACGAAAAGAATTATTGAAATTCTTTTCTTTGTGAAGGAAAAGTGGTCGGAAGCTACAATATTTATGTATGGTCGAAGCCATGATCGAATCAATGATTGAAGTTGCGAAGGTCAAATTCGAAGACGGAGACTCCAAATATGGGTGAAGGCGAAGTCGAAGATTCAGTCGAAGACCTAGTCGAAACTACACAGTGGTCGAAGAACATTATAGCAGTCGAGAACAAAGGGTAGTCGGAGTCGAGTGGTCAGGACAATAATGAACGACGGTGGTCAAAAGCAACTATGGTGGAAAGCGAAAGTACTCAAAGTTGGTTACGACTTCGACTACCGAGTACTCTTACAACTACTCCTCGCTGAAAAAGCAAAGGTACGCGGAGGTTAAGAGCGAAGAGTGACAGTGGTCGGAAGCGACTACGGTTAGAGGTAGATGGAGACAGCAATGGTTGGGAGCGACTGTGGTCGTGAGTGATTGTAGTCAAAAAACAATAGTGGTCGAATGGATTGGAGGTTACACCGTAGTCGGAGAGATCGGAGGGTTCAGAGAGGTTGGAGGGTGCGGAGGTTAAAACGGTCAAACAGCCATGGTCGGTTTGAAGATGGTGGTCAAAGTCAAAGGCTCCGAGGTCAAAGTTTTCGAGGTTGAAGACTGGAGTTGAAGTCTTCGAAGGTCAAAGTCAAAATCGGAGTCTTCGAAGGTCGAAGTAGAAGGCTCCGAGCAGTCGGAGTCTAATAAGCCTCCAAACAGCGGAGTCTAAAGAGCCTCCAGACGGCGGAGTCTTATGGGCCTTCGGACATCTGAGTCTAAGAATCGGATGGTTGGGAGAAGTCGGACAGCTTCGCGTGACAAGAACCGAGCGATTCAACGGCGGCGAAGACCGGTGAGATGTACAAAAGAGGGAGAAGAGCATGAGTCCAATTTTACCTTGGCGCAAGGTTCGGGCTGCACGAAGTTGGCTAGCGGCGAGGGTGTAGCGGAGGCGGGACACGATTATTGACGGCAGAGACTCTCCGACGACGGCTTGCTCGGAGAAGGGGCGTCGAAGGTTCGCGCGGGCCTGAGGAAGTTTACCGGGAGCAGAGTACTCCGGTCATGCTTTGGCTTGAGAAAAGGGTGAAGAAGGTGTGCGCGGTCCCATCAAAGATTTGGCGGTGGTGGCGTCGACGTTGGTGGAAGAGACACTCCGACGGCGGGATTGCTTGGCGAGGGGGTGGCGAGGTAAAGAAAAGAGAGAGGGGGTTGTTATGGGCTCATGTATATTACCGGAAGTGGCTAGAAGGTGGTCGGCGGCGAGGTGAAGTGGTTGCGCAACTCGGGCGGCGGTGGCAACGGTGTTCCGACGATGAGTAGACTCAACCAATGACCGGTCAAAAAAAACCAAAAATTATGAAATATATATTGAAAGATAGATTATGAATTTAGATGAATTTAGAAACTTGAATCACTGGATTCAGAGTTCGGACGAAGGAGAACGAGCAATTGAAAGATTGCCGGATAAGAAAATTCTTGAAAAAGAAAAATCAGGAATATTTCAAAGGAATATTCCTATGTGAATAGTAACGGACAGCAGCTCCTTTGGCCGTGTTGCCGGTGAGAAAAGGCACGGGAGGTGAAGCCAACTAGCAAAATAGGTTGCTAAGGACCCGAGGCACATGTAGAAAGTGACGGCACGTCAAACGGAGCACGGTGACGACGTGTACGGCGACATAGGGTGTGGAGAGAAAAATAATTTTCGGGCATAGAACAAAGATAAGTAAGGTGAGCACGGCCTAAAACGCGACGAGGCGAGGCTAGAACAATTATCGGCTAAGCCAAAAACTCACCGGAGGTGACGCAATTGTCGTTTGAACGACGACGGTACCAGAACACGAAAAACTCAATATCTTCGTGCTCGGTAGAGCGAATCCAAAACCGTCTGAAACGTAGCCACCTAGGATGGTTTGGCACATTTTGACATGAACGGATTGTTGAAAGCATTCCCGAACAGATGGGCATGGCTAGGCGTCGGACGCGAAAAATTAGGAAAGGTTTTTGGACAAACAGAGGAGAGCACGGCATAGAACGCGTCGAGACGAACTCAATGGCATAAACGGCTCGGCCAACGGACTAGCGGAACGCGGTAGACAAGACCTTATACAGCCTACAGGCTGACATCAGCGTTCCGGACAAACGGAGTGAAGTTAACATACGAGACTTGCGGCGAAACAAAGAGTAGAGCATGGGGAACATGATACTCACCTTGGTTTTGGTCGGGCATGCACGGTCGGCCGGTGGCGACGCGAGGAACGGGGATCCGATTTGTCCTACGGTGGCGACGATGCTCCGGCGAAGTTCCGGCGAAGGCGAGGTGAGCACCGCGTAGAACGCGGCGAGACGAAGCCAGGGATGTGCTCAAAATTGGCGGGGCTCCACCGAACGAGGCGCAATAAGCCGAAGAATGCCGCTTGAAACACAAAAGTAAAATTTCGATTACGACCAAACGAATGGGAGTGGGGACTTGAGATTTTTGGGGTTGAGTGAGGGTGAGGAGGGGCTCACGGTGCTCCCTTTTATAGGGGTTGGGGAGGTCCAAGGAGGGAGATCAACCAGTCATGTCCATGAATAGCATATGTTAAATTCTCGTGAAACGGCTCATGAATGAGAGGAGAAACGGTGGGGAATGAAGGAGCTTGATGAGAGGAAGAGAATGCACTTTATTTCGCTAAAAACCATTGAGTAAATCATGAGTTATGGAGATTTAAAGAAAATCTTGAAAACTGCGTTAATGGTGGCTGCCTCTGTATGAAATGTTCCCCGGAGAAAATAGGGAGGAAGAAGAAAGGAAAAAGGAGGAGAGAGAAAAGAGAGAAAAAGAAAAAAAAATTGAAAAAATTTTAAGAAATTTTTTTGAATCCCTGGAACCTGAAAAGATTAAATAAAATAATTTCAAAATTAACTGAGATTTATTTTAATTTTTAAATTTTATTTACTTTTTCTAGCTTAAATTAACACAATAAATAACAAATAAAGCTTATAAATCTTAGAAAAATTCATAGAAGTTTCTAAAACTATTTGAAATGTATAGAAATATTTTTAACTAAAATTTAGATATTTTCCTTTATAAAATATTTTTTGTTTAACAGAAAGGCTTTTTTCTTTAAAGCAGAAAATTAGGTTAGCGAAAAATTTTAAAATTTCTAGTAACCAAATAACTTTGATTTTTATTTTAAACTAAGTTATTTATTATTTTATTTATTTTATTTTTACTTTTATTTTTTACTGAAATTACTTTTCATAAAAATAACCTTTTGTTAAGCAGAAAATCAGGTAATTAAATTTTTTTAAAAACTTAAGAAACCAAAAGTAAATGTTTTATTTTAAATTAAATCAAATATTTTTAAATAAATAGCTGGGCTATTGCACTCTCTCACCGTGGTATAGAGAGGCGCTAGTTTTTCTATGACAGCGCCCTATGGTGTGCCTGGCTCTATGACCTTCACAGTGATTTCGAGTATCCCAGCTTTGTGAGTAAAAGGTTTAATTCATTGCAGTTTGTGACTTAATTATATGTTGGTGATTGCAAAGGAAACTGTGGGCTAAATTGCTCGATGAAGATAATAGCTTTATGCTGAAATTAGATGGTTAAAACTGAGCTTTGAATCTTGTTGCTTCTGTCATCTGCATATACTTTGCTGGTATATATTCGGTGTACATGTTCATGCTATGATCACTGCAGTTCATATGCTGATTTCATATATGCTCTCCAATTCAACCTGTACATGATTTGATAAAATTGTGAGTCTACATTCTGGTAGAGTATTAAGTCAATTTGGGCTGAATTTTAGTGAAATTTGGTGGTCACTTGTTCTGTCTGTACTACTGGCCGAATTTATATTCTGAGATTGAGTTTTAGAGCTCAAAGTTTTAATCTTCTTTGACATATCTAATTAATGAAAAGTATAAAGCTATCGTAGCAGGCGGCCAAGTATTAACTTGTGAAATCCTACAATCTGAGAGCACCATTCACAAATTGTCTATTGTTGAGTATTATGCTAGATATGATGATTTTCATGGTATATTTGTTAGGCATATACTTTTATAGAAATGGTTTAAAAAATATTCATGTTTATGTGGTAGCTAAGTCTTTCATATGCCTTTTATACCATGTTCATATCATTATTGATTATGCTAGAATTATATTGCTATTTATGTTTATATCGTAATTATTACAACACGGACCACCCCGGCATGGCGGCGATCTCGTCGATGTGGTCGGGCACGTAGTTGTCCGGGACGACCCAGGAGCGGATGACGTCGATCTCCTCCTGCGACATTCTCCGGGTGGAGCGTCTCCGGCCTCACGTCGGGGACGGCACTGTTCCCTTCGTCAGCTTTCTCCTCCGTCATCGCCAGCAGTTGAGAGGATGATCTGCGAGGACGCTTGCAAACAGGCCAGGGATCGAGCATCCCTAATCCTTGGATATATAAACAGAAGGAGATCGCTTCCCAGGGCCATTAATCGCATGTTTTCGGTGTCGGTTCCTGCTAGCTTTTGCTCTTGTAGCAGAGTAGGCTTCCATGAGTTGGGTGATTAGACTGTTGCCCGGCCGGTTGTTTGACAAAGAAAATTGATACTTTGTCATCCTATTCGATGGGTTTCGACAAAATGCCACTCTCTAGAATGATCACTATAAAATGACACTCTCTAGAATGATCACTATAAAATGCCACTCTTAACATTGACACTTTGATTATTTGCCATTTTGAGGGGTTTTTAGGATTCTTAATTATTTTTTAACTATTTTCAGATTATTTGCCATGGGAAAAGACACATTTGCCCTTGAACCATTTACTTGTTCGTTTATTTGGGTTTGGAGTGGCCGTTTGCAGTGATTCCTGTGTGGGAGAGGCGGGAGCTTTCGGCCAAATTTGGCGGTCTTGGATCGGACTGCGGTGTGAAGTCGGGGTGTTTTTAAAACAATATGCTCTAGAATACTGAAAAGAAAATAAAAGAAATAACATAACTTTCCACTATCCTCTCCTCCGTTAAAGGACTCATAATCTGTTTTTTTAATGGTCACATGGTATGTCAATTTATTAGAAGGTCATGGAAATAGCGAATGCTGACCCCCAGAAAGTGATGTAACCACATGTAAGTCATATCAAGTCTCTGTAGCAACGAACAATGCTAAGCAATGTGGATGGAATTGCATTTGTTTGCAATGAGATATCCTTAGCTGGTATAAATATAGCTAAAAATGGAACTACAGATAGATATATGCAGTAAAATACTTTTTATCACCTTTTGTGCGACGCAGGAGAACTATCCTCAGCACAGTTTGAAGTTTCTTATACCCATGAACTGTATCTCTAGCAATTGGGTGCTTTATCATTGAACAAAATGAGCTATATGTAGAATAAGGATCATATTTCAAGAAACGGAAATAGCTGTACAGCTCATCAATTGCATTTTGTATAGGTGTTCCTGATAAGCACCATCTCCTTTTCGCTCTTAGTCCACAACAGGCTCTAGCCACTTGAGTTCGGAAGTTTTTTATTGTCTGAGCTTCGTCAAGCACAACCCTAAACCATCGTACCCTCGCAACTGGGCCACTGTCAAGGTCAATGTATGAATCCATAAGTTTCTTCTTCTTTTTCTTAGACTTGTTCTGTGCATTTGGCTTAAGGGCAAATATATCTTTTCTCATAACAAATAATCTGAAAATAGTTAAAAAATAATTAAGAATCCTAAAAACCTCTCAAAATGACAAATAATCAAAATGTCAATGTTAAAAGTGGTATTTTATAGTGGTCATTCTAGAGAGTGGTATTTTGTCGAAATCCACCGAATAGGATGGCAAAGTATCAATTTTCTCCTGTTTGACATGCAACTCATTTGCATCTCCAGTCTATCAAACAAACATCGAGGTTGCAAAAAGCACGGGAATTACGTGCGTTATCTGTTAGCTCAGATTAGGCGGCAGTCAAGCAAATATGAGCGAAATTTCATTGAATTAGCTGCGACTAAATTGGCATGGCAAGGCATCCGATCCTTAAGTTTGGACACATACCAAAGGACCTGGGAACGCGCGACAGAGAATGCATGCGTCGTGCGTGCATCGCACAGGTGATGATTCGCCTTGCACAATAATGTCAAGATGTCGGAGTGATCCACGGATAAACAAGGGACAAATTTGCCAAAGTCAATGATGGTCAACATACGGTGAAGGTAGCAGGAACCAACAAATAATTCGCTCTTCGTCACAACCACATCAACTTTTGGGCAAAAAAAAAAGTGGGCATATGACAAGTGGGCCACATTAGTTTTAGCTCTCTCTGAAGGCTGCTGCTTGTTCGCTTGGTCAGGAAGCCGCTTCTGTGCAGAAGCCCGCAACCTCCACCTCAACGTCGGACGGTTCTATATGCCAACCTCCAAATGTTTCTGGGTTTACGTCGCGGGCTCCTACGGTGATACAGAGGCAAATTCGACGCGGATGGACGGCGTTGCCGTGACCACCCGGGTTCTGAGTCCCAAACTTGATACCGCTGTCTACTGTCTTTGGAAGTATATATATAGATATGTATATGTTCAGTGAGAAAACATGTGCTCATGCTAAGGTTTCAGGTGGCTCTGATGTAGAGGGAGACGTCTGTGTGGGTAGGTGGTTGTACTATAAAGAAAGGTAAAATGAAATATGATCTGAAAAAAAATCTCAGAAGGCAAAACGAATTATGTGAAGTGTGGTTAGATTTGCTGGAGCACGATGCACGCTGAACTCATGCGGTCATGCCACGATGCTCCCGAACAGGCGGATTCAGTTAGAAAAAGAAATCTCGAGAGGAGAGAAAGCATCAAAACATGCGGAAAGCTCGGGCTAGTTTACAATTTTGCCGCCGGAAGAAATGCGCAAAAGGCAAGTCAGATTCCTTGTCACTCACTTATCAATCTTATACGCTTAAAAGTTAAAAAACAGACGTGAAACAAAACAAAACTTCCAATCAACACAAATAAATTATAATTAGACCATTACAAATGGAAGTGCTCGACGTCACACTAACCAGAATAAATTAAGCCCTTACAAACAAGCTAAGAATTGATACATGGAAGATCAAATGAAACATCAACAGTAGGAATTACAAGCCCCCCTCTCTCTTTTTTGCTCCCTTTGATCATAGCTTGCATGCATGCATAGCATGGCAATGAGCTGGCAGAGCAACTCGACCAATGGTCTTAGTTTTTTGTGGTTTGAGCGTGCACGTACGTACGAAGCGTGCAACCTCAATTATGATCCATGCAAGCGTGCATGCATGTCTAAACCTGCTCGACGTGGCTTGCCTTGTCCGCCTTCTCGTGATGACTCTCCGCCGTCGCCACGGTCTCCTTGATCTCATCGTCGCCGCCGTGCTTCTCCTGCGGCGCCTCGTCAGCGGGGGCCACGCTGCTCTCCTTGGCCTCCTCCGTCGGAGACGACTCGATGGGGTACACGTCGGAGCTCTTGAGCTCGACGGCCGCCGCCGCGCCGAGCTTGGCGACGTTCACGACGTGCTCGGGCACCTTGACGCCGTCGGACACCACCACCTCCTTGGCCGCCGCCGCCTTGTGCGTCGAGTTGCGGTAGAGAGCGTACAGCCCCATCTGGATGACTCCAAACGTGAACCCAATAACGTTGGGCAGCTGCGTGGCACCGACGCGTATGTTAGTCAGGTCACTTTGCTGACAAAAGTTTACTTAGTAAGCTAAGTTATGCGTTCAACGATGAGCTTCTGGTTGCTTACGGCGACGTATTTGTCCTTGATGAGGAGGCCGTAGAGGAACCAGACGACGGCGCTGAACGTGAGGGAGAGCGAGAGCGAGAAGGGCATGAACTCCACGCTCTTGGTGCGCACCACCTGACGCTGCAAGCAACCATTGCAACACACGGTCGCGTACTGTAAGAGGCTGTATGTATACACCTGTATGTCGTCTATACGTGCACCAGAGCTACTGCTAGATTACGTACGATGATGCTGAGGGGCGCGACGAAGACGCTGACGGAGAAGCCAACGCAGACCCACCCGAGCATGACGACGCGCTTCTCGCCCTTCGAAAGCAACAGGGTGAGGAGGAGGATCGCGCCGAACACCACCACGTTCAGGAGCAGCAGGATCTTCGCCGTGAACAGCTACATTCATGTATCACACGCGCGCGCATCCATGTCAGAGAACGTCCATATATCTCAAGTGTACACCTCTGCATATAGCTTAGCTAGCAAATTGATGTGCTGCTGACCCTGGCCTTCTTGGGCGCGTATGCTTGAGTAGACGACGATGTAGATGGTCTCAATGACGCAGCCGGCGGAGTTGATGGTGACGAGGAGGCACTCGTCCGACTTGAGTAGAGCGTAGTAGATCCACAGCATCGCGCTGAACAGCGCCACCACGTACGGAACCGACTGGAAACCCTGCGTCGACTTGTTCTTGTGGATCCGGTAGAACGTAGGACTGCACATATGTCAGAGATGAATTAAGCAGATTATCATCTGGACAGGTGATCGATCGACGAAGCAACAGATCCAACAGACGCATGATGGATGTGTGAGTCTTACAGTGGGGCCAGGTAGGTCATGAAGGAGATGATGTTGCCTGCAACGTACAAACAGCATGGCAAAAAAAAGTTCATGTGAGCATCAGCCTGAGACAGTTAGCCAACGATTCATGCACAGCAACGTGACACAAGGAGATACGCTACAGCAACGATCTAGCTTAGCTCTTAATAATGGCTGGCCCCCCTTGTGTGCGAGCTGATGTCACGCTACACCATAGGCAAGATATTGGAGCCCTTTTATTTGCTCCCTTTTTTTAGTCCTTTTTAGCCTCCTAATTGGCCCTCCATGATCACAGTGCATGTATATCTTCTTCAATGATGAATCAAATGTTTCTTGTCTTTTAAATGACGCGAAAAGAGGGGACTTTGCAATAGTATGGAGGGGGAACAAAAGGGGAAGGATCACTATGGTGCAACAAGAGAAATCCTACTTTGGCAAGCTCTGGTCTTGGTGTATGCCCCAATGCAAACCACTTACAATTGCATCCCAAAGCACAAACCCCACTAACTAGCTACATAGATCTCTCTGGGTACGTTTTAACTCATCTTGTGTCATTATGTAGGAGCCTATACCTTGCATCCTCAGAGTCAGGCTTGTTGGCTCTATTCCCGTTGACACTGGGCGGGGGATGGCGTATCCATTGCTATCAGGGATGCTGGTGCACGGTGTTCAATTAGAGACCGGTTTCATAAATATCTAGGTGGACATGATTAATAATGTTTTTAAGATTGTCCCTCTTGAAAAGCCCCCAAACAAAGAGATTAAGACATTAGGGGATGCCATCCACACATTCATTCAGTGGCCCAAGAGGGACATCGCCCTCGACTTGTCCGTGCCACGATCTCCACATCCAGTGTCCCAAGAGGGACATCGCCTTAGACCTGTCACATCGTCTCCGGTGGCTCCACCTCCAGCTCCGGTTCCGAAGCTTGTTGCATCGGCTCTCGCCGAGACACCACCGAAAACGCATAGTAAGCGAGGCTCTAAGACTCAAGCGAAGAAAATTAAGGCGCGTCCCGAGCCATGAAAGTTCATTTTAGGAGTGTCGTTGGTCCCTGAGTCACAATTTCCCCCGCTTGGTTTGGTTTGCAATATATTGCAGTCTGGTACATGCAAAAGTCCAACATGAAGCCAAACCGGTAGAGTGCATTCACTCTGAGATATACGGAGGAGCATTTCCTCTACGACTCAGGCTACTTCGTCGTGACATTCGAAGACTTATTCTTACAATTCAATCTCGACAAACTTGACGCCTCACTTCTATGATGCTGGACACTGTAAGTGTACTGTACAATAAAGTTCTACATTCACGTTATACCGATAAATCTCATTACTCTTTCCTTATGTATAGATACATGATCCAACAAGTCCAGCAATCACGACAACCGGTGGATTTCCTCGACCTTCACTTAGTCTCCGAGCAAGCTATCAACGAAAATGTATCATTCGTGCAAGAGTACATAACGAGGGGATTGATTGCTCACAACGACAAGGAGTACGTCATGGTACCCTTCAATCAAGGGTAAGTGCTTCATTAGTTGCCACACATGTTTCATTTATACTTTACATGCAGCATGAACTTAAGATTAATCACTATGATGACACACATGACTAGGCAATACTGGATTTTGATTGTGATTGTACCAAAGTGGAGCAAGGTAATATATCTTGATTCCCTACTTAGGAGCAACCACGACTTCAGTCGTGTGCAAGAAGTAATTAACAGGTAAACCTTAGGAGCAACCACGACTTCAGTCGTGTGCAAGAAGTAATTAACAGGTAAACTCATTTCCTCTATACATAACTCTATTGTAATATTTTCTTCGTTTGCAATGGCCGAGGCTAACTTTTTTGAATCATGTAGGTTGTTTACCGCTTATGTTGCCCTAGGAGGAAGACACAATAAATCCAGTGACACACTACGACACAACACGCGATTTCTGGTACCCGCTACAACACAACAATCATATATCACACTTTGTTATAATGCCTCTAGAATTGACAATACCTATGTACGTAATTCTATTTTTGCAATTCCACCAGCAGCTATAGGGCAACGTATGTGGATTCTACGTTTGCCGCCATATGAAGGAAATCATGGATACTAAGATCAATGATCCAGAGGTTTGTCAGGTCCTTCCAATAATTATTATTTTTTGATTATATATGTATATGTATACACACATGCTAATTAATGACTTAACATTGCTCCTAGCAACAGCGGGTGGACTTCGACGAAAGTACATATGATCTTGACCAACTCATCAAAATTCGTGGAAAAGTCTCTGAATTCTTAGTAACACAGGTCATAAATAGGGCTGGAGAGTTCTACCCCGGCAATGGTTATAATTAGATGTTGAAATATTGAATTCAATTGTACAAATCACTCAATTGTGCTTAATCAAACAATTCATTTGTCAGATCTGTGTAACGATTTTCATTCTATATATGTATGTGATCTGCTTGCCGTTTGTTACATTCGTAATTCACTTTGAGCTGCAATTAACTTATCTGTCATTATCTGTAATCTGCTTGCTTACTTTCAGAGGGCATGACTAGCATATCCTGAGACTAGCCAAAAAACAGCAAATAAAATTGTTGTTACAATTTCTATCACAGACAGTTCGTTGTTGAAAACCGTCTGTGATATATATATCACAGACGGTTTCAAAGATTGAGCCGTCTGTGATATGAACGATATCACAGACAACCTTTGTTATTAACCGTCTGTGATATACATAATATCACAGACGGTTGTTATTCCGAACCGTCTGTGGTATGATTCATATCACAGATGGTTAGTAACAAAAATCATCTGTGATATTGTGTATATCACAGACGGTCTTTGTTATTAACCGTCTGTGATAGTCGAGTATCACAGACAATTTTTTTTATAAAAAACCGTTTGTTAAAGTCGACTATCACAGACAGTTTTTTCTCAAAAACTGTCTGTAATGTAAGTTATCACAAACGGCACCCAAGCCGTCTTTGATAACCACCTATTATCACTGACATATAAATACAAACGGTTCGGGACTGTATGTGATGACGGTTTCGAACCGTCTGTGATAGGACTCTGTAGCAGTATATTATGGACAAATATTGTGAAAGAGAGGGAGTAATAGATTGTAGGACCGGTATGGCAATAGAGAGGGTGAATGATGCCTCAGAAAATTTCCTAAATATTTGCCAAATCTTTATTCTAGTAGCCACAAAGCCATAAAGATCAAAATTGAAAGCCAAGAACAAAGCAACATACTCAAAAAGCTAAGAGAAAAAAAATTCTCAACTCCTTACCGGTCTATAACATCCCAATTTTTAGAGTTTATTTGAAGCCTTTAAAAATAAAATTCACTCTTTGGATTTTTTTTTGGATTTAACAAAAGCTTAAATTGAATTCTTATAAATTAAAAAGATATAATATGACTAAAATAAACATCAAAACTTACTGGAAGTATTTTATTTGGGTTCCTTGTGTCCCAAAGAATTTTCTTGGATTTTCTGGATTTAATTGCTATTTTCTAGAGCTCATTTGGTTTTATTTGAATTTCTAAAATTGAAAAACCCTAGAAAATCAAAACCGTTCGGCCCATTAAAATCTCAGCTGTTCGATTTCCCTCGGCCACATGTTGACCATCCAAGCCATGATAGTTTAACTACCGGATGTTGCCTTGGAGCCACACATTGTCAATCGGTCGACCCCAGTACTGTTCATCATTGATTTCTACTATGGTCGTCGGATAGCATCTTGCCTCTGCGCTGTACTTGACCCGGCCATTCTCGGCCTCCGCGCCTTCTTAAGCCGCCACCTCTCCCTCATTTTTCGCCCCTTAGCTACCTCGTTAAGCACCCTCGTTGACCATGCTAAGCCACCGCATCGAGTGCTGTCACTACCAGAGCGAAGCGTCGCTGTCTTCTTCATCTCCATCATCGGTCATACGTCGACTGTCGAGCCGTTCCTCCGCCGTTCATCGTTGCTGACTTCGTCTTCACCGAAGGTGAGCAGCGCAGCCGCATTTCCCGCCTGTCTAATCTCGCTGCCGTCTAGACCCACCGCCTCGACCACGCCTCCTGCCGCCTTGGTTCGCACGCCATTCTTGCATCTTAGATTCCACGATGAGGCTTCAGAAGGAACTCTCAAGAAGCGTCCTGAAATCCTAAGATTTTTGAATTTCGGGGGAAGAGAACTCCCAAAATTAAAATCTTGGTCAAAACAAGATATAGACAAGGAGAGATCCAGAGTTTACATAAGGAGAGATGTTCTAAGGGGGTTAAGATAAAGAAGTGATGCTTATATTTTTGTAAGTAGGGTTTTAAAGAAGTACCTCTAATTTTCAAACTAACGGCCATGCTAACTAAGGTCACAACCTACAGTCGATATGCTCTGATACCAGCTTTATCAGAATCGGATTTAGAAATCCGAATTCCTCTGTGATTTCTGCACTGTTCCTGGATCGCAGCGGTGCTCCGATTACATCATCGTATATCAAAAATATATTAAGCGGAAACGTAATCTATACAGTAATAACTTACACATGGGCCGATTTGGCCGAAAAGCAGAAAATACAGCAGCGGAAATCTTCACACAATGGGGACCCTCAGGACTTGCCCACAAGCAGCCAACTGGGGTTTCGTGACCTATGTCCATGGCCTTCTTGAATACCAGCTCTATCAACCCTTTCGAAGCATTACAGGGCCTTCTTCTGTTCTTGACTGACTGGAGGGTAATTAGCAACAGTGAGTACAAATTGTACTCAACAAGCCATCACATAGAATGCATCACTAATAACTATTATATGCAAGGCTGTGAAAGGAGGCTTGAGGCTATTTTATTTGCTAAAGCAGCAATTCCAATACAATAGGTAAAATTCCTGAGACTTAGCAATTTTCACCAAAATGCAGTTGTAAAGAGAGAGTGCAATATTTATAGTAGCGCAGGTTACATCCACCTTTTACAGTGCATGGTCACCTCCACCAATGCTAATTTTGATTACCGAGCTACATCCACCCTAATTATCACTGGAGTACATCTCTCTAGGAAAAATCCAACAAAGTAGAGTACATCTCTCTACTTAGTTTTCATCCCGCCCGAAAAATGGTTTTTGAAATAGAACTAACTCGAGGAAGTTCCCATGTCCGCTCTTGACCGTGAGAACGGCTATTCGAATAGTTATTTAGACTCTGTAGAGTGGTACATCTTTACCCAGAAGAGATAACCCAATTGTTATATTCCGCATGTTTCCTTAGACATGCAGATCAACCAGATTATCACATGACCTTTACAATGTATCTAGTAAAAGAATGCACTCGCTAAGATTTCCGTCTACAGGAATACCCTTTGGGCTCCAGCTAGACCTCCTCTTGCGCCCACCTCTATCCAGTGACATGACCATCGCCAGGACACTTTGCGTCCAGCGAGAAAAATCATGCTTTCCCCCGAAATGCATTCATTTACTGGCGAGTACAAATTATTCAATCATGCCTACTCTTTGTCAGCTTGTGGTTTGTACTGTTATACATGGAGAGGTCAACACAGAATTAAGTTCTTAATTTGTCCGGACGGCTTCCATAACCCAATGTTACATCCACCAACCACTCTTACCATCCGTCCAGACAGATAAACAATTTTTAGGGTTTTGAGAAGCATAAGCTAATCTGTACCAAATATATCAGTCACCTACATCCAATGACTGCCCAAAATCAATTTGATTGTTTGAAGAATAATGATGAGCCAGACAATTTAATACCCTAGCTCTGGACTCCTTTAGCAGTACATAGGACTTAACTAATGTTAATAGCATTATTATCTAGGGCGACAAGGATTAATTGAATCAAATGGTAAAGGATGTCATATTAATAATATTGGTAGCATAAAAAGGCAATATCTAACTTACATTTGATATAATTTCCATAACAACGTAAGCATGCATTTTGATAATTTGAAAGAACATAACTTTTATAAAATGTGGGATCAATATGATCAAAGTGATGACTTGTCTTGATTATTTACCGCAGCCTTGATTTAAATCAAAAGCTTGCTTAACCAGTCAGTCATAATAAATCTGGAACCTCTACTGTGGCCCGAATCCGCTTAGTCTTGTCGTCTTCAGATTGCAGCCTTCTAATAAGCAGCAACAAAGGGAAAGCCAAATAAATCCAAACATCGGCAAAATATAGTTCAATTTAATTGAGTTTTATTAGTGTTGCTTATAAATTGTGAGTAGAGAGGGAACGATTGGAATGGATTCATCTGATAGGAAGGAGTTGAACGAAGGATTGCCCACAGGATTCTTCTGCTAGGTTCGAAATACAGGACTTGATCTTTTCTTTATAACTCCTTTTATAATAATTTATATTTATTAAGGAAGTTCCATGAGTTAGACAGGACATATGTGTCTTTTAGAAAGATTGTCTGAGAAGGTAATTTGCCAGATACTTGAATCTAAGTATTTTCCTAATTTTAATTATAATTTGGAATTAGTTATTTATCAAATTATGATTAGGAATAGGGTTGACTATTTAAGTAGTTAACAACTTATGAGAGATGATTGAGGATTGTATTTTTAATTAAAGTGTGAGTTACGAATTTGGCAATTTACACATGAGTTTAATTTTAACTAATAGATGATGATCGGATGTGTATTTTTGGGTGCAAAGATAGGGTTTGACAAGATTCAAAGAAAAAGGTTTTATTTTCTCAAGAGTTATTATTTTATGCCTTGCAAGATTTGGTCTTAGGATGCATATTAAAATTATCAATTGATTTGAGGTAGAGGGCAATGTTTCTATATTAAGGCTTGATAATTTCTTATGCCAAAAGATATTCGAATCTTTGTATCATAGAGATGATATTAAAGATTGGATTTACAATTACCCACAAAAGGAAGTTTCACTGGTTTTGACAAATGAGCAATTTTGTTATTATTTTATGTGTCCAGCAGGTAGCTTAAACTAGTAAACTTGCTTTGCATTAGTGGACATGGATTCCTGGTAACATTAGGATAGATGTTATGCATGCCACTTGGATTCTAGTATGAAGCTCAGAAATTATTTTATTGTTGTTACTCAAAGTCTAGTTATTTTTATTGCCACCGAAAGTTCCAAATTAAAAACTTAAATAGATGAAATTTTGGAATACACAGAAGATCGAGAAAAATAATTGCAAATAAAATAATTTCGCAATTTGGGATGTTACAGTTGAGGTTGAGGATCGAACGGTTATAAGCTATGCCGTTGAGTATGGTTGCGGCGGTATAGCATATTGTAGTTTTTCTGTTGCGCAGATTGCCCCCGGAAAGTAACCGCGTGGCGAACTTCTCTTTCACGAAGAGTACTGTGCATGTTTCAGGCTACTCGCTACAGCCTGTTTTGCGTCAACCGTTAGATCATGCATGGTTGCTGTGCATGCTAGCCAACGACGTATCGAAACATCTGCACACAGGCAGGAATATTCATATATAAATGATACAGCTTATACCTAGCTAGGTTACACAAGTCACGACGACCAAAGATCAATACATGCATGGACAAAATTACGTGCACGACGTTGTTGAGCTTGTCGATCGATCCATCCATCTAGGCGTCCATGCTTTCATGTCGATCACGACCTCACGCATCCAGCTGTCTGATTCGAATTCTGAAGAGGAAACGCGGAAACAATGAGAAATGGAAATTCACCAAATGATCATGCAAATCAAGTTATATATCATCAATTGATTGTTGTCGCTAATAGGCAATTTGCATTTGATTTACAAGTGAACTAAAGACTGGTCTCTCAAACCGTCCGTTGGGAAAGGAATATGTGCTCCTTTGCAGCTCAGCCAGTGGCTTGTAGCTCTCACCTTTCATTCCCTGTACGGCTAAGCTTAAGGCTGCTAACTAGCTTGCATTGCATGAATAGATCCCTACCTAGAGTGCACAATAATTTTACTAATCCATGCATTGAGGAAGGTTAATTTTACTAATCCATGCATTGAGGAAGGAATTATGAAAAAAAAAGTAGATAGGCACTCTCTGTCATGCTCATGATTGTCTTGTTTTTAGTTAGTTTATTCAATCTCAGTGTACCCTTTTGGCTGGTGCTTCCTTCCAAACACTATATAAACCCCTCCAGGGTCTTGTTCAGCTCGCATCAAGCTTTCAAACAAGCAACTCAAGTAGTAGTTATCAATTCTTCCCAGCTTCCCATTGAGGAGAGAGGGTCAAGTTTTGATCAGCTAACTATACAGAGGAGAGAACCTTGGAGCCTATTATTACCCTAGCTAGCTAGAACAATCTCACTGATCTCATCATCAAATCTCATATCCAAAGCTAAGATCTTGCAATGGCTGGCCTATCTGTTCAGCATCCCTGGGCCTTCGCTTTTGGCCTCCTAGGTATATTTTCTACCTCAAGAGAGTCTTGTAAATTTTGGTCCTTTCTTTTATTCTCGGCGGTCTTTTAATTCTTTTTCCTTTTCAAAGTTATTGAACCGGATACACTAGAGTGTGTCACTTACTTCAAGCCCTTTGAAGATCTATGTGGCATATATTAAAATTTTTTGGACGACTGTGTGGACGCAGTGAAGTGTGAGCGTAAACAAAGTTCTATGAAGCAAATGACACAAACCAGTGTATCAAGTTCATTGTACTGGATACACTAGAGTGTGTCACTTGCTTCATGCTCTTTGACAAAGTTCTAAAGATTAGTGGGTTCAACCTAAAAGGAGTTGCCTTAGCATATCCTCTTTATAGATAGTTACCTCAAGTCTCAAATCCTCATAAGACACAAAGGAGTTTTTCTAATCCTACCTAACTGCTCTTTGAACTTAACACTAAACCCTCATACATCTCATCTAAATCAATACACACACACACGCACACACACACCACACACACATATCAATATGACAATGTAGCATATATATATACACACATATCAATATATATACACACAAATCAATATATATCAATATGAAAGTACATGATTAAGAAGCAAATGTAGCATATATGAAACATGAATAACATATCTTAATTATTTTATATGAAACATGAAACAACTACATGAAATAAATCTAAAAAGATCTTCACATCATTTTTAAGAGAAAGATCTTCTTCACATCATCACAAATCTTCTCCACCTCAAATACATGAAATAACTATCCTCATAAGCTCTACATTATTCTATAAAGATGACATTTCACGTAAAAAGATCTGTTTTATAACGGAGGGCTCGGGGGAGGAGGGCACCGGGCTCGCGGGGGAGGAGGGAGATAGAGTCGGGGGAGGAGGGCACCGGGCTCAGGGGAGGGAGCGGCGTCAGGAGGGAGCGACAGCGGGAGGGAGCTGCATCGGGAGGGAGCAGCGGTGGGAGGGAGCTACATCGGGAGGGAACGGCAGCGGGAGAGAGCAAAACCTAGCAGGGGTGCTAGAGAGTGTGTGAGTGCGGACTCTGCGACCTAGCTGCGGGTATTTATAGGGAAACTATCACAGACGGTTCTATAATGGAACCGTCTGTGATATTGAAATATCACAGACGGTTCTATTTGCATATTATCACAGACGGTTCTATTTGTAGAACCGTCTATGATATTAGATTATCACAGACGGTTCTATTTGTAGAGCCGTCTGTGATGTATTATCACATACGGTTTTTACTGATAAATCGCCTGTGATAGTTCACTACACCTAGTTCTTAGTTCCTAAGTCATTTTATAATTACATTGGAATATAGTTACATTTATGAAAAACGCAAGCATAATCATAAATATAACTATTTCTTAGTTCCTGAGTCATTTTACAATTACAATAGAACATATATAGTTACATTTATTACACTTGGTTATTTCATTTTAAATAAAGCTCTTCATGATGATCGACACGCATAAGCTTGCTTCATCGCCTTGTTCTTTCTCGAGCCTGATGCCATCTCCAAATGGAGGCAAATCATCAAATTGATTGTACTCTTCCTCATTCACAATATTCACAACTCCGACAATCCTTCTTTTTATTTGAAGAACTACATGGCGCTTCTTATTTGCCGGGTCGGTTACATAAAATACTTGAATAACTTGCCTCGCGAGTACGAATGGTTCGTCTTTGTATCCTACACATTTGAGGTCCACGGTAGTGACACTGTACTTGTCGACTTTTACACCCCGTAGGAGTTGGACCCAACGGCACCGAAATAGAGAAATCTTGAAAATTACGTAGTCAAGCTCCCAAATCTCCTCTACAAGCTCGTAGTACAAGCTTGGGCCAGCGGTACTGATGTGTGTATCATAGGCATCTATGCGGACACCTGAGTTCTGCACTGTGCTCTTTCTATCCTGATCTGTTGTATAAAATATGTAGCCATTAATGTCGTATTCTTGTCATGTCACAATTGTAAATTTTGGCTCTTTTGTCAATCATTGTAGTGTTTCACTTGATGACCTCCAGTCAATTTCGCCTTCAATCATTCATTGAACTGACGGTTGTGTTGTCTCGTGATCCAAACTTCTGACTAGCCTTCATTCTCTTGACGTAACATGTCCTTGTACTCTTCAATATATGGGGTCACTTCAGTCATGTGTTGTAAAATCGTAAAATGGGCTTGAGCATACGTATTTTGATCCGGAGTTATTGCTTTCCTTCCGATAGTCCCGATACCTTCTAGCCTCTCGTCGTGTTGAGATAGAGGTACACCTATCGGCTCGACCTGAGCCATGTAGCCGATGCAGAATTCAATGACCTCTTCTGTTGCATAACCTTCGATGATGCTACCCTCCGGTCGAGATCGATTGCATACATAGGACTTGAGAATTCTCATGTACCTCTCGAAAGGGTACAAATGACGTAGAAATATAGGGACGTATATTTTTATCTCTTTCACAAGGTGGACAATGAGATGGACCATGATATCAAAAAAATGGAGGGAAATATATCTCTAGATGACATAGAGTTGTCACCACCTCGGTTTGCAGAGCATCTAGTCTATCGGGATCAATGACTTTTTGAGCAATTGCGTTAAAGAAATAACATAGTCTTATGATTGTTACTTGAACCTTGTTCAGCAAAATACTTCTAATTGTAACAGGTAGCATTTATGTCATTAGCACATGACAGTCATGAGATTTCATGCCAATTAATTTCAAATTTTCATGAAAACAAGTTTCTTCATGCTGGTGAAGTGACCGGATGGAACTTTTACACCATGTAAGAACTTGCACAGTTCAGTTCACTCGGACTTAGACAGAGTGTAGCAAGTTAGGGGAAGGTACGTCCAGCCTTTATCGGTCTCTATCGCTGCTAACTCGGTCCTGATGTTCATAGAGACCAAGTCACGTCTTGCGTTAACACCATCCTTTGTTTTATCAGGAATGTTCAGTAAGAGACCAATCAAACTGTCACATGCATTCTTCTCTATGTGCATGACATCGATGCAATTGCGAACTTTTAAGTGCTCCCAATAAGGCAAGTCCCAAAATATTGACCTCTTTTTCCACATGTTCTTCCTCAATTTACGTCCCTTTCCAAGCACATCGTTTATATTCTTGACCATATCATACACCTCTTTCCCACTAAAAGGTCTTGGTACTGAGTCATTCTCTTTTTTCCATCAAATTATTTCTTCATCTTGCGGTATGGGTGATACTTTGGAAGGAACCTACGGTGACGTATGTACACAGTTTTGAGCAAGTTGTTCAACCACACACTCTTGGTATAATCTAAGCAGTGCGTACACGCTTTGTCTCCTTTTGTACTCAACCCTGACAGGTTACCAAGGGTAGAAAAATCATTAATGGTGCAGAATAATATGGCACATAGAGTAAAGTTCTCTCGTTTGTCTACATCCCATACATGTACCCCTTCGTTCCACAGTATTGTAAGATCTTCTACCAATGGTGCTAGAAACATATCAATACCGTTGCTAGGTTGCTTCGGCCATTGGATAGGTAGTGACATCAAAATATACTTCTGCTTCATACACAGCCAAGGAGGAAGGTTGTACATGCACAGAGTCACGGGCCAGGTGCTATATCGGCTGCTCATATTACTAAAAGGATTTATTCCATCTGTACTCAACCCAAACTTTATATTTCTCGGTTGCACACCGAAATCTACAAACATCCTATCGATGTTCCTCCACTGGGCAGAATTAGCAACATGTCTTATCATTCCGTCTTTCTTACGCTACTCCCAGTACCAACGCATCAATCTTGCATCCTTACGGTTTGCAAATAAACGCATCAAATGGGGGATTACAGGAAGATACCACAACACCTTAGCAGGAGGTTTTTACTTCACCTCGATGCCCTTCCCATCATCACAGTCATTTTTACACTTGTATCGGAATGCTTTGCACACCGGACAAACATGTATGCTAGCATACTCTTTACGGTACAGGATACAATCATCAGACATACATGTATTCTTTCTACTTCTATTCCTAATGGACAAAAAATCTTCTTGACTTGGTAGGTGGTTCTCGGCAACACATTTCCCTTTGGAAGCATATCCGCTAGGAGACCTAACAATGCCGTGAAACTCTTGTCGGACCAATCATTGCTTGCCTTCAATTTCAGCAATTCTAGAACTGATGACAACCTCGTGTATTGCGGCTTGCAGCCCGAGAACAAAGGTTTCTCTGAGTCCTCCATTAAACCCTTGAATTTATCAAACTCTCTCTCACTATAGTTCCCTTCTACATCACGTAACATCTGATCTAGATTGTCATCCTACGACCTATCCTCATGATCAAAAGCACAGTCCACAACTAGCATATCGTTGTCTCCCTCGACTATGTCATAACTACCTTCTTGTGTACTCTTCTCTTCACCGTGACTAGTCCAACATTTGTATCCTTTTCTGAAACTCTTTCGAATCAAGTGAGCTTCGATCTGCACTGAGTTACTAAATATCTTGAGATTATCACAATCAATGCATGGACAGTACATATATTTCATCCCCATCTTGAACATATCCAGCTCGGCCGATCTTCTAAAAGCAGATACGCCATTAATGTACTCTTCACTCACACGGTTCTCAATGTACATCCAGCTTCGATCCATCTACGCTACACAAGTAACAAATGGGTGTCAAAAATGATTATTACCGCTACTACATAGCAAATCAGACTAGCTATATATACTTACACGTACATGGCATGCATCTATATATATTACGTAGGTATATAGCTAGCTAGCCACGTATTCATGACATAATAATGTTAAGCAAGAATATATTGAAGCTAGTGAACTACGTATCAGTACTTACCCATTCTGAAATTGAGCAAACTAACATTATCTTTCTAAACCTAGCTAGCTAGCTAGATCTAAATTAAACAAAAATCTAGCTATCATCTCTGGCCTTCCATTACAAAAACATGCATGCATATAAGTTATTAAAAGTAATTGAGTACTAATATCTGATCAGATCACTAAGAAGACGACGATATATTTTCACCCCAAACTCCCTAAAGCCGGCCGCCTTGCTCCACCGATATAGCGCAATGAAGACAAATCTGTGTCGACATTGAGCAAATACACCTAATAATTAATAGTGTAGATTATCACAGACGGTTCCAACCACAAATGGTCTGTAAAACCAAATATCACAGACGGTTCGTGTTAATAACCGTCTGTGACTTATCACAGACGGTTATTAATACGAACCGTTTGTGATAATGAATATCAGATACGGTTTGTTATACGAACTGTCTGTGATGTCTTGATTATCACAGACGATTCGTATTAAGAACCGTCTGTGAAAGTTCACATACGGTTATCTATATGAACCGTCTGTGTTGTCTCGATTATCACAGACAGTTTGTATTAAGAACCGTCTGTGAAAATTCACAGACGGTTATCAACATGAACCGTCTGTGTTGTCTCGATTATCACAGACGGTTCGTATTAAGAACCGTCTGTGAAAGTTCACAGACGGTTATCAACACGCGCCGTCTGTGTTGTCTCAATTATCACAGACGGTTCGTCTTAATAACCGTCTGTGAAAATATCACAGCCGGTTGGTAGTATGAACCGTCTGTGATAGTTTAAGCACAGACAGTTCCGTATGAATCGTCTGTGATATACCCGTCTAGTATAGCCTGTTTTGTAGTAGTGATACATCATGCACACAGACCAAGGAAACACTAGATCTATGAATATGTTAATGTGCAATGTCCATACACTGCACCCCTATTAAACGATATATTACAATCACTTAACCTCATCCAAAGCATTTAAAGTAGGGTTAGAGAGTGGAAATGTTGCAATAAGTACACTCTTGATTTTCTCAATAAACAACTGTTTTGAAGTGAAGACTCCCAGACCATGGACAAACATTATGAAATGGAGGGAGTATATAATAATAGTCAGTGACAGGGGTTTTACAGCTACTAAGGAAAAATATAAATATGCTACCCCCAAAAATGCCAAAAAAACAAATAACCTTCAACATACAAACCCTGAAATGTTGAAAATCTTTTGTTTGAACACCACATCACCTTCAAAATTGTATCTATTGGATCAATTTCAATTAAAATACAAACCAATAGATCTTAAAAACATTTTATTTGAAAGGTGGTTGGCTGAAATAGTACTACACTATTTTGTGAAAAGATACTTTTCCATGGCACCGGATAATATAAATAGTTTGAGGAATCTAGTCCATTTACCTCTTGCGTGTAGAAAGTCTAGTCCATTTACCTCTTGCGTGTAGAAAGTCTTAATGTGTCTGTATAGAATATATGGTTAGAATATAACATATTTAGAAATGTGTACAATTGTTTTAGATATTTTGAAGCATATCATACATTTTAATTAATTAATTAGTCATATCCAAACTATTTGTTCACCAAGAAACTCAGAATACTTCTTTGAGTTTGCCATCGTACATTTTTGTTGTCTTATAATTCAACTATTTTCAAGAGATTCCATAAAAATACTTTTAATATAGCTCACAACAATGCATGATCACAACACCGGTATAAACTATATAAGAGCCCGTTCATATTGACTTTTGTCGATGGTTTTTGACTTTAGCTTATTAATAGTAATACATGTAGAGAGCCATACAGAGAGAGAAACTCGTGTGCAACTTTGACCGATATAAATGAAGTCACTACAGTATGTACTACAATCAACTAGTAGACCCTATTTTAAGACACTCTGTTTAAAAGTTAGATAATGTAGAAAACCATTTGCTGTAAAAAAAAGTAGCTTTTAGAAGTCAATATGAATAAGGACTATAGCCTACGCAAGACTACAACTATTATCACTGGTGCTTGAAAGGTACCCCTCCGCTCCTTTTGGCCGCTAAAATACACGAATATATTTGGATTTGTCACGTGAAAATGATGTTACTTGATTCATCGTAAAAAATAACTTTATAATATTATATTTCTAATAATTTTTACTAATATATACTCTCTTCGTTCTTTTTACTTGACGTTTTAGAATCCATGCCGTGAAACTTTTCAAAGTTTAACCACTAATAGATTTAAAATTATCTTGATTGGTTATACAAAAAAAATATATCATTAGATTTGTTGTTAAAAATACTTTCATAATATTATAATTTTATTAGTATATCTTACTATAAAGTTATAAAATTAGTGGTTAAAGTCGTATCTCAAAGACCGTAAAAAATAAAAAAAAGTCAATAAAAAATGAACATGAGGGTAATTAGAAAAAATGGTTAAAAGTATGTATCGAAGAACGTATCAATGTCTGAAAGGACAAATAAAAAAAGAAACAAGATGGTATCATATGAGCAAATAAAAAGTGAGCTTATATTGCCTGAAGCAGAAAGTTACTTTGCACTAATTGCTTCAAAGGGACCTGGTAGGTTTCCTTCCTTTCCCTTCTGTTCTTTTCATGTTCTTACGCCCCTACGGATATGGCTCGAAATAGAACCTCTCCGAGCATATCCTGGCTGGAGAACCACAGTGCAAAAGATTAAAAAAAAAAGGCACCAAAAATCTAATCATTTGTTTTAGTAGCGCAGATCCAAGGCGTCTAAGGCCTTTGACCCATCAAGTCCACACCTGACAACATGGGATCTTCTTGAGACGGCCCACCATGTGACGCGCGGGCCAGCCTCATACCTGTGTGGCTGCGTAAGCACTAAGAAGGCTTATAGGGCTTAAACTCGACAAAGTGCACGTTTTTTTTTTCTACAGGCAAGGTGCACGCTCCAACAATTGCAAGCACCGTCCAATATTACAACACAATTTAACATATGTATTACTCTTAGAAATAAACATATATATACATATATTACTTTTGAACAGTACACCGAAAAGAGGCGAATCGAAATCGAAATGACATCGACAATGGAAGTAACACTATGCGCTGAACCCACACTTTCCCCAAGGGTCACGCGGACTCACTGGCACACTCAAAAGGTCATCGCCACATCGACCAATACAGAATAAACAGAGACATCAAGACCAAGTCGAATCAAGTAAACAAAAGGACCAAATTAAATCGAGTAAATAGGCCTAGCATTTTGGCAATGATAAACAACAGGACCAAATCGATTAAACATCAAAGGCTGCTCGATTGTCGATATGACCTTTTTTTTCTTCGGTTTATGAATTTTGGCTATAACTTATAAATTTTAAGCTATTCGTAAGAGAATATAGAGTAACAAAAACTTGCATACGGTTTTGACCAATATAAATAAAGTCGTCACAGTGTGTATTATAATCAATTTGTAGATTTCGCCTGAAAAATATTTTTTTTAAAAGCTACTTACTGTAAAAGAGCTGAAAAACAGTTTTTAGGAACTAAAAAGAAGATGTACATAGTTTTGGCATTGGTAATTTAAAGGACCTCATCGGTTGGGCCATTTGTCAGTATTAGTAAAATTGTTAAGTTTGACAATATGTCAGTAAGAAAACTCGGACATCCTGATCTAAAATCGTCTAGGTGAGTGATGAGTTCGTGGCAACAAGTAAATAAATATACGAGTGATGAGTTGGTGACAACAAGTAATAAATATGCATGATTTGAAGCTCCATATTGGTTAATTAGTTACTAATAACTTAGATGTTTCTTATCCGAATATTTATGCACTTTTCGTCGGGTTCGTCTTTGAATCCGAGAATATCAGACGAAACCGGATATAACTAAGCTTATTTGATTTGTATTTCTCAAATCTGAAATTTAGAAACAATTGAGATAATAACTAAAGAATGAAGACTGAAGTGAGAACCAAGAAGAACCAAAGTTATCAATTTTATTCCGTTACTGACCAGAATACCACACCGTCATCTAAATGGGCACACAAAAGCCTGTTCCGTACCAACCTTGATTCCAACCAATTATGCAGCCTGCTCGTTTAGACTGAAAAAATTGACTTATGGCTAAAATTTGTATTATAGCTGGTTGAAATTATATTGTAGCTGATAGTAGCTTATTTAGCGTAATTAATTTTTTTTAAAAAAATAAAATTAAAAAATAGGTTAACCCATCACAGACAATACAAATGAATACGAAAAAAAAACCGCTAAAAAACCTAAAAAGCCGAAAAGCTAAAAAAAGACAAAATTTATAAATAGTAAAAAATAAGTTAGAAATCAGAAGGTCAAAATGAAATAAACAGGGCCATAGTCAATCCTGGCCATTACGGGCAGAACTGACCTTTCTGCCAATTCAGGTATGTGTTTATAGAGCAAGAGTCAACAACGCTTTGTGGAGGTAGAGAAACAGCTGGCGTGGGCTCCAGCGATCCAGCACCAGCTAACCATTGGGGCAGAGTAGTCGGTGCGAGCTCGCTGTGTAAGTGATATACCACAGAGATAATTATAAAGAAAACTATATTATTTTTATTTTTATGATTTTTTAAATAATTTACTATTTTATCTTTTAAATAAATGTTTTTTATTTATCAACAAATATGTGACTTCTTTATGGAGCTCATTATTCTTGTTTTAATGTTATTCTAAATTATCTCTGACCTTATACAGTTTTATGGGACAATTATGATTATTAGATCAGTACATACATAAATTAATGATCATGTTTCATGAATTATAGATATATGGATATCAAATCAATAATATGAACACCTTTTAGAGAATATAGTATTAGATGGATTTACTATAAGGCACTGCGAGAATTGTTATATTCTTAAGTGTCATCAATTAGTCTCATACATAATATATGTAGGATCCTTAAATATGAAATCGTCATAGTTTTCTGTATATGTAATAGTTTACTTAGGAGTTAGCAAACTCTGTTAGAAATCTCTGTGTTCTTGATGATACGAGAGAGAAGGGGAGAGGGAGAGGGGATTAGGGGTACCGACCGTCCGTCGTAGAGGAGGAGGAGTTGGCCATCGCTGGTTCGTCGTTGACGGCGGCGGAGATCCGGTGACGGCGTGATGGTGCTTCCGTCATTTGGGCGCCCCTTCTCGGATCGGGTTAGGGTTTGTCGGTGGGGTTTGTGGCGCACGGTGAACCTGCGTCGTGCGTGTCGTGACTCCCCACCTCTATTTATTGTGGCGCTAGCGACAGGGCCCACCACCTATTGGTGGCGCCCGATCGTAGCGCGAACAAGGGGCCCGTTTGGCGTTGGGCCAAACGGTTTGAGATCAGTCTAACATTCTCCCCCTTGATCTCAATCTATGCTTTAACTTCAATTACTTTCGACTTTACTCATTCCATTACAGATTAGTGCATAGAACATGTCTCATCGTCACGGTCAATCACCGATAGATTCAATAGTTACGATGCACCTCTCTGTTCTGAAATAGTTACTTTAAACTTTTGGACCATCTTTTAGTCCAGGAATCATAGGCTTTCCCTTAAACCCATGCCGGCTACATGTTCTCTGAACACGTTGGGTGGTAAGCCTTTAGTAAGCGGATCCGCTAACATTTTTGCGGTACTTATATGCTCAAGACTTATAATTTGATCCTGAACTTTATCTTTCACAACATAGTACTTTATGTCAATGTGTTTGGCAGCACCACTTGATTTATTGTTGTGGGCATACATTACTGCGGGTTCATTGTCGCAGTACAACTTAAGTGGTCTATTGATGTCGTCAACCACTTTTAAGCGGGTATGAACTTCTTAAGCAGTTCACCTGCCCCGTAGCCTCATAACATGCTACAAACTCGGCATACATTGTGGACGATGTAGTGACGGTTTGCTTTGAGCTTTTCCACGATATAGCTCCTCCAGCGAGAGTGAATACATATCCGGATGTTGACTTTCTATCATCTCCCACATAATCGAATCATATACCCCACTATATGGAGTAAATCGATCTTCGTATGTCATCATGAGGCCTTTTGTTCCTTGCAAATAACGCAAGACTTTCTTTACCAATTTCAATGCTCTATTCCGAGATTGCTCTGGAATCGCCAAGTAACCGGTAACAAACGCTAAGTCGTATGCGCGTGCACACTTGAGCATCTTGTAAGCTTCCGACGGTGAAGCATATGGAACCGATTTCATTTGATCGAGCTCGTATTGGTTCCTGGGGCATTGAAAATCCCCATATCTGTCGCCCTTGACTATAGGTGCAGGTGAAGGACTACATTTATGCATACCAAATTTCTTCAAGACTTTCTCTATGTATGCCTTTTGTGATAGTCCCAATGTCCCTTTGTTTCTATCCGGTGAATTTGATCCTAGAACGAACGAAGCTTCACCAAGATCTTTCATATCAAAGTTTGAGGATAAAACTTCTTTGTCTCGATGTGATGATATCACTACTAGCTAGTAGGATATCATCCACATCTGAGATTAGGAAGATAAACTTCCCATCTTTAAATTTTGCATAAACACAGTTGTCCTCTACATTCTCTTTAAATCCAAATTTTCTTATTGTACTGTCAAACTTCAAGTACCACTGTCTTGAAGCTTGCTTTAACCCATAAATCGATTTCTTTAGGCGGCATCCCATTCTTTCATTTCCTTCCACTACAAAACCTTTCGGTTGTGCCATGTAAACATTTTCCTCCAAATCCCCATTAAGAAATGCCGTCTTTATATCCATCTGATGTAACTCTAAATCATAATGTGCTACTAATGCCATTATGATTCTGAAGGAGTCTTTACATGAGACTGGAGAAAAAGTCTGATTGTAATCAATTCCTTCTCTTTGCGTAAAGCCTTTTGCCACAAGTCGCGCTTTGTATCTTTCTATATTCCCTTGGGAGTCAAGTTTTGTCTTGTAGACTCATTTCTGACCTCTTGTTTTGGCTCCTTTAGGAATAATTTCCAAGTCCCAGACTTTATTAGTCTTCATGGACCTCATTTCCTCTTCCATGGCTTCAAGCCATTTTGAAGAGTTTTCGCTTCTCATGGCTTCTTCAAATGAGGTGGGATCATCCTCCATTTGAAATTCCTCTGTATTATAAATCTGATAATCATCAGAAATAGCTGATCTTCTTACTCTTTGAGACCTCCTCGGGGCCTCCACATTTGGTACATCTTCTGTTTGGGGCTGCTGTTGCTCCCCTCATGCATGGCAATGGGTTCATGAGGATCTGAAGAACAGGTTCCTCATTCTCATTTATTGTTGCCACAGGAGGAACAATAACAGGTGCTGGCACCACAGTGTCTTGCACCGTCGGTGCAGCGACAGCAGGTACTGCGAAGAATGGCTCTTGAATCATCGGAGTGGGCGCATACGCCCGCTTCTCTTCAAGGTCAATCCCTCGAGTTACCATGCTTCCCCTCATCATTTCATCCTCTAAGAAGACAGCGTGTCTCGTTTCTACAAACTTTGTATATCGGTGCGAGACGGTGAAAGCGGAAACCTTTTGACTTTTCAGGGTAGCCAATGAAATGGCAGCTTACTATTTTGGGATCAAGCTTCCCAAGATTTGGGTTAAATACTTTAGCCTCAGCAGGACTCCCCCACACACGTAAGTGGTGTAGTGAGGGAACTCTTCCTGTCCACAACTCGTACGGTGTTTTGGGCACCGACTTACTAGGCACTCTGTTGAGAATATGAATGGCGGTTTTAACGCCTCCATCCATAAACTCAATGGCAGTGTGGAATAGCTCATCATGCTTCGCACCATATCCATCGAGTGCAGTTGCGTCTTTCACTACTCTATTTTGCTTGAGGTTCGCCCGGTGTAGAATACTGGGCCACTATGCCATTTTCTGTAAAACCTTGCAAAGGTCCAGGAACTTGTCCATATGGGGTATGTCGACCGTAGTACTCCCCCCCACGATCAGATCGGACTATCTTAATCTTTAAATCATGTTGGTTTTCAACTTCAGCCTTAAATATCTTGAATTTATCCAAGGCTTCATTTCTTTCTTTGATTGGATAAATATATCCATAACGGGAGTAATCATCCGTGAATGTTATGAACGAGTCATATCCATCCACACTTTTCACAGGAAAAGGACTACAAATATCTGTGTGAATAATTTGTAGAACTCCTGTGCTTCTTTTGACGTCTTTCTTAATTTTCTTTACATATTTTCCTTTAATGCATTCTCTGCATTGTTCTAAGTCTGAGAACTCTAATGGAGGAAGAATATCATTCTTAACTAATCTTTCTATTCTCCCCCTCGAAATATGGCCTAAACGACAGTGTCATAATTTCGACGACGCATCTAGAGTTCTCTTTCGTTTTCTGTTTACATTCGTAGACGAGAATTCATTTACTTTCTCGCACGCGACGTTCCCATTATCGCATACGACATTCACATCATCACATAATGATAACAAATAAAGCTCATTTTGCAAGATGGCAAGGCCAACACATGCTTTATTAAACATTATTTCACACTTGCCATTTCCAAAATGACAATCATAACCATCATTGTCCAAACATGAAACACTAATCAAATTTCTCTGTAAAGAGGGAACATAAAGAACATCTCTAAGTAAAAGAGTGAAGCCATCAGCTAGCTCTAATGAAAGATCGCCAACGGCTTCAACTTCAGCTTGGACTCCATTTGCAACTTTAATGCATCTTTCTTTTCTTTGCGTAGTCCTCGTCGAACGGAATCAGAAAGAATTAGCAACATGAGCAGTTGCTCTGAATCAATCCACCAAGTGGATTTCGAATATTGCATATACAGGGATTCATTTATATTGGTAATAATGTTCTCACCTTTCTTTGCCATTATCATCTTTAAGTAATCAGGACAGTTCTTCTTGTAGTGTCCTATCTTCTTGCAGTGAAGACACTGATCTTTGTCTCTGACAAACTTATTACGTTGAGGTGATGGACAGAGGTTTTTCCCTTGTTCTTTCAGAAGGAGTGATTGTTGAAGTTCTTTTTCTTGTTATCCTTCACATAGTTGATAGAACCACCATGTGAGGATTTAATTCTTTCCTCCTCTTGCACACACATAGCTATGCACTTTTCCAAGTCCCATTTCTCGGGCTGCATATTGTAGTTGACAACAAAAGTGTCAAACTCTTTCGGCAAGGAAGCAAAAACTAAGTGAATAAGGAACTCATCCTTGAGAGCCAAATCCATTGGTTTAAGCTTGGATGCCATGTTACTCATCCTCAGTATGTGCTCTCTTATGCCACTGCCACCACCAGAGTACCTCTCTGTCACAAGCTGTTTAATCAGCTGTGTAGCATAAGTCTTTGAAGAGCCAGTAAACTGACTCTTTATTCTCTCAAGGTACTCTGTGACAGTGTCACACTCTGCGATTGAGCCCACAATAGCAGGCTCAATCGTGTTCTTTATCACAGCCATACATTTCTTGTTGGCTGTGGTCCATTTCTTATGCTCAAGGTCATAAGACATCTGTAAGAGAGCATGATCCCTCTGTCTTTTCTGCCAAGCAGTATCATCCTCATTTGGATCCCTCACCGGTGCCATAGGCTCAGTGGGACGTGCTGTAGTGAGGACCCAATCCACTTCAGCCAAGATAAACGCTAAGTCTATCTTTTTCTTCCACTCTCCATAATTATCTCCTTTAAGAGTGGGGATCTCTCTGATACAACTCATCAAGTTGTATCCACCTGAAAAATATTTCAAATAAAGTGAGAACATAACAGGAAAATTATATGCCTTATTTCCAACGTTGGTCAAAAATACGACATACAATTAAATCAATTTTATTTATACATTAAATCTACATCACCGTTAGCGAAATAGAAATAATGCATAAAAACATCAATTAAAATTATAATCTTATTATTATCAACGTTGGTCAGAAAATAACAATATTATAATGCACAACAATGCTCAAAAATTAAATTCTCCCGTTGGTTCGAATTTAATTTAAAGAGTAATCACAATTTAACTTTTGCAGCGGAAACATCAATTTAAAAATTATATCTATTTTTTTCCAAAATTAAATTCTCCCGTTGGTTCGAATTTAATAATGAAAAATTATATCTTTTCTTTTAGATATATATATATATATATATCTAAAAAGTACGCATACCATGAAACAATATATAGCATGCGAATTTGCGCAAAACAACACTTTGCCCACGCACAGCCCAAAAATGCATGCCTGGTCAATGAGACTTAATCCACTTCCCCTAAAACCAGCCATACTGGACTCCCCACTATTCATTTTTCATCTTCCCAAAGAAAAAAAATATCTTCCCAGCCACGAAGCTTCCTGGGAGCTTCCTCCTGCCCCTTTCATTCAAAAGCCTGGTCAAAAGAAAACCCCAAAAGCCTCCACCAGAAGCTAGCTCCACCACACATTTTACCTCCTTCCTCAAAAAGGTCCGACGAGCGGGAGCATAGGCGGCGCCAAACAGGCGCCGGGCGCTGCGGCCTAAGGGCGGCGGCTCGGCTGCTCAGCGCGAGGGAGGCGGCGGGCTGCCGCGCAGCGCAGGCCGCAGAAGCCGAAAGCAGCGGCGCAGCGCGGGCGGGGAGGCGCTGCAGCCGCCGCAGCGCAGCGGCCGAGTCGTGGCGGGCCGAGAGCGCGTGGCCGCGCGCAGCGCGCGGCGCGGCGGCGCGATGGCGGGCGCGCAGCGCACGACGCGCCAGCGGCGCAGAGGAGAGTCCGTGGCTAAGCGCGGCGGGCGGCAAGCGCAAGGCCGGCCAGGGGATCGGCGCCCAGCCAGCGCGGAGCAGCGGGCGGGCGGGCGGCTCGGGCGGCAGGAGGCGCGGCGGCGCGCGCGCAGCGGCGCGGCCGCGCCGCCAGCGCAGTGCCTCCTTTTTGTTTTTTTTCCCGATCTGAGATCTCTGGTTCTTTGCCCGCTCTGATACCATTGTTACAAATCTCTGTGTTCTTGATGATACGAGAGAGAAGGGGAGAGGGAGAGGGGATTAGGGGTACCGACCGTCCGTCGTAGAGGAGGAGGAGTTGGCCATCGCTGGTTCGTCGTTGATGGCGGCGGAGATCCGGTGACGGCGTGATGGTGCTTCCCGTCGCTGGAGCGCCCCCTTCTCAGATCGGGTTAGGGTTTGTCGGTGGGGTTTGTGGCGGCACGGTGAACCTCGTCGTGCGTGTCGCCCCAGCCCCCCACCTCTATTTATTGTGGCGCTAGCGACAGGGGCCCACCAGCCTATTGGGCTGGGCGCCCCCGATCAGGGCGCGAACAAGGGGCCCGTTTGGCCGTTGGGCCAAACGGTTTGAGATCAGTCTAACAAACTCTACTTCGTAACCGGGTAGTCATAAAAGGTAACATATAGATTTACTATGAAACATGCGAAGAAATATGAGTGATAATTTGCCCTTCCTATACAATGGGAGAGATATTTCTAGGTTCCTTGATGTGGTTAGATTAAGAAAGTGCATGATCATACCGAATATGGTTGAGTCAATTATAATTGAGTAATCCACTACAAGTGTATGTGAAAGATCAAACTATCAAAGGATGGCATGCTTCTTGCCTTGAGTTCGATCTGGTGTTGTGAGGCAAAAGGATCGGTATATGAGTACTATATATGTTTATCTGATATGATCTTTATGCATATTTGGTAGTCGATATATCCTACTAGGGATCGCTACTGACTTGTGAACCGGAAAGGATTTTTCGGGTCACAACAAAATATACATGAATACAAAGTCACACACTTAACGGATTAGAATATATCAGTTCGGATTGGATCTGTTACTAATAGGCTAAGTAGGCTTCGCACCTTATTGGGCCCCTAACATAGAATTCTACTGAGGGGTTTTATTAAGAGAGACATGAAGCTGAGGGATGTATCTTGTACACATCCACTGAAACTATAGTCGCCACCTCTCACAGTTCTGCTGTGCGCATTGGTGCTAGTATATCGGTGCATAGATTTCTCCCTAGATGTGTGGACTTTGGTAAAGATGTTGTTGCAACTATGACGCTAATTGCGACAATCACAAGGAGGAGATGATTAGCTTATGGAGATTAACTACTTCTACTGCACCAACACGCGCTACATTGAACCAAGCTATTTCAACTCTTCTTCCGCTGTACTGCGCGTCTTGTGGTAGCGATCCATAATCTTACTCGTGAGGCTTCCTAATTTACACAGTATAAATTTTAATTTGCGCTAGTGTAGACTACCTCGTATCTTCTTAGTCTATACAGTAGAAAATTTAATTTGTACTAGTATAGCCTACCTCATATCCCAACATGCTGGCCGTGAGATGCCTCACTATCAGAGCTCCCCATATTAGTTAGCAATTGGTACTGGGAAAGAAGGGGAGAGAGAGAGACATGGAAGAGATGAAAACAGAAGCCCCCTGACTACTTGTGGCTGAGAGTAGGAGTGAAAAAAAGATCGTGTGGGGCTCGTTGGTTCGGTTTGAAATTACTCTAATTACACTTATTAATTGGTTAAATTTTGAAATGAGTTGATTTTAAATGAAATTGGATTTCGCTCAGGCTCAATTTGAAATGTTAGCGTGATTCTAAAAATACTTCAAAACTATAAATAAAATAATATCAAATAATATTATATTAATTTTGGAAAAAAACTTAACAAGATGAGGACTTTGCTTATATCCACCCCTTAGCTGAGAGTGCTACGTTGGATAGGGATTAAGAGGGCATTCGGAATAGCGATGTCTTCTAACTTTTGGCTGAAATTTCACTGTAGCTGATTTTTTTTATTGTAGCTGAGTTGATTTATTGGGAATAATTAAATTTAAAAAATGTAAAAATAGAAAAAAATATGTAAGCCTATCACGGACAATGCAAAGGAACACGGGAAAAAAAGAAAATACAAAAAAACCCAAAATATCTAAAAAATCAGAAAAAAAATAAATTAGTGAATAGTGAAAAAAAAGTTAAAGCTGAAAAAAAAACTGAAACGAGCAGGGCCTAAGAATAGAAGTGGGTCCACGGCTTAGAAAAATATTTTGACATGTTTGCTGTTTGCACTACTAAAACTAATGCGCACTTCATCTGTTGCTTCTCCCAGGCTGCATACAAGCAAGTAAGCAACTGGTGATTAGTAATTTCTAAAACCACATATATATTTATTATATTGTCATATTATATTTATCCCTCAACGGTACACCGAAATAGATCATGCTGAAATGATGCATTCCAAAATCCACGGAATGGAATTGATAACTTTGGGGCGATCTCCGCATCCTGTCTCTTAGTGGAAGCACACCAGCTCCTGTTCTTTTTAGGCTCACCACTTCTGTTTTGTTCAAGAGGAAGACAAACTTTATTAATTTATCAGTAGACGCAATTAAAACATGTTAAAATTTTTATGTGGCTTTTAATATTTATTATGGTTATTACCTATTTAATACAATGTAAAATTATTCATATTATTGATGCAAATGATAGGGAATATTTTGATGCAGAATTTAACTTGAAGAAATAATACTCGTGGCACCGAGGATGGCTATGTTAAAATTTGGTAGACATATTTATTAAGATCAAGTTTATTGAAATTTAATATACATGCATATATTTAACCCAGGTACAGTCAGGGATTTTTTTTTCGGCCGGTAGGGGCCGATTATCGCCGGTTTTCGGTTTTATCGGCGAGGTCTTGTTGGTAGATAAACCGGGCTCAAATATTTCGGCCCAGTTCATCCGAACGTCTGGCCCAAATTGGCCCGTTAGGTCGGCTGAGTGGCCTGACCTAGGTGACGGCTGTTCGCAGCATCACAGATCGCACTCGTTCTCTCACGAGCTCGCTCTGTTCTCCATGGCGGCGGCTTGCTCTAGCGTGGCGATCCCCTCCGCTCGCCCCACTTGGATCTGCTCGGATTGGCTCCCCTCCGCTCGCCCTGCTCGAATCCGCTCGGATTGGCTCCCCTCCGCTCGCCCCGCTCGGATCCGCTCGTCGTCTTCCTCCTCCTCCTCCTCCTCCTCCTCCATGTCGGCCTCGACGGCGCCGTCGAGGCGGCGGGGCCGGAGGAGACAACGGATCGGCGTTCTTGGTCGACACCGGAGCCATGCCGCGGAGGATCTTGGAGAGAAGGAGACTGAGGAGGCCGCTCGCAGGGGTCTTCTTGCTCACCGCCGGCCGCCTCAGCGCCTGGGAGGAGGCGCTGCTACTCCTCGGCTAGCACGTTGAGGAGGCTTGGGGAGCAACCCTTCTTGAGGAGATAGAGGTCGAGGGAGGAGGGCTCCTGCTGCTCCTCCAGGAGCTCCGACAGGCGGCGGCTGTTGCCGGACGGCGACGGCGAGAGGTAGGCCATGGGCTCGAAGGAGTCGGTGCCTCGGTGGACAGCGCCGGATGGAATGGAAGAGGCGTTTGGACTTTGGAAGAGGTGGGGACTTCTAAACTTGTGGTTTGATCTTTTGGCTCTTCCTTGACATTTGATAGCTGTGGCTTCTCGTTCTGTGAGCTCTTGGAAGCTGAGCTGCTGCTGCTGTTCTTGACGTGGTGAGACCGAGTTGATCCGGCGAGGGCGTTGCGCTGCGTCAGCAATGGTTGGTTGTGCTTGGAGGTGTAGGTGATGACAAGCATATTGGGATCATTCCGACTGCGCTCCACTTGCTTCCGTGTTGAGCTGTGTTTAACTTTTCGGCTGATTTTTTGTCCGATTTTTTTTACAAATTTTGGCTGATTTTCGACGATAATCGGCTGGTTAACATTTGAATTTCAAATTTTGTTTGAATTTTTCGGCCTGAAATTCTCCGAAAAATCTCGAAAATCGGGAAAATCGGTTTTGCCGGCCCCCTCCGGTAAAAAATTACAACCGATAATCTTAACCCTAGGTACAGTTCAGAACAGAATAACTGAGCTTATTCTGTAAGATCGGCTCTGCAGACTGTTAACCAACATGATCAGATTGAAATTGATATCGTAAACAATCTAATCATGGTGCATGACTCACGCATGTATGTTAAGGGCTAATAAATTGATCTATCTGATTGTGGTTGGTGATATGGTTCAGGAATCTTACAGTGTACCAAAAAATAGGTGGTTACTTTATAACATTTGAAAATGAAATCTATAAATAGGTTCTAATGCTCTATCATCATAATATAATTGTGAGTGACATCAAAAAAATAAAAAAATAAAGAGTAAGTTAAAAAGCCTCTACAAAAGTAACCTAATATATGAAAAAAAACTAGCATTGATACCAGAGCAAGGCTACTAGCATTGATACCAGGAAATCTGGACATATGTAGCACCATTGCAATGAAAAATTCCAATTTTAGCTTCATTCGCACGTAAATTCCATTTGTAGCCCCCGGTTGACCGCACGACTCGCCGCACGCCGACACGTGTCCGATCGTGCGGTCTAGGACCGCACGACCGCACTGTAGCTAGGTCGTGCGGTTCGGGACCGCACGACCCAACTGTTTTTGTATCGTGCGGTAGGAAGAGGTATGAACAGTTGGGTGGTGTGGTCTAGGACCACACGACCTAACTACAGTGCGGTCGTGCGGTCCCGGACCGCACGACCGGACATGTGTTGATATATGACGAGTCGTGCGGTCAACCGAGGGGCTACAAACGGAACTTACGTAGATATAAGGCTAAAATTAGAATTTTTCATTGCAATGGTGTTCCTTATCTCCAGATTTCTGATACCAGAGCAAGGCTTCTTTCTCATCGCCTCGGTCTGCGTGATTGTCTCGGTCTCGCGGAAGCGCGTGATTCCATCGCCGGCATGTGGATCGAAAATCAAAGACCGGAGCGCGTACCATCGGTGGATGCTTTTTCGTCCGTGGTCTCGCCCGAGCACGCTGCGTTGATTTCACTCACAAGCCTCCAAGACGTCACATCAAAGCAACAGGAGACATCAGGATTGGTCTGCGCGCAGCAATCACGAAGATCAGATTAATTCGTGCATTGGTTTCCTTCAATTAGGGGCGTTCAGAATAGTCTGCGCGCAGCAATCACGAAGATCAGATTAATTCGTGCATTGGTTTCATTCAATCAGGGGCGTTCAGAATAGCTATAGTTTCTAATTTTTAATTAAAATTTCACTGTAGTTGATTTTTTTTACTATAGCTAAATTAGCTTATTAGGTATAATTAAATTTAAAAAATATAAAAATAGAAAAAACATGTTAGCCCATCACGGACAATGCAAAGAAATACGAGAAAAAAATATAAAAAACCTCAAAATATCTAAAAAAATCAGAAAAAGACGAATTACTGAATAGTAAAAAAAACTGAAACTAGAAACTGAAGCTGAAAAAAACTGAAATAAACAGGGCCTAATTCACGAAGACCAGGATCGCTGGCGCCGGCGATGGGCGTCGGCATTTTTTTCTATAGAAAATTTTGTTATTTTCTGTTTTTTTTTACTTTTTTGTTTTTTGTGTTTTATTTTTTTTCTTTTTTTATTGTTCATGATGGTTTAATTTTTTTTATTATTAATTTTTTTAAATTTAATTATATCAAATAAACTAAATCAGTTATAGCAAAAAAGTCATAAGCCATCGTCATTCTAAACGCTAACTAGATCACATCTATCAGCACAACGGATTGCATCAAGATTCAAGACTAATTAATCAAGTCCCGGCCGGCCGCACGAAAAAAATTCGGCATCGTATCTAGTCCTCGGTTTCTAAGTCACGTGTTCAATCGCGGTGCGGATTTCCCAGCAAACGTGAACCCCCAGTTCCAACCAACATGGTAATATTTTTTTCTCGCAATGACGAACAACAGTATTTTTAAACTACTTAAATCTTATAAATTAGATGACTCAAATAACACGATTTAAAAAAAAATCATATTTTTACTTTCTACTAAAAACATAGATCATGTCATAAACAAAAAATATACCAGAAGAGCTAGAAAAAAGCCACTGTTGAGAAAAAATTATGTAGTAGAATATGAGAATTGGACTAGAGATAATAAAAAGGACTCACATTTTTATATTAGATTAATGACTAAATTTTTAGCTGCTGAGTATGAGGGTAAACAGAACGCGCGAAAAATAATACGCAGTTTGGAACATGATTTTGGTGAAGTATCTCTTATTAAAGTGTTTAATCTTGTTAATCGCTTTCTCTCTACTAAAAATGTATGATAACACTTCAATTAATGAGCATCTCAATAAACTCTGTGTTTTAGCAGAGAAATTAAAAAAAATCCTAGCTATTTTTCTTATGAAGAAATGCAGGTTATGGTTGTTCTAAACACTTTGCTAAATTTATGGAAATAATTTAAGATATCTTTCTGTCATTCTGAAAGGATACTCCATATACACACTTGGAGACATCATTTGCTCATAGAAGAAGATAGAAAATTCTCTCAGATAAAGGAAAGAAATACTCATAATTCTAACTTACATCTTGGAGAGGAAAAAAGTAATAATAAAATAAATTGGCAAAAGAGGAAGTTTAATAGTAATTTGAGATAAAAGCTTTACAAGAAACACGATTGATGATCGTAGAAGTTATCACTCAGCTCAGTGGAATCATAACTACAAAAATTTTAAGTATCACAACTATGGTTAGTATGGACATTTCAGGACTAACTGCAGGAAAAAGAAGAAGCATACTAAGCAAAAGAATTAAAATAATTAACCAGTTGAGCATAAAGGCAATTCTTCGTCTAACGGTATGTCTAATATTTTTGCACTAAATCTTTATTTACTACTACTTTTTTAAATAATTGGGTTGTCGATTCTAGTGCTACATCTCATATTATTAGAGATCATAAAGCATTTATAGGAACGGTGGCGACAAATCTGCCTACTTAGCAAACTCTAGTCACCATTGGAAGGGGAGACACCCTGCACTAGCACCAATTCACGGCAGATGGCCTCTCTTTGAGTGCGAGTGGTGGTAAAGCTCGCTAGTTTAGCAACTCGAAGGGGAAGGGGAGAGAGATTCGTGGTTGGAGAGTGAGGAATGAGTAGATGACTAGATAAGATTTGAGCAACTGCGGTTAAGAATGCACGTGATAGGCGCGTGCCGGATAGCTAGACATTAGGAGGAGGGAGAGGCGTCCGATTTTTTTTCTCCTACCAGGACATGGTGGTGGGACAGAGGAGCTCATGGAGGATGCATCTAGAAGAAGAGTAGAGGATGGAGGCGTAGCATCGATTGGTGGATTGTGTGAGGCGATTTGGTGGTTGGATGAGAATAAGATTAGTGGAAGTCTCTTAGGTGGATTAGTGGGCGTGTAGTGTTCATTGGATAAAAAATGGAGACTAGATGGAAGCATATCATTGGAGTTGGGATCGAATGTCCTCACCGTATCAATTCCCTTTATTTTTTGAGGGGTATTGGATCTTTTTTATCAGATCCGTTTGAGCTAGTGGCTCTAATAATTTAAACAGGAGATAGAATAGGATGCAGGACGGGGTTTTGATCAGATGGTCGCTCGATTTGATCCCAAGCTAAAAAATTTAGCTATTTTTTAGGGGAAAACAGTCAGGAGATGCCAAGACAGCCTTTGCCAAATCATGGAAGGATTTCCATATCAGCATAAGAAACCAAGACTCCTTGGCCAATTGTGAAGTGCTCTGATTTTGATAAATTAGGGGTAGAATAGCTGGTTTTAAAGTTAGGAGGTCAAGTGGCTAGAGCACAATAGTTCCAGGTGTAATCCGGACCTTTTCCTTTTCAAAATCCAACAACTTCAAAATTAAGCACAATTTTGCCCATTCCAGTTCTGTCCAAAAAAGGGTTCAAGTTAAATTATGAAAGTATTTTTTGAGACAAATTTGTACATATTATTTTTATATGTTCATTCATATAGATACCGATAGTCAAAGTTTATATATCCTAAAACAACACTCTTTTATGACCGAAGGAGAGTTTATATATCCTAAAACAACACTCTCTTGTGAACGAATGAAATAATTATCTTTTGTACCAAGAGAGAAAATAAGGAATCCACAGGAGCAACTGCAAATCTTTGATTTTAAGCATGAGAATGTGGTCTTGAACCATGACAACGACAACATTGTGCTCTATTAGTAGGGGATCCCTATTTGTAAAACTGTTCACTCATGTTTGTAGGCTCTGTGTGAAAGAGTTCACATTTTGCCCCTCTTTCTTCCTCCCCTACTTCCTCTTATCTCCTTGCCTCAGGCCATACATGTCGCTCCGTAGGCGGCATCGGACCTGAGGAATCTGTGGGGCATGGTGGCGCAACTACGATCTCCTCACCCTCTCCCTGCTGCGTATGCACATGCACGCATGGGCAGACAATCCACTCTCAACTTCCTGCTGCTGAAAGAATCAAAGGAAGTACTAAATAAAGGAAGACCAGTTGATGACTTAAGAGTTAGGACTGATGAAGACCAAAATGTCAAGGTTCTTTGCACAGGGGGGGTGCTGTCTTGGTTGCCTTCTCTGAGCTTCAGGTTCAGGATATTAAAATCGCCACTTTTGATGACCAACTGCATGCGCAGGGTTTTATATTCGAGCCTATCAACTTGCAATATACAACCGCAGCCTTCGCATGTTGGCAGGCTGGCAGTGGCAGCATCCAATGCCGGCATCAGACATGATCTAGAGCACAGCCAGCGTACATTTCCTTGGGCTTGGCAAGAAGGTTCCTCTGCCTTTCCTTTCCTTTCACTTCCTTTCCTTCCTTCCTTCGTATATCAAAAGAAAAAAAAAATCCTTCTTAGAGATCTCAGAATCATTTGAATTCCTGCAGCAAACAGATCTAGCATAGCCAACGTAGATCGAGATGGCCGGACTCTTTGCATCCATGGCTGTCAAATTGGGGCTTGACAAGCTCTCGTCCTTTCTGCGAGAGAGCCTGACGTCTCCGCCAACGGCTTCCTGCTCGTCCTCGTCCTCGTCGTCGATGCATGACGACCTGGAGGACCTGAGGAGTCTGGAGAGAACCATGCGCAGGATCCGCGCAACGCTTGAAGACGCGGAGGAGCGCTGGAACATCCGCGAGGAATCCGCTAAGCTGCGGCTCGAGGAGCTCAAGGAGGTGGCGTACGACGCGGAGGACGTCGTCGACGAGTACGAGTACGAGGTGAAGCTGGAGGCTCTCGAGCGATCTGCAGGTGTTCAGAGCAGGAACAACAAACGCAAGCGCCATGAGGTAACTCCACTCCTATAACTAACAGTAAGATACCCATGCGTTGCAACAAACAAGAGCGATAGATATCACCAAACATGTTGTCAAACCATATATAAACATCAATTTTCTATTACACATATATCAAGCGAACCATATATGTATGAACAAGCTAGCAAATAAATCAAACTGAAAATAGATGTCCATAATTAGCAGTTAATGTTGCTTCTTGTCCAACTTAGTACAAACAAATATCTTTAGGTAGTACATAAGACATTTTGGACTAAAGAACATCTTTATATATAGATGATATTCTTAGTAAATGCGTTAGCAGAATTGAAGCTCCTAACCTTTTCTAGCATAGCAATTATCCTGATATTGTTTCTAGCAATAGCAAGTATTCTGAGATTATTCACACAATTCATCTTTTAAAGTTTACCTTTTGTATCACACTCCAAGATCAGGTAAACACGGATGTGAAAAATCCATATGACAGAAATGATGACCAAACGACCTCAAAATGAAGCAACACTAATTTATCTATGATAGAGCTATGTCTGTCTAGACCTGATCATAAAATTATCCATATATGCATCGAATATTGAGGTGCCAGAGATGACTGTATCTCCACTTCAGGAACAGCTGATACACCACCATAGATTATTTAAGTCGGCTCTTGAAAAGAACTTTCAAAGCCACAATGTGATTACTTTGTTTGCATGGAAGAAAAATCTGAAATGGACAAGCATTCTGAAACATGCATATTTAGATTACAAATATTATCAATTGCAGAAGGCATTAAAGAACTTTTAGATTCGACATGTTTACAAATATTATCAATTGCGGATTCTTCAAGATCCTCTGTAAGTCCTACATATAACATACGGTCCAGCCTACTCTGTGATTGGAAATGATGGCACTAATTATGTTAAAATTATGTAAGAATTCTAGATCTAACTTGGCGTAGTAAATGAGTGTTAGTAAATTTTAATGGCATAGCGCATCCAGCTACTATTTATATTCCCTTCGCGGGAAAACATAGTTGGTTAGTCACAATGCAGTGATGGTTGTATGTCGAAGAATGTAACAGTACATCATGCGCTTTGGCCAATGGAATGCACACGAAAACTGTTTTTCACGCATCCATCTCTTTGATTTTGGTACATACCTTAGCAACTTGTAGCACAAAATGACCAAGATCAGGGTGCTTTCTAAGACAATGCCGAACCTCATGTGCTCCATCAAACAAAGAATTATTTGTTAGCCCAATAATCTGCCAAGGTAACACAAAAAAACAAAAAAAAAGCATCCTGATTGTTGAAGCTGACTGAGATTATTTGGAGGCAGCCACCGTGTGAGAACAAAAATATAAAATGCAAATTGGCTGGGGGCATAACATGGTGGTATTGACAGCACGTGAATATATGGTCTAACTGTCAGCACACAAAAATGAAAAAAGTGGGTTCGATGTTTTGTAGGGCCAAAAACCGCCGGATATATGTTTCCTTGGTTAGGTCAATATATCATCATTTTTCTAAGTTTTACTTCCGACTAACAACAAGCATCTAGAGTACACCTGCAGCAAGGACATTTGGCAATAATCATTTTTTCGAAGTATGCACACATCTTTCTACTATTTTCTAGTGTATAGCTAGAATCTGTAAGTTGCACAAGCATGACGACAAATTCATCAAAAAAAGTGGGAAGACATACACTTAATCATAGGCTTATGCGTGCCAATGTTTCAAATTTAAGAAATATAGAAACTTGACAAGTTGGATGAAACTGCCAATTCACCACCACAGAAAAGACTAATAGCCAAAGCAATTGCATGGAGCACAAATTATAGTTACTAATATACAACTGAGAGAGTAAACAAATGAAGGCATAGACAAGGCTGGTATAACAAAAATTGAGATATGCAAAAGGGACAAGTCATCATACCTGAAAGGTATCCATTATGAATGATTTCCTGGGCAACAGGGTCATTGATGTACTGGTGTAATCGCACAACCATGTCCTCCACATCATATGCATTAACCTTCCTGCTACTATGCAACTTGTCAATCCCTATAGCATCTCCCTGGTAGATGAAAATATCTCCATCTTATCGCAAAAATAATCTACTACAGACAATTTAAACACCAAAGTATTGATAACTATTTGTGATTTTGTTTTTATTGATTCCAAAATGTATTTGAGACTATATGACTGAAGGTACAACACCCAACCAGCCCTCAGGTGTTACAGAAGCTTAAGGATCACACTCGAAAACGTTCCAGTGACAACTCTAGGAGCTGATCCTAACAAACCTGTTTAACATAGAAGAATTAACTTGAAACACATGAGGACAAACGATATTTTAGGTAGGGTAACCGAAGCATCCTAGATGGCTTCCAAGGTTCAAGAATATGATACACTCGATCCAGCAGAGTTAAGTTCAAGTATGTGCTAGAATAGATCAACTGATTTATCTCTATATAATGGGTGATTGCTTCTGGTTAAGACTCGATTTAGATGTGAATGTAGGTAAGGTTTTAGGTTGAATTTATTAACATACAAAGGTCCAAATCTAGAAAACAATGCTTGATATTACGTTCTATCAAAATAGTTGGATTCCACAAACTACTCCATGAGCAAGTAATCAAACCGAACGTATCTTCCTAACAATTTTCCTAAAAATATGAAAGTAAGCAAAAGGTTGAACTGAAATAAATAGGCATACCCTGGCAAACAGATCTCTCATCCATGGAACCAAGTACTTCCAAGGTCATATGTTCAATGTACTTACAGCCAAGGTTATTAAGTCGACAAGTCGATACCTTCCTAGTGATCGACTTGTCGACTAGTCGCTGACTAGTCGACAGGTACTGTTTGTACTATTTCTCTGAATATGTATATACAGAGAAGGACTTTATTGCAATTTCAGAAACTAAGAGGGCTAAATTGCAAAATACTGAATCCTCATAATCCCCCACTGCCTGCCGAATCCTCATAACCCCCCACTGCCTGTCGCCCCCCACTGCCTCGCCTCTCTTCCTTCGACCTGTCGCCCCCCACTGCCTGCTGCTCCCTCTTCCTGCCGCCACTCTCTACCGCCCCTAAGCGGCAGCCGCGGAAGAGGCGGCGGAGAAGACTCGCCGCCCGACGAAGCAAGAAGCGGCGCCACAGCGGAGATCAGAGCCGACGGAGCTGCGGAGGAGACCCGATCTGGCGGAAGCAGTGGATCCGACGGCGGCGACGGCGGAGACGGTAGATCCGGCGGCGGCGACGGCAGATCTAGTGGCGGCGGTGGCAGATCCGGCGGCAGCGGTGGCAGCGCAAGTCGAGTTGACTGCTCCAATCGTTCCTGCGCCACTGACTTGTCGACGACTTAATAAGCATGCTCACAGCACGTGATTTTGGTAATACACGGCTGGTCATTAACTTTGCAGATGTTAAGTTTGGATGCACAAGTAATCTGGCTTCAACTTTAACTGAAAACTCATATGTGCTAAATACACGATCAACTGTATTTTGTAGTATTGTTACTACGGAAGTCCTCTCCTTTGGCAGCTTGGAAGTTAAGCTATAGTCATCACGACTAACAACTAGCTTGCAATTAGGATGGCCGACAAGAAGACATATAAACACCATTATTAACTATAAGCAATCATCTGACGATTTTTTTACAACATCACTCGTACAACACATATGACATATTTGTGGACAATTTCTTCCTCAGCCATTATAACTGAACACTGCATGTAGAGTACCTCACAATCTGTTGGCATGGCCCATACACAGGTCACAATATCCATGAAAATTGTCAATTAAAAAATTCAAGATGTAGTGACTGTTGGATCAGACCCTGGCCGCATGCCTAGGTCCAACCGAGTTTACTCTCCGGGCCACAAGTCAAAATAGGCTGAACACAACTAAACCCACGAAGCAACATAGCAACATACTTATAAGTGGTATTGAGCCTTCTCCCCCTAAAAGACTAGTCCAATAGGTGAGAGCTCTCTCACATTTATAAGTTGTGCTTTCTCCTCTTCCACAACCAATGTGAGATTATTCCTAACAATCTCCCCCTCATACATTGGTTGGGCTCTGATACCATCTCTGTTGGGATCCAGAACAACAATTCCAGGACCCTCTGTGTAAATCGCACTATCCCAGGAAAAGCTAGTGCACACAGAGTCTACAGTGATATATATCATGCATAACAACCATAATTTATTATAAAACAAAAGTACGGGCCTTATGGCCAGGTTTTACAATAAAAAGGGCTCATGGCCAACTGAAATAAAAATAGCGAAAATTAAACTGTAGAAAGACAGCCCATCCTGCCTGCCCACAGGCGAATGACTGTAAGACGCGGTCTAATCGACAAAGTCCTCACCGAAGTCGACGTCATCATTTTCTGGCAACAGATTTTAAGCAAGGTGAGCACTTTAAAATATTCCACAAGTTACACCAGGGAATATAACAAAATGAATGCATACATATGGAATAACAAAGGATGGCTTAATAGGGCTATTTGTGCGGAAAGCAGGACTGAATTTAAATACAATAACATAAGTACCAAAAGCTGAATTTTAATACATCATACGAAACAATATTTTAGCAAAAATATTATCGTTAGTGTAGGCTCCAACCTACACTAACCTAACCACGGGTATCCCACCCGGACCATCATCAAAACAATTCTTATTTGCCCATAAACCAAGTTTTGTGAAAATAAAGTCTAATCCGTGAAAATTCTACTCAGCATGTCTATGACTGTGGACACAGCTATCCAGGATAGTTTATTACTCTGCAGAGTTGTACAACTTTATCCACAAGACATGTTCTCCTACTCGAGCCACGCGATTAACACACTACTTTAGGTGTGCGGCGAAGAATTCATGACAAGGCCATTACAATGCTCTATAGCCAAAATAGTCACGCCGCCACTAAGGTTTCACCACAACTTGAATCCACAAGTTGGAGCCCTCTCTTGTGCTATGTGAGACTTCTCACGGCCTACGCCACGCTCACATTCAGCCAATAGTGAAACTATGTTTGGAATGTTACAAATTATTTAGCCAGGTCCGTCCCATACCGGACTTGTGGTAGTATGAGGTGACTTTGTAAAATAGTTCACAAAAACGGTCCTTAACTTGACTTAGGCTCAACCACAACCCTCGTGCTCGATAATCAACAACGTGTTACCAAACACGATGCATGCCAGCACCCCACCACCTAACCAGTAGCCTAAGTCCAAACCAAGTTTTTCTATTTTGATTTTAAACCATTTCATAAACCTTCTTGACTCACCGAAGTCAAGAATACATTAATAGAAATCATCATTTTATGTGAAATAGTTTATCCCACCTAAATTCTTCTAAGCATGGCTAAGCAATTTACTAGAATTTTCTAGTTAATACTATTGTACCAACTAGTTTTTATCTAGGTGACAAGGTAGGTAAATACGAGGTCAAATTGGCTATAAACAAAGGATCATGGGAATATCTAGAATTTAAATCATCTTTAAATTACCTTTGAATAAAAGTACGCATGCATATACATTTGAAAGACAACATAAATAAATTAAAGTATTGGGAACAATATGGTCAAGGGTGTAACTTGCCTTGCTTGAAGTCCTGCTGTTAAAAGTCATCGAAATCGAAATCTCCCGAATCGTCGAAATCTATACGCGAATAATCAAACAAAATTCAAATAAAATTCAAAAGAAGTCTAGAAATGGATAGTTCATGATTTTAGCCTGGCCGCATGCCTAGGTCCAACCGGGTTTACTCTAGGTCAAAATGGGTTGAACACAACTAAGCCCATGGAGCAACAGAGCAATATACTTATAACTGGTATTGGGCCTTCTCCCTCTAAAAGACTAGTCCAATGGGTAGGGGCTCCCTCACACTTATAAGTTGTGCTTTCTCCTCTCCTACAACTAATGTGGAATTATTCCTAACAGTGACATGCATATGCAGGAATGCTTATCTCATATTTTTCGCAAAGCAGCACTAGAACAAATTTATCTAATCCGTAACATGAACAATTGTAGAGTAAAATTAAAACAAAAAAGGAGGGTAAAAATAGGTTTGTACCGAGATGATGTTGGGGTGGTGGAGGTGGAGAAGGAGGGCGACCCTGGAGGCGAACTGGCGCTCGAGCTCGGCAGCGAGTGCAACGTCCTCCTCAGGCTAGTTGACCATCTTGATGGCCACCTTGTGGCCGCTATACCTGAGGGAGTACATGCGGTTGTGAGTGGCCGACGCGAACTTGCTGCAGATCTTGGCGGCCACAACTCCTTGCTACCGCCCTAGATCTTGGCGCCAGGCGGAGCCACTAGGTACTTGGACAAAGACACCACCTTCTTGTACTCCCCAACGACAGCCGGTGCTCTAGCCTCTTCCCTTGCCCACCATTATCGCCGCCCTGCTTGAAGCATTGCATGCTCTTCATCTCCTACATGTGGTTTCTTCTGCCAGTTCCCAAGGTCACAGCTTTTATACCACTTGCGATGCAGAAAGTTTGGATCTTTGAAGCAATATGAAACTACCGCCACTACGCGAGAGGAGTGGCAGTGGAACAGAGGTGCTAGTGGTGGCACAGATTAGGGGGAAGGAGCGGTGGCGGTGGTGCTATGCGAGGGGAAGGGAGGATTTGAGATAGCGGTGCTACATGAGGGGAGGGGAGGATGATGGAGCAAATTAGGGGGAAGGACGCTCCGGCCCTGCTATCGCTCCAGTCAAGGACTGCATCGACGGCTAGATTTGGATGGATCTAGATGGAACCGATTAGATTTGGCCAGGGAACGGCGATGGGGAGGAGAAAGGGGAGGTGCTAGAGGTTGGACTCCCTGGACATGCGGGGAAAGGGCATGGGGAGCGACAGTTGCGGTGGGGAAGGAATGGCAGTTTGAAAACTGGGCATATTTAGCGCGGGGATGGCGGAGTCGGGTGCGAAAATGGGGGAAGATGGTCATGGGCTGAGAGGGGAAGAAAGGAAGGAGGAGGTAGCCGTTGCTGAGAAGAAAGGAAGGGGTGAGAGGGGCGACAGAAATGGCAGAGGCGGTGGTGTCGGCCGAGTGGGAAGAGAGGGGAGAGAGGATGAAGAAGGAGGCAGAGAAGAGGGCTGGTGGGTGGGGTCCACCGGCAGAGAGAGGGAGGCGGATGGGAGGTGGTCGATCGGATGGCTGACGCGTGTCGGGAGGGGGATCCAACGGCTGGGGAAGAAAGAGAGGAGGAGAGAGAGAAAAGTGGGGGCAAATGGAGGAGGATGAGCCAGGAGGTGACGTGGCCAGATCGGGACCGTCCACGTGTCGCCCGAGAAAAAGGCGGGAGATTAATTTTTGATTTTGATTTCCAAAAAACCCGAGAAAACTCAAAAAGGTTGATACAAATACCAAATAAAATCTAAAAATTCCAAAAAATTCATAGAAGTTTATGACACTATTTTTAACTTAAAAAATATTTCCAATGTATTTTGGTATTTAATTTTTATACTAAAATACTTTTTAATCTTTAAAATTTATTTTTAAATTCCAAAAAATCACAGAAAATTCGGATAAAAGGCAAATGAGTTCAAATAATTAATGTGATATAATATTTTTTTATAGAAATCCAAAATATTCTTTATTTAATAATAGCTTTATATTTTTTACTAAAATTAAGTTTTAAAATAAGGCCTTTTAAAAGTAGAAAAATACAGAGCAAATAAATTTTTAAAATTTCAGGCAACCAAAACCAAATATTAAATTAATTTTTTAATTTTATTTTTATAAAAATAGCTGGGCTGTTACAAACTTCCCCCTTAAAGGGAATCTCATCCCTGAGATTCGCATAGACTAGCAAGGAAATGGGTTTGGATCTTACTCTGCATGGCTTGAGCTAAGAGTTGGTTCAGACGTCCTTTCGTGAACTTCTGCGGCTTTTCATTTGATTTCTGGAGGTTGTTGGCGACTAGTGCTCTGGTTGTACCATCTCTTACTGTCTGTTACTTCTTGGGGCAGTCGCTGGCATAATGCCTTGTCTCATGGCAGTTGAAAGATGTAACTCCTACTATTGAGTTCAGGTCCTTGTGTTGAAAGCCTTCTGTCAAGGCTTTATTGTCCTCGAACTTGGGAGGAATGTTGATCGAGACTTGTTCTCTAGTTGACGATGATGGTTGGAATCTGTTGGCCTGTGGTAGAGTTCTCTAGCCTTGGAAAAGCTTTCGTTACTTGTATGTTGGGAATACATCCATCTCTTCCGGTTTTCCATCTCCTGATGCTTGGACTCTTGGCGGATTGTCTTGCTGACAAGCTCGTGAAAAGCAGCGTAGTCTTTGGAGATAAGTTGAACTGACAGGTCATCGTTGAGTCCTTCGAAGAACCTTTCCTGCTTGGCTTCATCAATAGCGACATCTTCTGGTGCATAGTGTGCCAACTGGTTAAATTTCTGCAGGTACTCATTCACAGAGTGAATTCCTTGTCAGAGAGCTCGAAATTCCCTCTTCTTAAGAGTGATGGTTCTAGTGGGGATATGAGCTTTGCGAAAGTTTTGCAAAAATCCATTCCATGTGATAGCATGAGCGTTGGCATGAGCGACAGTGTAGGTGTCCCACCATTCTGAAGCTGGTCCATGCAGTTGATGAGAAGCGAACAAAACTCTTTCCCAATCATTACATTGGATAATGTCTAGTTTCTTGCCTATGGCTTTAAGCCAATCGTCTGCGTCCATGGGGTCAGTGTTACTGGAGAAGGTTGGGAGATGCATCCTCATAAATTCTGGTAGCCTTGATTGTTAAGCTTGAGCTGGTATTAGTGGAGTAGATTGTGCAGGATTATTGATGGTCTGCATTAGTTGTTGAAGGAGCTAATTCTGGTTAGCCATTAGCTGTGCCAAGTCAGGTTCGTTGGCGGGAGGTAGCGGAGGAACGTCATTGCTATTGTTGTTACCGTTGCCATTGTTCCTGGTGTTCACCATCTGCTTGATGCTTTTAGGAATTAGGAAAGAGGAGACTCAAGGCAAAGGGGAATAGGGGACGTTTTGCACAACCTAACACAAAACTTTTAACTTAGCAAAACTTTTATTAAACAAATAATAGATAATAGTTATGACTGCCTACAAAGGAGAAATCTTGATAGCGCATAACCTCGTCTACTAGCTAGCTTAACATCTTAACCTAGAGGGGTAGGGGTTGTTGTAACATTCCAATTTTGGAAATAGTAAATAATGTGAAAATTTTGGCATTTGGAAAATTTGGCATTTCTTGGTATTTTAAAATTTCTGGATTTTCTTGGTTCTTGATTGAGGTTCCAAAAAATATAAGGAAACATAGCATAAAATAAAGAGAAGAGATATAATGAATAAAAAGGAAATACATGTATACATATATATGTATATATATAAATAGTGTTAAAACAGTAAATGATAAGGGAACCCCAAAAAGGAAAGAATGTATTTACAAAAGAAAGTTTTAAAAGAAAATATGAATCTAAAAAGATGATCCAAACAATTGCCTAAAGATCCACAAAATTTAAATTGGCAATTGAAATTAAAATGGGGATGTGCACATATAGAAAATATAGGAAGGAAAGTAAAAAATATGGAAATAATGTCGTTAAGGATAAGCCCAAAATTTAAGCAAAAATGTACCAAAATAGGTACTGGAAATCAAAACAAAAATGAAGATGAAAAATGAAAAGAAAAACAAAAAGGAGAGAGGAAGGGAAACCAGCCGGCCCAACCGGCTCGGCCAGCCCCCCTCTCCTTAGCTCGTCTCCTCTCTGGCTCTCTCTCGGCCTCGCTCGCTCTCTCGCCCTCACACGCGCATGCGCTCACCCGACCGCCTCTCCCCAGAAACTGCGCACGACTGCCCCCACCCCGAGCCCCTTTTGGACCGGTGGGCACTCCCGCGCCCTCCCCCTCTCTTTCCTTTTCTCCCTCGCTGGCCCTCTGGGCTCGCCTGCCCGCTGCTTCGCCCGTGTGCACCCGTGCTTTTCCTCCTGGAATCACGCTACATCCGCTCTCACTCCGCGCCCTCCTTCAGACCATCGGTAAGAAAAACACCAAAGCGGAAGAAACCCACTGAGCCTGCCCCATACACAAACAACAGTAAGACGTGGCCTACTCGTCTTGGTCTTCACCGTAGTCGAAGTCATCCTTCTCTGAGATGTGAAAGCAAGAGTGAGTACAAACTTGTACTCCACAAGTCACATGGGAGAAATGCATTATAATGATAAAGGCAACAAAGGAAGGCATATAGGGTTAGTTTGAGTATAAAGCGGTATTTAAAGAAATAGATTGCAATTGCTGAATTTAGTACCATAAGTAAAGAATATTTGTAACTGAAATTAATATCGTTAGTACAGATCCATCCCCTACACTAATCTAACCATGGGCATCTCACTCGGACCATCTTTTTCAAAAGATCTCATATGGATTCCATCTATCCGTATGCTTTTTAATCTCTTATGGATTCCATCCATCCATAAGTATTTTCAGAAACCATTTGAAAAGCCAAAGTCTAAATCGTGAAAAACTTTACTCAGCTTGCCTATGACCGTGGGCATAGCTATCCATGATAGTTTATACACTCTGCAGAGGTTGTACAGTTTTACCCGTAAGATATGATTAACTCATGCTGTTGTCCATTACATGCTTCTATAGGCATGCAACTGAGCAATCATAATAATACATTTATAAAGCTAAGTCTTCAACCTGGCCAAGCCAACACTAAGGTTTCACCCCAATAAGGAATCCACCAGACCAGGACCTCCTCTTGAGCCGAGTGAGACTTTACATGGCCTACGCCATGCTTACTTCCAACCTACAACGAGACTTAGATTGGGATCTATAAATTAATCAGCTAGAACTGTTCCATACCAGTCTTGTGGTAGTATGATTAGGCTTTGTAGTAGCAGCTCACAGAGCAGTCCTTGATTGACTTAGGCTCTATCCACATTCCCCTCATGCCTGGTATCCACGTTGAGCCACCAAGCTACCACGTATACCAGCAAGCACCCACCACCTTATCCACGGCCCAAGTCTAAACCAAATTTTATATTTACATTTTCAAATGTTCCATAGACCTTCCTGACTCACCGAAGTCAAGAATAAATTTTAAAAGCTTATCATTTCATGTAGAAAGGTTATCTCAACCTAAATTAGTAACTATGTAGGTCTAAGCATTTGCTACAAAAATTCTCTAGTCATACTAGTGTACTAATCAGAGTTTTATTCTAGGGTGATAAGATATTCTGGAATCAAAGTCAAAGGAGATAATAACAAATATGTATTAACTAAATTTAAAACTAGAAATACTTTTAATAAAATATGCATGCAGAATAATTCAAAATAAAATAATTTTATTTCACACATTGGGATCAACATAATCAAGGAGTGTGACTTGCCTTACTCTGCAGTTGGATGCGAATCATCGTCGAAAAATTCCTCAGAATCGTCGCAGTCTACACGTGAAAATAACTCTCTAAATTCAAATAAAATTCAAATGAAGTTCAAAATTTGAAGACATTGTAGATTTGGATAGATATTTATTTTTGATGAATTTAGAAATTTGAACGGGCTCAATCGGAGATAGAACGAAGGAGAACGGGCCTCCGAAATTTGAATTCTAATTAAAAAGAAAAACTAGAATTTTTGGAATTATTTTTCTACTGAAAAATAATTTATGACGTCAGCATGGAATTTTGGGAATTATTTTTCTAAAGGAAATTCTGAATTATGACATTAGCAAAGAAATTGTTTTTTCGGTCGAATTATTTTTCAACGAAAAAATCGATTTATGACATCATGCTGATGTCGGCCTGAGACTGATAAGTGGGTCTTGTCTACTGTGGACCAAGTCCACGGATCATGGAGCAGCCGAGGTGGCAGAGAGGGTGACGCGGCGCCTATGTGGCTATTGACAGGGCTTAAAATGCTGACGTGTCAGGCAGGTGACAGACATGTGGTAGTGACGTGGCATCTGAGGGTTTGGGTGATGACGTGGCATGCCATGTGTACTGCTAACTCAGCCAATAGGTTGACGTGGTAGGACACATGTCATCGACGTGGGCGATTGCTTGGCACGGACTGCTGACCGGGTGCTCGGTGCTTGCGCGGCGCCTATGTGGGAGGAATTCGCCAAGGTGGCGTCCGGTGGCGCTATGTGACGGGGCGTGTGGCTTGACACGTCACCCGTGTGGTCTGAGGTGGCCGCCGGCAGCGAGAGGTGCACGGGGCCATAGGGTTGTTGGTGAACGGTGGCACGGCGGCGGTCGGTGAAGAGCGGAGTAGGGAGAGGAAGTTGCGGGGAGTTCATTTCGCCTTGAGGCAAGGCTCAGAAACCGATGGGGGCAACCAGCAACGTGAAGGAGCGGCGACAATGCTCGGGATCCGGTGAAGTCATGCCTCCTGTAGTGGAACTTCACGATGGAGGGGCGGGTGAAGTCGGTGGCCATCCGAGGATGACAAGGGAGCCGATAACGACTCTCGGGGTGGCTTCCTTGGCCCGCAATTCCTTGCTAGAGGCGATTGGATGCGCGGAGAAAGGTGGCGCACGGTGTGGGGGTTGCTTGGGCCTCGGGAGGGAGAAATAAGGGTGGGAAGGGGAGGTGTGGGGTAAGAAAGTGCTGAGGGTGTCCTTTTATAGGGGAGCAGAGGGGTGAAGCCGGGCGAATTTCTTGTTGGAGATGGGGCAGCGGCAATTGCGGGGTGATTTGGCACAAGGATAGTGGAGTCAGGCGCGGAAATAGGGGAGGATGGTCGCAGGCCAAGAGGGGGAAGAAAGGAAGGAGGCGGCTGTTGCTGAGATGAAAGGAAGGGGCGAGAGGGGCGGCAGAAATGGCGGAGGCGTGCCGTCGACTGAGTGGGGATAGGGCTGTTAAAAAAGCTCATTAGTGAGGTTCGTTGGCTCGGTTCAAAATTGCTTCAATTGCACTTGTTAATTAGTTAAACATTGAAAGAGTCGATTTTTTTGGATGAAATTAAATTTTCCTTTGGCTCGGCTCGGCTTGTTAGCTCGATTCTAAAAATAATTTCAAACTATCAATAAAATAATATTAAACCAAACTATATCAATTTTTAAAAAAGCTCGATAAGAAGAGCTGGCTCGATATCCACCCCTAAGTGGGGAGAGAGGGGAGGAAGGAGGTAGAAGGAGGTGGAGAAGAGGGCTGGTGGGCAGGATCCACCAGCAGAGGGAGGGACGTGGAGGGAAGGTGGTCGGTAGGATGGCCGACGAGTGTCGAGGAGGGGAATCCGACGGTCGGGGAAGAAAGAGAGGAGAGAGAGAAAAGTGGGGGCGGACAGAGGAGGATGAGCCAGGAGGTGACGTTATCAAATCGGGACCGTCCACGTGTCACTCGGGGAGAAGGCAGGAGATTAATTTATGATTTTGATTTTCAGAAAACCCAAGAAACCTCAAAAAGTCTAAAAACAAATACCAAATAAAATCAAAAAATTCCACAAAAATTCACAAAAATTTATGAAACTATTTTGGACTTAAGAAAAATATTTCCAATGTATTTAGGTATTTAGTTTTTATATTAAAATACTTTTTAGTCTTTAAAATTCATTTTTAAATTCTAGAAAATCATAGATAATTCAGATAAAAGCCAAATGAATTGAAATAATTAATTTGATATAAGATTTTTACATAAATCTAAAATATCCTTTATTTAATAATAGCTTTATGTTTTTATAAAAATTAATTTTTAAAATCAGGCCTTTTAAAAGCAAAAAAAAGAGAACAAATAAAATTTTAAAATTTCAGGCAAGCAAAACCAATTATTAAATTAAATTATTTTATTTTATTTTTATAAAAATAGCTGGGCTATTACAAACGTGCTTCCGTCAAAAAATTGTAGGATGATTGGCTCACTGCCTCATCCTGGCGTGCCGCCCGGTGACCATCTGGACCTGCTCGTATGGCCTCATCGTGTGTGATCTCTGACGGACGGTGTGGCGCTCGGCTAGTAAGCCTAGTAATAGTGCGCGAAATGTACCACATCAAGTACTAAGTGTACATGTCCACATAATATGGCAGTGGCTCCTGCACAACGTAGATCGTCGTTCGGTGGTCCCACTCTGTTGTGTACGGTAGCTAAGCCTGTGTCCAGTCATCGCTCTTTTGCCCTTTCATTTTTCGTCTGCAAGTCAGTGTAGACGTAACAAATATTAAAAAGAGAGATGCAGAAAGTAGGGTAACTGACGAAAACAAATGAGGACACACCTGTGCGCCTGCTCTTGAAGCAGTCGTCCTTGTGCCAACGGCACCTACTGGTACAGCCCGAACTATTTGAGGACCTGCTATGGATTGTATGGCTCTACCATGTGGGAGCATACCAGGTGACAGGTCGTAAGATAGTACTCCCAATCCTGAACGCACTGAGAGGACAAGCCGTACGGGGCTATGTCAGAAAGGAACTGTGCAGTCCATGGGCACCAGATGATCTCACTCATGTGGAGAGTCTCAAACTGGTTATGAAACTTGGGGTACACACGCTTGGCTTTCTCCCTGGCCCACCCTAGGTTAGCACGTGTCCAACGTATGCCTATTGTGGGCCTGTCTACGGTGTCCCCGCCAGCACCCTTAGGGTACAACTCGGGGCTCAATTGGAAAGGGTGCAGGTCACTGCGGAAGTACGGTTGGCCAACCGGGAAATGGTCCCAGGACCATAGCTATAGCAGGGTGTAGCATACCGCGAGGATTAGCTCCTTGGCGGTGCTGCGCTGTGAGGCATCACACATGCCTCGATACGTAGTGCAAAGCATCGCGGAGCCCCAACTGTACTGTGGCACCTCGTTGGGCCACGCTTCCGCCAACGACTCAGCCAGATGGATGCAGCTATGGTAGACACAGTCTCCCTTGGTCGTAGGAAACACCACCCACTCAAATAGAAACAACAGGTATGCGGTGTAGTGCGTGTGCACCACCTGGTGGGTCGGGTCCATGGGGCACGTCATGTACCGTTGTAGCCATGAATATGGCACCCCCATGATCTCTCCGGGATGGGGAGACCAACTGATCCTCCATTCGTACCTTCTAGTCTGGTCACCTGGGAGGGGGCACTACTGCAGAACGATGCAGTGATAGACTGGTGAGCATGGCAATGTCCTCCAGAGTAACGGTAATCTCCCCCCAGCGAAGTGGAACGTATGTGTCTTTGGACGCCAACGGCCCACGAGGGCCGAGGGCGGACAACAGTGACGCATCCAACTGGAACACATGCGGTACATCCAACATGCGATCAAAGGGCAGGAGCCCCGCGCCTCGTAGTAGTGGAACGTACCGATGGTCGAGAGGCCAATGCTCTCTGGCCGGCCTCAGGATGAAGGCCGGTGGGGCGACCCCCGGATACCCACACACGAAAGCAGTGTTGGGCATCCCAACGTGGGTCGAGGAGCTCGTACGCGGGCTGCGCCATGTCCTGTTGAAAGTACAACATCAAGTTAGTTCGAACCCAAAACATGGGGTACATGAAACAAATTACAAGTAAAACATTTTTGAAATTCAACTCCAAAAACATCCTATTTGCGCTATTTTCTCAACTGGGACAAATTCACTATACAAAAAACCAAAATCAAATCATTTTTGGTTCTATGTGACATCTTAGGAGCATGTGAGAATTTTTGCGGAATTTTTATAGTCTCTGTTTGTAAATAGTAGCATTTGTTACTATTTACATAAAAAAATCTGAAATTTTTAGCAATGCCTCCAAATTTTTTCTACCTCAGTGACATATTAGACAATAACTCTATGAATTTTTTGAGGTTATTTTCTATTTTAAATAAATTGGGTCTTTTGTCTTTTTGTACAGCTATTTTGGTCTTTTTAAAATAATTTTCTTACTAATAAATGTTGTTAATTTATGAAATTTCACAAAAAAGCAGAAATAATAATACTTACATTTCTTGAAGTCTAATCCATTTTTATTTTTGTTACTTACATTTCTTGGAGTCTAATCCATTTTTATTTTTGTGTCACTTATGACAACTAATTAAAAACTTTTGCAGAGTGTCCAGTATTCAGTTACACCATTTGTTACTACTTTTACCACTGGTAAAGTATGCACAACTAAGAATACGATACATGTACTACCGTACCATTCAAAAATTAGTGACACGACTGCTACATAATATTTATAAGCACACAACAACAACGATATTCAATTTTGAACATAATAGTAATGCGACCACTTTCCTAATTACTTGGTAATCACAATGCTACAAATATTTCTATACAAGCTTAACTACCAAGTTTTTGTACTAACAAGCCACTGCTTTACTAATGAATTGCCATTAGTTTAACTACCAAGTTTTTGTGTTAAATATATAGTAGCATGTTAATGGAAAATGCTTGCTTTCTTAATTATATGCTAATCATATTGCTGCAAATGTTTCTAGGCAAACACAAATATTCAACATTTTTTATATTTCTCACTTGTTTTTGCCATTGCTAAAATACGTACTGCTAAACAAATGACATATGTACCACAGTGACATAGTTAGCGTGACTAATGATGATTTAATGACACTAACAGCGCTACTTCTCCGACGTGAACTAAGGCCAACGGGCAACTAAACAGGACTAACTACCACCTTTTCATGCTAACAAGTCACCATTTTCCTAATAAAATTACAGTCACATGCTAATGACAGTTATGCACAAGAAATGTCATGTGTGCAATTAGCGTGACTACTAAGTAATTAACAACATTAACAATGTTGTGTCCACCGGGTAAACTAAGGGCACATACTAATAACACTACGCTAAGCACCACCATTTTCCTAATTACACGCTAATCAGCTTGCAGAAAATAATAGTATAGGTCGACAAAAAATACCTCTTTTAGATGTTCCAATACCGATCTGCAATTTTCTATAACTTCGTAAGCTTGAAACAGCAAAATACAACCACTACAAAATCCTCTGATTTTATGGCTTTCCTTTCTCCCTTTTCTACTATCACGATTTCTCGTTTGGGGCTCGACAAAGTGGAAATGGTGACCGCGGCCATTTTATGCTGAAGATGGGGAGGCATGGGGGCCAGGGCTGGACAAATGCATGCATGGGAGGTAGGGGGGCGAACGGAGGGGCTTCATGTGGGATGGATAAATGGCACGTGGGGGAGGCCCGAGGGAGGGGGCGCCTAGTGCGGACGGGTGGTGCGCCAAGGAGGCGGAGCCTAGAGGGACCGGTCCTAGCGCGGATGGGCAGTGCGCCAAGGGAGAAGGCGTAGTCAGTGATCGCACGAGGAGGCAGGCGTGGGTGGGCCATGCGCCAGGCGGCTTTACAAGTGTGGGTAGCGTGCCAACGGCTTTGGGTGAACGTGAAGCGAGCCAGGGGCTACTTCTAGAATTACAGCTAAAGCGGGGCCAAACATGGAATTGCATGGGATCAAACGGCCAAAAACGGCCAAATTTCTTGCGATTCTAGTTTTTTAGGACATAATTGATCATTTGCCCCTCAGTTTAACTACTTTTGATCACTTGCCCTTTTTTACTTTGCAATTCATATTTTACCTTGAAGTTTTCATACCAGTTGATCTTTTGCCCTATCCACATATTATATCATTTTTCATTTGTTTAATCCCTTGGAGCTCATGTGAATATACTATATTGCCCTTCTTCCTCTTGCTGTGTCTACCCCTTCGCTGGATTACAACGCATGCCTCCCCTCCGCATTTCTCCATTCACCTCCATCGAGCTAGATCTCATGCGCTGCCTAAGCGAGCAACAACGAGGCCGTCGCTGATGAGATCCGCCTCTATGCTCCTTCGCTATCACAGCGACTCCTTTGCCTCTAGGCAGCCAGAGCGAAAGATGGCCATCCTCGGCATGGCCGGCGGGATCAGGCAGCCACTCGCCTTCCTCATGAAGTTGAACCCCCTCATCTCCTCCCCCTCCCTCTACAATATCGCTGCCACCGCTGTGTCGCCGCTAATGTCTCCCACATCAACACCCCCGTCCAGGTACCCCTGTTCTCGTGTCGCCAACTTCTTGAGGCAGTGCGTCCTCCGGTCCACCTTAGGCGCACCCGTTGATAGCATGGCCGAGATCGTAGCGAGGTTATGGCAGTGGTTCAAATCCTCTTGGACGGACTGCGGCACAAGGAGGCGCTCAATGCCGTGGATGATCCCATCCGGCCTGAGCACCGCGTGCAAGCGTGTGATGACGACGTGGGCGACGCGCATGGCGTCGTCGATGCCCCCAACGAGCTCGACCTCCTCACCGGAGAGGGTCCCGCTCCAGCGCCTCATTTTGTGGTGCGAAGATGGTCACGTTGTGCTTTCCCATGTTGACGACCACACAGTACCCAGAGTTGTTTACGACCACGCAGTCAATTACAACTACCCAAAGTCATTTATGATCACGTAGTACCCGAAGTCATTTACGACCACGCAGTCGATTATAACTACCCGGAGCCATTTATGACCATGCAGTCGATTACAACTACTCGAAGTCGTTTACGACCATGACAACTACAATGCGGACTCGATTACGACTATGAAGTCGTAGTCTGAATTAACACTCAGGGACCTCAGAGGCTTGCACTATTTTGTTTTTTTTTCGTTGCTTGCTACCAGCTCTTTTCTTAGACTCTATTCAGGTATTTAAAGGACAAAAATACAGAGATGTGGCCACTATGATTGTGGCTATTAAAGCACATATTACGACTATTCAATCGTGCCATCCCACGATCAGTCGTAACTACCATCAACTAGTAACTGACCAGTCATAATGACTACTAACTACTATCGACTATGTTACGACTAGTAACTACTATTGACTACCGACGACCCGATCAAACTTCCTAACACCCCACAGTGTCCTCGAGCGTCTAGAGCAGGAGGGCCTTCTACACCAGCTCTATGCAGTGCGAGTCCAGCAGTGCCACCAGCATCGAGTTGGAGTTGATCCCTCCCCGGCACCAGTTATTGTGCGTTGTCATTGGCGGCGGCGGAGGGCAATGTGGATTACTCCGGCGATGTCTCGACGGCCGCACCAGCCAGGAGAAGGACGAACAAGAGGAGTGCGCCATGCACCGGTGCACCCATGGCTGTGTGCGACGGCCACGGCCTCTACCTCGCGGATTGATCTAGCCCCTGCTGCTGCAGTGGTGGCTGGTGGGTTCTTGGCTTGTGTTGTTCTACTAGCTAAGCACTAGTTCTTGTGGGAAGGAAACAAAGAACAGGGCTGATCGCTTGGGGCTTTTGGTTGAATTAAGCATGAGGGCAATTTCATCATTTCGCATTGGGTACCGGGCACATTGAATAAAAAATGAATTAAAATGGGCTACAGGGCAAAATAGCAATTGGCAAAAGAACTTTAGAGTAAAATATAAATGGTAAAGTAAAAATGAGCAAATGATGGGGGGAGTAAAATATAAATGGTAAAGGCAACCAAACTAAGGGGTAAAGTATCTATTTTCCCTTTTTTAATTGTTTTTTCACGGGACGTGCGAGTGAGGCGTTATCGGTAGGGCTGCGCACATAGGAAGTGATGGGAGGGAGGTGAACAGAAAACTTCCACTTTTGTATTAGTAGAGATTTGTTCTGGTAATTTCTATTAATTTCTGCATGTGTTGTTAATTAATTGGTAGGCTAAGCCCATTTTAATTAAATGGTTAATTAACTCCACTCCTATGACAAATACAACCTAAATAAATCAAAATTACCCCAAAACAACATATGGTAACTGGTAGTAGCGTTCAGAATGGTGATGGCTTATGGCTTTTTTTACTGTAGCTGAGTTGGCTTATTGGGCATAATTAAATATAAAAAAAATTTAAAATAGAAGTGACATGTTAGCCTATCACGGACAATGCAAAGAAATACGGGAAAAAAACAAAACGCAAAAATACCAAAACTAGTAACCGGCAGTAACTGCCAGTTTTTTTAAACCATGGCTATGATCTATTAGCTTTCTCTCAAAACAATAATTTATTTTCATAGGTTTTAAAATGGTGAAAGTTAGGCCCTCAAATTCCTAATCTTCGTCCCATAGAAATTACTTTAAAATTCCTATACCCACTTCTTTTCATTTCCCATCGCCTCTCACCAAATCCCCCCAACCAAACAGATCGTTAGTGTTATGAATATTGTGTGTATTGACATGAGGCCCAAAGAGCCATATATATAGGAGAGTACAAGGGGTATGCCATATACAGATAAGGAAACAGAAGCCTACTAGGAATCAAATAACAATCCTATTCTATCCCCTATTCTATCTCTAACACCCCCCCTCAAACTCATGGTGGATCACACACACTGAGTTTGGAGAGAAAATACAAGTGTTGTGCCCGTGTACGTGGCCGTGAAGAAGTCGACAGGCTGTAACTCAGACGGCACAAACTGAAGAGCAAGTACTCTCTCCTGCACCTGTGAGCGAGTGTATGAAGTATCCACACCGATGTGCTTGATGAGTTCATGATTCACTGGATCTCGAGCAATCGATGCTTTGTCTTTGTCGGACATAAGGCGTAGGTCCCCTCACCGGTACTCCAAAATCTGCAAGTAACCACCTCAACCAAGTTATCTCTGCTATCACTGCTGCCAAAGCTCTCAATTCAGCCCCTACACTCGAGCAGCTGCGATGCGCTTCTTTGTCTTCCGGGCAATCAAGGAGGAGCCAAGAAAAACACGATGTGACGGCGGCGATCAGAAGGATCACTAGCCCAGGTCGCATCGGAGTAGGCCTGAAGCTGTAGTGAGGTGGAGTTAGGAAAAAACAAACGACGAGAGATGGTTCCACGCAAATAGCGAAGAACACGAAGAAGGTGGCTGTAGTGAATATGAGTAGGACGGACCATGAACTGACTCAAGATATGGACATGTGAGACCCGGAGTAGAAACTCCCAGACCCCCTGTGTATTACTGTACTAGTCCCAGAGATCAATGCTAGTACACACAGTTCAAACAGAAAAGATGATACATTGCCAACCACGCTTTATTACAATAGTAAGCTGAAGTTTTACAAAGGCCATAGCCTTACTAAGGTTCCACGAGAACCTCAAGCAAAAATAAACACAGTGGAAGCAAAAGATAACTTGATCGACCCATCAATGCGCCACGGGCAATTGGTAGGGAGAGCGAATCTAGGCATCAGGAATAATCCACCGCATCCACATTCGGCGCAAAAGTCATACTCTCCAGCTTGATCTTCTCCATTCTCTGCTTTTATATTTATAGAGCAACAGGTGAGTACAAAAATGTACTCCGCAAGTCTTGGGAAAAATGCATAGATGTAAGTTTTCACAAAGGAAGGCTATATGGTTTATTTGCAAAAATCGCATTTTATTTCAAATCTACATAATTACTTTAAAAGCCATTTTGTAAACAACTTGTTTTTAATAATCGAAATTGGATAAGTACTTTAGTGAAAGTTAAACTACCAACACTAATATCTCAGGCCATCACAGCCAATCTTCAAAACCTCAGGTTACACCACGATCGAACATCACGAGAGTTATACTACTCCGAGTTTTCTCAATTCATTTTGTTTGAAATCAAAACCAAAAACTTCTACCATGTGAATGCATTCCTTGCTCGCCCTTGACCGTGGGCACGGCTATTCGAATAGTTTTACTCTGCAGAGGTTGTACACTTTACCCACAAGAGATAAATTATCTTAATAGTCAACACGCTTCCTTTGGCATGAGACCCGGATAAATTATCACAAAGCCTTTTGCCTACTCCGGTATAGTTTAAATACCACCCGCTAAGGTTTCACCACAACTCGAATCCACGAGTTGGAGCCCCTCTTGCGCCATATGAGTCTGATAAACCTGTCCCTCACTATGAGTAACCAGATTACACTGGCACTCAATACACCTTGGTGATATCTAAACTACACTATTATAGGGTAGTTAGCTAGGTCGTACCCATATAGACTTGTGGTTGTCTTGTTTTGCTCAGTTTGGACAAACACAAGCGTCGGTCCTTAATCGACCAGGGTGGCTCATTCACAAACCCAACAATTCTCGTGCTAACTGCACCAGCCAAACCTTCCATCCACCCTTGTCAACTTTTCCCTTTGATTTTCAAATTAACAGTGGTAACATCCATTACCACTTTTCAAACAAAATATTTAACAATGGTAACATCCATTACCAATGTTCAAACAGAATATTTAACAATGGTAACATCCATTACCAATGTTCAAACAAATCATTCATCAAAACATTTGATAAACATGCTTCTCATTTGAACATTATTATATTTATTTGCTACGCTAAGCATTTGCTAGTATTTAAACTTTCAACAATTGTAGCACTAACTCATTATTGAGTCAAAGGGATATCCTAAGTTGACAATGGTACAAGGTAAACAATTTTCAATGGAAGGTATAACAAATTGGGTCTTTAACTAAGTTTTCTAAATCAAATTATCACTTGATATAACATAAGCATGCATTAATTTTAAAATAACTACCTACTCATTTTATAAATCATTGGAGCAAGTTGATCAAAGGAAACTTGCAAAACATAGAACAAAATGATCAAAGAGACTTGCCTTCACGTGTGCTGGTTGAAATCTTCCACAACTTGCTCTTGAGGTTGCTCGGACAAATCGGTCTCTACACGTAAATCGAGAATTCCAAATAAATAAAATAAAATAAAAATTCAAAATTGAAAATAGATATACCAAATGAAAGATTGAAATTTTAGATGAATTTAGAAATTTGAATGGACCAATTTGGAGTTAAAATGAGAAAGATATGGCTATTTGAAAATCTCGATTTGAATAAATCCAGAAATTCGGAAATCTCGACATGTAGGGTCCACTGGTCAGCAATTTCATTAAAATGAGTCTCGACGTATGGGACCCATGGACTCGGGACCCACTTGTCGGTGAATAGCCTTGAGAGGGTGGTGGCCGTTGGTGGGACCAGTGTCGCCAGCGGATAAGCGGAGAAACTCAACCTCGCGCGCGGGCGGGCTCGAGCAGGGAGTGGGAGGAAGAGAGCGGCGCTAGCCAAGTGAGCGAGGAGGCTTTGCCTACCCCATAAGGGTAGGTAATCCTCTTGAGGATTCACGGCGGGAGGTCGGCGAACAACGTGGCATACGTGGGCGCCACCGTGCGCCACGTGTCTGGCGGCCGGCGTGGCGGCGGTGTGTGTGGAATCTTTGGCGTGGCGGGTTTTGTCTTGACCACGGCATCGGTGGCATCCACGTCTGTTGCCACCCGGACGCAGCCGGTGGCGTGGCACGCCGGCCGTCGGGCCTTGCTGGGACGAAAGTCACCGGCATTCGGCTGGCGTGGCGCAGCGATGTGCGCAAAAGCAAGAGGAAGTGACGGGAATGCTTTGGTACCTTGCGCGATTTACGAGGATGGTCGGATCGGCGAGGCGGCAAAAATGGGCGGCGGTCGGAGGGCTTCACGGCGGCGGAGGATTCGGAGTCGCAATAACGAGAAAAGTGGTGCATAGCGATCGCACAGGCACCCGGCAACGTCGAGATGCACCGTGAATCTCGGGAAGGCTTGAGCGGCGATTGCTCGCCGGAGTTGAAGGTGGCAGCGGAGAAAACAAGCGCGGGAGGGCTCTCGGCTCGGCGGTGGGTAGTGGAGTGGAGACAGCGAAAGGAGGCGAGACACGGCTCGGGCGTCGGGTTTTATAGAGAATGAGGCCGTGCAGCGTATGGCTTCGCGGACTTAGAACTGCCGGAGAGTGGAAGCGGCGGCGCGCGGTGCATAATTAGATGAAATAATGCGAAGCGGTTGCGGAATGCGGCTATTTGAATGTGATGAGTGCGGGAAATAATTGGCCAAGCGAAGCTTTTAAAGCTTGATTTATTGATTAATGGCGTGGCAGGCGAGGAGGAAGAAGGTGGCGGGGAAGGCAGCGGCGATGGGCCGCATGTCGATGAGAGAGGAAGGAGAGAAGGCGGCGGCGGCGGCTCGGATGCATGGCGCGCGCGAGAAAGTAATCAAAGCCGTAGGATGATGAGTGAAGGGGTAAGTGAAAGGATGCGGTTGAGATTCAATCAGGCAACCTTGATTAAATCTGAGCCGATGGGGTGTACTAAGTGGCAGCGGCGTGCGATCTGTCGGCAATCATGAGCGGTCAAGATGGCGACACGCGTCGGGGCGGCGGCTCGGCGAGTGGGACCCGGCGGTGAGTCCACCTGAGCCGGTCTATGGCAGTGGGGCCGCTTGTCGGCGCAAATCCAAAAAAAAACTCAACCTCGCGCGAGCAGAGCTCGAGCAGCCGAGGAGCGGGGAGGAAGAAGCGGGCGGCGGTAACGATCGGGCGGGAGGATCAACCTACCCAATAAGGCGATTAACCCTTTTGAGTATTAGTCGTTGGGATGGCCAGAAATTTCTTTGTCGGATCACGCGACACTTGGCGCTGCGAGAGAGGAGGCGGGATGAGGCGTGAGCAGCGGGGATTGCTTCGGGCCGGGAGGAAGGGCTCGGATGCTTGACAAGTGTCGGCCAGGGAGATTTTGATATTTAAATCTTTTATATATTTGAAATCGGTAGGAGACTTTAAAATACTCGAAAAATACCAAATAAATTCCAAAAATTCGAGAAAAATTCACATAATTCAACGATAATGTTTTAAGCGTATTAAAAATATTTCCATCTTATTTTGAGATTAAATTTTCTTTTAATGAAACTTTAAATTCTGAAAATTCGGATAATTGGAAATTATTAATTTAAAACTATTTCTTCAAAATAAAAGCAAAAATTGGGATGTTACAGGACAGCATGAGCAATATCAGGGCGAGTGCTCACAAGATAGACCAGACTCCCAACAAGATGGTGATAACGAGTAGGGTCCTCAAGAGGATGCCATCGTATGCCGCAAGTGAAGGAGAGCTCCATAGGGGTCTCGATGGTGCAGTGTCGGTCAAACCGGACCGATCAAGAAGATCTTGGACATACTTCTGCTGGGAGAGGTAGTAACCGTCAGGCGTGGAAGATACCTCAATCCCAAGAAAGTAAGTAAGCAAACCAAGATCAGACATGAGAAACTGCTCACTGAGATGCTTCTTCACATATGCGATGAAGGAGGAATCGTCACCAGTAATGAGCATATCATCCACATAGAAGAAGCGATGTCAGGCCTCGAAGGTGAGACATGGACAAATAGGGCAGGATCATGGGTACTAACAGTGAAATCGGCAGCGGTAATCACCGAGGTAAAGTGTAACATCCTGTTTTTCTGAGATTTTTAAAGCCTGAATTTCAAAAATGAATTTCCTGGAATTTTCTGAAATTAATTGAAGCCTCAAATGAATTTTCAAAGTTTTAAATGATTTAATGTGATTAAAATAAACATTAACATAAGTGGAAAATATTTTATTTGAGTTCCTTGTGTCACAAGGAATTTTCTAAGTATTTTGGTGAATTTTCGGATTTATTTGCTATTTTCTAGAGCTTTTAGAAGTTTATTTGAATTTACGTAAAAGAAAAAGAAAAGAATAAACCTCACCGCCGATCTCCCTCTCTCGCCGCGCGTCATCCATCCACTTGCCCGCCATGCCGTACCTTTTCCGCAGCGCGCGCTCCGCCGCCGATCCGCCCGCCATGCGTCTGCGCATCATGACGGCGCAGCGGCGCCAACGCCCGCCCCGCGTCGCCTCGGCGCCGATCGCGCGCGCGGCGTCGCGACCGTCCGCCAGCGCCCGCGCGAACCCTAACCTAACCTAACCCTCGCGTCGCCGCCGTCCGATCCGCCGCGTTGAATCCTAGCCGTCAAACGATCGCGTTCGCCCGTGCGTAACCGTCGGGATTGCCTCGGTCGCGTGATAAAACCGCCGCCTTCGCCTCGGTTCGTGTGCCGTCGCCCGAACTTCGTCGCCGCCGCCCTCGCCTTCGCCCTCGCGCCGTGGCTGTCGCCGGCCGCTCCGCCGTCGCGCTGCCGCGCCCGTCGCGCCCCTCGCGCCCGTCCGTCGCCGTCGCGAAGGCGCCGCCGGTGAGCCTCGCCGCCGCTCTCCTCGCCGTCGCCGCGTCGCTCGCTCGGTCGCCCTCGCCGCACCCGCTCCGCCCCTCGATCGCCGATCCGCTCCGCGCGCCGGCCACGCGTCGCCATCTCCCGCTCCGCGCGCGCGCGCGCGCGCGACGCCGGCGCGGCGAGCCGCCATGCCGCGTCGCCGTCGCCCGTCGCCGCGCCGCGCCGCGCGATCCGCCGCCGCGCCGAATCGGCGCGTGTCGCCTCCCGCCGTCGGATCCGCCGCGCGCCCGCGCGCGCGCCCGGCTCGGCCTAGCCCGCGTGGCAGCACCGGTAGCGTGCCACGTCAGCCTAAACCCACGTGGCACGACACGTGGCATGCCGCGTCGGCGCCACGTCAGCCCTAGCCGCCTCCGAGCCGCGTGGCAGCCACGCCGGTGCCACGTCGGCCACGCGCCGCGTGGCGGCATATCTGCTTTGCCCGTCGTCGCGCCCGCCAGCGTCGCCCGCGCCCCGTGCAGCTTTATTCGTGGACCGAGTCCACGGTGAACTCGAATTCGGTGGACCGGGTTCACGGCCACGATAGCCTTTTTCAATTTTCCCGAATTAATTTTGAATTAATTTTTCGGGAGCCCGTTCTCCTCCGTCCTAGCTCCGATTGACCCCGTTCTTTTTTCTAAATTCATCTAAAATCGAGCTCTAGCTGTTGGTTCTGTTTTGTGAATTTTTGAGTTCTTTTGCTTGTCATTTTATGTGTTTCTTTGTTTCCGGTCGTTTTCTCTCGTTAGATTCGGATTAGGAGGAGCGTTTCGCGTGAAGACCAGGAGTACCCCGCTGAGCATAACGAAGGCAAGTCGTGTCCCTTGATCATGTTGAACCCAATTTTACAAACTATTATTTAATTATTTTGTTTCAAATTACATTGCATTGCTATTTTTATTCAAACCGTTGCACAGGTAGTTATTGTCCCAATTGCAATTACACCTCCTTGACACTTTGAAATACCATGATGCCTTTGTCACCATAGGTTGGGAAATTTATTAGTGATGCTAGTTTATTTATTACGTGGGGTTGGTACGATTAGATTGCTTAGCCAGTTTATATTTACGATTGGTCTCATCACACCCGTTAAATTATTAATTTGACTTAAAGACATATGGAACTGTGGTTGGTGCCACATGCATTAAAATTTGTGCCACGTCATTGGTGTGACGTTGGTTTGGTTATACAAATTGGCTTTGCACTCGGGCGAGTGATCGTGCGATAAAGGGAAATCGGTTGTACTTTGGGGATGTGGTAGTCTCGCGGGTAATGCTAAGGACTTAACTTTGTGCGCCATTGATCTGAGCTTAATCGTGCAAACCACATGTCTATTATGGGATGGACCTGGCTGATTAATTTGTAATATTTCAATTCAATTACGCCATTGTGATGGACATGGTTCTTGATTTCCATGTGGCGCAAGGGGGTGTGATCACGAAACCTAGCGGACGGATTGTGTTGAGGTAGAGCATTGTAAAGGCCTTGTTGTGATTTCCTTAGGCCTAGGCTAATCACATCGTGTGGGTACGATTGTGCAACCTCTGCAGAGTGTAAAACTATTCGAATAGCCGCGTCCTCGGTCATGGGCGGTGCTCGGGGATTTCACGAGGGTTAGTGTTTCATTTATAACTTGGTGGTTTATGTTGGGAGTGGACGGGTAGTTCACTATTGGTTTAACTTGTGAATTGGTGTTCACAAATGGTTCATGTTTATCCCTTTGATTATCTATTATTCTTGTTTTGATTAACTCTCGCTTTCAAGTTATTTAATATATTTCATCAATAAATGCCTTTATGCAAATTAACCTTTCACCTTCCTTTGGTAAGCCTTGCATATTATATTGCATTTATTGTTACAAACGACTTTCCGAGTACCAATGTACTCACGGCTTTACGCCTATGTTGCTCGATTGAGGAGAGGAGTACTATCGGCGGAGGTGCCGGAAGGGAGTACTCACGGCGACTTCACGGATTAGGCCGTTCTCCACTCGATAGCACTGTGGCTTGTCGATTGAGTCGCTACGCTTTATTTTGGATTTCCGCTGCTATTTTGTTAAGCCCTTCCGGCTAGAGATATTGTAAGCTTGGCCATAAGGTCGTACCTTTGATATTTTATCGATATTCTAGTTTTCCCTTATTATTGTCGTGTGTATGACTGTGATGACATCTATGTTTGACTGTGTGCACTAGCGTGATCTTGGACTAGTGCAGTTTACACAGAGAGACCGAATTTGCATATTCGGGTCTCGACATAAAGCGAGCAAACCAAGCACGGGGGGCCTGTTTGAGGCCATAAAGAGCACGACGAAGGCGACAGACATGGCCATCAGGAATAGAATACCCAGGGGGTGGCTGCATGTAAACCTCCTCCTGCAAGACACCATTAAGAAAGGCATTCTTAACATCGAGCTGAGAGATAGACCACCGACGAACAGAGGCAACCGCAATAAGGGTGCGAATAGTGGTCATATGAGCAACGGGGGCAAATGTCTCATCGTAATCGCGACCGTACTCCTGCTGAAAGCCACGCGCTACAAGACGAGCTTTGTAGCGCTCAATGGTACCATCAGACCTGATCTTGATCTTGTACACCCACTTGCATGTGATAGGACAAGCATGCAAAGGTGTCGGAACAATGTCTCAAGTCTCCGTACGTCGAAGAGCATCAAGCTCTTCTGCCATAGCGAGCTGCCACTCAGAATGGGAAACAGCCTCATGATAGGAAGTAGGCTCATGGACAGAGAGAGCATGAGCTGTCGAGGTAAGTCCAAAACGAGCAGGAGGCCGAAGAGATGCCCGGTCACGAAGGGCATAACGAGGAGCATCATCAGATGAATCTGATGTTGGTGTCGGCAAGATACTAGGAGATGAGTTTGGTGAGGGCCGAGGACATCTGGAGTAGTGTACCCCCGAGAAACGAGATGACGGTGCTGTAGGAGCAAGAGGTGGAGCTGTAGAAGGTAACACAGGAGGTGTAGGTGCAGTGGGAACCACATGAGGCAAACTAGAAGATGGTGGCAAAGAAGAGGAAATGGGTGACGAGTCAGGGAGAGACAGTGTACCCCCGAATCTTGATGGAAGAAAGGTCGAGATTCGTCAAAGACAACATCTCGTGAGATCCTGATCCGGCGAGCAGAAGGATCATAGCAGTGATATCCTTTATGCTCAGAGCTGTACCCAAGAAAAACGCATTCAACTGACTAGGCGGATAGTTTGGTGCGCTCATGGTGCTGCAGAAGAACAAAATAGGTGCAACCAAAAATACGAAGATAACTATAGTGTGGAGCTTGAGAGTAGAGACACTCTATAGGGATCGCACCTTCAAGAGCAGTGGAGGATTGTATATTGATAAGATATGCAGCTGTACAAACAGCCTCAGCCCAGAATTATGGTGGAACATGAGAGGCAAGAAGAAGAATGCGAGCGGTCTCAAGCAGATGGCAATGCTTGCATTCAGGAACCCCATTTTGGGCATGGGCACCAGGACAAGAAGACTGATAAAGAGTGCCCTGCTCAGAAAGGAATTGGCGGAAGGCACCAGAACAATATTCACCAGCAGAGTCACATCGAAAAGTATGAATGGAGCTCTCAAACTGAGTACGAACCATTGTGGCAAAACTACGGTAGATCGCAAAAAACTGGCCACGAGTAGACATAGGGAAAAGCCAAGTAAAACAGAAATAATCATCAATGAAAAGAACATAGTATTTATGCCTGCCTTTTGAGATAATAGGCGCAGGTCCCCATACATCTTAATGAATCAAATCAAACGGTCGAGCTGACACAGAATCACTAGAATGATAAGGAAGTTGTAGCTGCTTGCCCAACTTACAACCTCGACAAGACATAGATGTGTCTACAGTAACACAGCCAAGAACTCCCTGACGGACTAATGAAGAAAGACGGGACCCATATAGGTGACCTAAACGGTGATACCATTGCGCAAAGTCTCCAGAGGTGGTGGCAGCAGTGGTGGTGGAAGTAAACGTGGTAGGAGCAGCTTGAGAGGATGGAATGTGAAGGCGGTCAAGGATGTAGAGGCCCTGCGATCCTTACGGCGGCGGCCAGTACCAAGAATTATCCCTGTCTGTTGATCCTGAACAAAACAGGTGTGTGAGTCAAAACCAACCCTACAACCAAGATCAGTGAGCTGTCCTACCAAAATAAGCTGCATAGTAAGCTGAGGAACATAGAAAACAGCTAGAACAGAGAAATCAGTGGACAAAAATGTGCCCTAACAGCTAATCGGTAAGGAAGTGGCGTCAGCTGTCTGAACATTGATAGGAAAAGGAGGAGATCCTACTGAAGTGAGAGATGTGGAGTCCGGTGTCATATGAAAAGAGGCACCGGAATCCAGAATCCAAGAGGTACCTGGAGGAGATGTCTGAGCTAGACTAGCAGAACCCGCAGAGTTGTGAGAGAGTTGCTGAAGTAGAGCCTGGCAGAGCTGCTGGACAGAGTGACCTCGCTGAGCAGAACTTGATGAGCTGGTTTGTCCTCTTGGGAAGGAAGGGCCTCCCTGCCCCCTTGTGTCATCCATTCGTGCGCTCCTTGTTTTTCTTTCTTCGCACTACACAACTCTGATAGTCATGTCTGAAGTTCTTGCAGTAGTTGCACTGAACTCCAGTCGGTGCAAAGGCAGGAGCAGCTACTGGCGCTGGAGAAGGAACCGTAGTCGAAGACGTCGGCGTAGTCGAAGGAGCAGCAAGCACAGTCAGAATGGATTGTGCTGCTAATTCGAGGCGAATCTCCTCAGCCCGAAGCGTCGAAGGGCTTACGTGATCGATGCGTGGTGGCGGCTCAGCAGTTGAGCCCGGCGAGCTCAAACTACGAAGCGAAGGCGGCAGACGAAATCATAAAGCGAAGGCGATCACGATCCATATACGCACTTTATGACATTCCTGATAGAGTGGAGAGGCCAGCTCATCCAGCTGGCGCCAAAGACTGGCTAGGGCTCGAAAGAAGTCTTCGATGGCAGAATCTCCCTAGCGAAGCATCTCCAACTCATGCTGAAGCAAGAAGAATTGGGCATCACTGCTCTGCTGGTAGCGCTCACGTAGGTACTCCCAGATTTGTCGGGTAGACCGCAGACCGACAATATTTGGCTGGATGGAGTCGTCGACGTTGACCACGAGGATGGCACGGCCCCGAGCCTCATTTGCACACCAGCGCTTAAAAGCATCAGCGGCATGCTGAAAGGCCTCATCAGTAGCAGCGGCAGCAGCCTCAGCTGTAGCTTTGGCTTCTTTCTTAGCAGCCTCATCTGCAGGCAGTGCAGGGGAAGGCTTCCTGGGAGGAGGTTGAACCGGTGGTGGCGGAGAAGGTAGTGCACCGGTAACATGTCCTAAGAGACGGAGACCATCGAGCGTGATCTCCATGAGAGAGGACCACATCCTGTAGTTCGTCCCATGAAGCTTTGTTCCCGAGAATGGGATCGCAGCTGGTGGAACGGAAGTCATCATCGGTAGGCGGCGCTAGACGGTGCGGCGACCAATGGAGCGACGTCTAACAGGCGGCGCTGGACGGCGCGGCGGTTAGATCGATATTTTTTTTCTTCTTTTTTTTACTTAGCTCTTCCAAAGGAAGCTAGCCTCTTCTTAAAAGTAACGATACAGAGGCGCAAGGCCAGGTCGGTGGGTGCTGGGCACCGGGTCCCCAGGCCGGCGGGTGCAGGGCGTTGCTGCGGCGGCCGGCAGGGCGGCGTCAGCAGCTGGATGCCGACGCACGCTGGCGGATCCGGGGTCGGCGGGCCTGGTGCAGGGACACCTTCAGCCGGCAGGTTGGCGTGGTGTCGCTGCGGCGCCCGATCCGGGTCAGCGGGCACGGTGCGCCGTCGGTGGGTTCGGGAGGCGACAGCGCCCGGAGAAGCCGCGGCCGGAGGCGGCGCGCCGGAGAAGCAGCGGCGAGCGAGCGGGCGGTGTGCGCAGCGACAGCAGCAGAGGGGCGCGCCCATTGGAAACGGCGGCGGCGGTGAAGGGAGCAACCGGCGGCGGAGGTGGGGCGCTCCCAGAGCGCTCTTAGATGCGGCGCAACCGGCAGGAGCAACTGGCAGACAGATGTGGCGGAGGGGCGGCGCGCCCAGTGGAGGCAGCAGCTGGCGGTGGAGGGAGCAACCGGCGGCAGAGGGGGCGGCCTGGCGGGAGCTGCAGACGATCGGCGGCGCCAAACGTCATGTAGGCGAACGGGCTTCGACGGATCGGTGACGACAGCCCCAGATCGGAACCAGTCGAGAATGAGGAGACGTCGAATCTGTCGATCCGACGGACACAACAATCTGGACAGCGGCGGTGGCTTGAACAGCGGCGGCGGCCAGGGCAGCGGAAGAACTAGATCAGAGCCAATAGCTCTGATACCATGTTATGAATATTGTGTGTATTGACATGAGGCCCAAAGAGCCATATATATAGGAGAGTACAAGGGGTATACCATATACAGATAAGGAAACAGAAGTCTACTAGGAATCAAATAACAGTCCTATTCTATCCCCTATTCTATCTCTAACAGTTAGTACGTGATATATAGGTAATAGACAAAAGTATCTACTACACACACATATGCATGGGTTCAAATATTACAGGTATATAACAAATTTTTTCTTTTAAATTCTGTGGATCTTCAATACAATATTAGGGCGAATATGCTGTTTGCATTTGTTACCACAAGAAACATGGAAAATGGATCCATACTGACTTAGCTTTTTTTTGTGTTGGAAAAGGGAAATGGGATCGATGCTATTGATACCGGCACAGCAGCGATTCTAAATGAGTTGGTGGTACGAGCAAGGCAAATTATAAAGAGATATGATGAGATTATTAAAGATTATGGCAATCTCGCTTTAACAGAGAACGATGGTGAGAGACGGTTCACTCCTGATATTAGCAGTTTAAGGGAGGTTGGTTCTGTTGTGTGCGAGAGGAGCATTCTTGGAAGAGATCATGACAAGGACAGCATCGTGGAAAAATTATTGTCCATTGAAGATGAGCGTATCGGAAATCCAATTTCTGTGCAGGCTATTGTTGGCATGGGAGGATTGGGGAAAACAACACTAGCACAACTTGTGTATAATGACCTGAGGGTGCGCCGGTCATTTGACAAGCTTGCTTGGGTCTGTGTGTCAGACAAATTTGATGTTTGTAGCATAACGAGGAAGATCATTAGTTCACTAACGAAGGACAAGTGTGAGGATACAGAACTTGCTAATCTTCAGGGGAAACTGTTAGATCAAATTACGGAGCAGAGGGTTTTTCTTGTGTTGGATGATGTATGGAATGAACGAGGAGACTGTTGGGAGAGGCTGTGTACACCGCTGTCAAAAACAACAGTTTGTAAGATCATAGTAACAACACGTAGCGAGGTAGTCGCAAGACTGGTGCAAACAACGCCCTTGTACCGCGTAAACCTCCTAAGTTCTGATGAGAGCTGGTCATTGTTCAAACAAGTTGCATTTGCTGTTCACCAAGAAAATGACGCCCCAGCGGACCTGGTAGAGATTGGCAGGAGTATTGTTAAAAAGTGTGACGGCTTGCCATTGGCAATCAAGACATTAGCAAGCATGTTGCGCTACGAAACTGATGAAATGAGATGGAGGCATGTCTTAGAAAGTCAGCTATGGAACTTGGAGCAATCACGGAATGAGGTTTTACCGGCCTTAGAGTTGAGCTACAAGCACATGCCTATATACCTGAAACGATGTTTTGTCTCCCTTTCTCTATTTCCAAAAGACCATTCACTTTCAGAGTTTAAGGTAGTTCAGTTATGGAAAACTCTTGATCTACTACAATGTGATGGAAGTAATAACGAGGCTGAAATTGGAAGGCTATACTTCGGTGAATTAGTTCAGCGGTCTTTTCTTCAAGTATATTTTGGCAGCCACCACACTATGCATGATCTTGTCCATGATCTTGCGTGCTTTCTTGGTGGGGAGGAGTTCTTTAGACTTGAAGAAGATACACCAATTGAAATTCCACGAAATGCTCGGTATTTGTCCGTACTTGATGTTGAAACATCTGTTGCAATTTCAAATGACTCACGTTCTCTCAGGGCCATCATAGTGTTGGCGGAAGAGCATGTCAACTTTAAAAATCCAGAAGCACTATTTTTGGGCTGTAAGAAGTTACGGGCGCTTAGCTTAGGAGGGAGGAGCAACCTCTCAGATGCATTACGAGGCTACATGGGTTACCTGAAACTACTACGCCACCTCATATATGGAGATGACGAAGATTATAAGCCAAGGCCTGCACCGTGTGGAATTGGCCACCTAATTAACCTGCATAGTTTGCCTCCAATTCATATGAGCGCATGTGGTTGCAATTGTAACATACGAGAGCTGAGGAAGCCGAAGAAGATTAGGGAACTGCGTATAGAAGTATCGGGCAGTGTATGTCTTATCGAAGATGCAAATGAAGCTCAGCTATGGAGTAAGAAGCACCTCCAATCACTAAAACTGTTCTTTCGTGATCAAAGTATGTACTGCGCCTACTGTGGAAAGTTTTTGCAAATCGTGACGAGAGTAACTCACGAGCAACTACTTGATAGCTTGCGACCACATGACGGCCTAAGAGAACTCACTATAGAGCACTACGAGTCTCGGAAATACCCCAATTGGTTGGGTAATGCTTCCTTTTACAACTTGACCAAAATAGTGTTACGCGGAAGTATGTGTCAGCACGTTCCAACGCTTGGTGAGTTGCCTTCCCTCAAGTCCCTCAAATTTCATATGATGAATTTTGTGCAACAAATTGGCCGAGAGTTTTGCAGCCACGCTCCAGGTACGAAAGGCTTCCCATCGTTGACACGTTTGGAATTTGATTATCTCCGGAATTGGTCAGAGTGGTCTGGAGTGGATGACGGTGATTTCCCATGCTTGCGTACCCTGTCGATCGTCGGAGCCAGTCAACTTGGATCTCTTCCGTCGGTTCCCACCCTTCGCGAACTACTCATTGATTGGTGTGAAGGTCTAAATGAACTTCCGACCCTCCCATCACTTTTGAAGCTGGAGCTATCAGAGTGTCCGAACCTGAGTGCAGTCAGTTCCCTCCCCTCACTCACCACCTTGAATCTACAAGGTACACTGCCGAATGAAGAGACGCTGCACAGGCTGTTGAATTACCACCCGTCACTGGAGTGCGTAACCATTATATGTCATAAGACGACATGCATCCCTCTTGATCCTCAAGGCCTGCCTTCGCTCAGGAAGCTCCGATTAAGCTGTCCCAATCTGCAGTACTGCGATGGGATCGCTGGCCTCACTTCCCTCGAGGAGCTCAAGGTCTGGGGCTGTTGGAACCTCCCCGTACGTAGTTTGCTCCCAAGACAGCTGCAGAACCCGGACATTCGTGATAGACGAGGTACGTATCTTGTAGTTGTTTCCACGTTTTCAGAAGATAATTTTGTTGTTACAAGGCGCAAGGCCAGCTGGTCCCACGTTCTTTCTTACGCTTGCCTGCACTTGCATGTTTCCGCAGTTTTGGATTTTCACGGCTTCGATTTCTAAGGGCGACCAGGGCCAGGGCCTTTCGAAGACTGCCGGTAACCCCTTGAAGCTGAAGCACTGCTATGGCGGAGGAGAACACGACTTGCCGAATGCCAGGGGTCACTGCTGCGTTACTTGAAGGCTTTTGTCAGGGTCAGGGCGTGCTTCTGCAAACATGTTATTTGGCATGTCGGAGGCGGCAAGCCGAAGAGTTGGTTCGGAGGAACCAAGCCAGCGACACTGCGAAGACTTTGAGGTATCAACATGGATGATTGAGCTCCTCTGCACCAGGATTTAAATTTTGTTTTTTACTTCGTCCGGAACTTTTGAATTGAAAATTGATTTTTTTTATAGTTATTGTAAAAGCAAAAAAATGCATTCCCAAAGCTCGAACTCGTGGCCTTCCACATTTAAAGGTTGCTGCTTACCACCAGGCAAAATGCGTAACTAAGAGAAAATTCCTTGAATGTCACTGAGAGTTACTCCTATCCCTGATCTGCCACCAAAAATATTGTGATCCCTTCCGTGCTATTGAGTTTCAACTTTGTGGCACCAAAAATTAGATCTTGGTTTAGAAACAATTTTTATGCCAATTATACCAAGCTTCACATTGTTTCCGCAAGTAGACCGATATTTGGCAATATTTTCTTTCTGCATAGGAAAGCAAATAAAAAGGTTAAACGTTGTTGATAGTTGATGCTGCTGAGTTTTGTAGGTAACAGGCTAAAACCACTTTGTTATGCTGAGTATTGTAGGCAATATTTCCTTTCAAACTGTTTAACTTATTCACTTGCGTAATGCTATTACACCTCTCCAAAGCAACCTGATTCGAAAACAGAGAAATTGGTATTTCATTTCCTTGCCAGAAATTACAAACTTCTTGCTTGAATTTGATCCCAATGGTTAATTCCTTCTGGTTTGCTTCTACTAGTACCAGCTCATGAGGCTATAATACACCCATATGTTCATTAGCAATGGAGATTGAAGAGGATCTGTTTCTTGAGTGAACAGTATGCCTAAAAAACAACATATCTGCGCTACCTTCACCCAGTGGCGAAGCCAGGAACGAAATGGAGGGTGGGCTAAGGCACTAAGCTAGATTGTTATAAACACAGTATTTTACTCTTATTCAATTTAAATTTATTCATGAATAGAAGGGAAACATAGCCGAAAAGAGGAAAATATAGTGAAAGTACCTCGATAATAGAAAGTGTATCCCAAAATTATATAAATATGCTTCTGATGTGTAGATATCAGTCACTGCATATCAAAAATAGCAAAATTAGTAATACGATAATTAATTATAAATGATCATAAACATTTAAGAAAAACATAAAATGTCACTAGCACGCAAGATTAAATCACAAGGCTTCATTAGTTGAGTTGCGATCTCATCGGTTGGAGTAGTACTTGAATTAATTGTGAAACAGTTATACAAAGTTCATTTCTTCATTATTACAATTTACAAATCTACAAATAAATTATAAGATTCATCACTAACAGACTAATAAACATTACATAATATCTAGCAATTAACAAATAATACTAAATATTAAATAATAATTTACCGGACACTAAATAGTAAAGAGAGAATACTACTTGAATTACAAATTATATATCTTAAATACCTTCACTATCGGCCTGTCCGCCCGGCCGATAATCCTCCACAAGCAGTCAGGCAGCGCTCGCTCAACATCCCCCCACGGCGCCGCTGCTCCTCGCGCCGCGCGCCCGGCGGCCCGGCGGCTCGCCTCCTGCTCCCCGCGGCTCGGCCCTCGTCACCCCGTGCCCGGCGTCGGCCGGCTCCACCTCCTGCTCCCCTCGCCGCCCCCGCGCCCCAGCGGCCCAGCCGGCTCCCTGCCTCCTGCTCCCCTCGGCCCCTCGCCGCCCCGCGCCCCGGCCGGTTCCCCTGCCCCGCCGGGTGGCCGGATCTACCGCCGACGGCCCACGGCGCTGCCCCCGCGCCCCGGTCGGCTCCCCTGCCCCGTCGGATGGCCGGATCTGCTCGCCGACGGCCCGCGGAGTCGCCCTCGCCGCCCCCGCGCCCCGGCCGACTCCCCTGCCCCGCCGGATGGCCGGATCTGCTCGCCCCGGCCCCCCATAGCCTGCAGGTCAGTCCCTACTCCGTAAAGATCCGATTGTTGGTATCTGGGGCTGGTATAGCAATGGCATGTGAGATGATGTCTTAGTGGGCCGTGTGATGGCTTCGTTGGGCTTCTGAGGACAGTGGGTCGGGGTGTGCCATGTGCGGCCGGGGTGGGGGGTTCCCTGCGATCGGGGCAGGGTAGGCTCGAGCCTTACCAAGCCTGCCCCTTGGCTTCGCCCCTGCCTTCACCTGTTTTAAGAAGCATCAGTTACCACAGCATATATTGTGGAGGTGTTTCTATACTTTTCTTAATAGTAATTTGTACAATTTTTAAAGTATGATGAATGGTGGATAGATGTTACTTATCTTTCATTTTTAAGTTGCATTTCCAAAAGACTATTTACTTTCTGAGACTGAGGTGCTTCATTAATGGAAAATTCTTGATCTACTACAATGTGATGGAAGTAATAACGAGGCTGAAATTGGAAGGCTATATTTCGGTGAATTAGTTCAGCGGTCTTTTCTTCAAGTATATTTTGGCAGCCACAGCCACACTATGCATGACCTTGTCCATGATCTTGCATGCTTTCTTGGTGGGGAGTTCTTTAGACTTGAAGGAGATACACCAATTGAAATTCCACGGAATGCTCGGTATTTGTCCGTACTTGATGTTGAAACATCTGTTGCAATTTCAAATGACTCACGTTCTCTCAGGGCCATCATAGTGTTGGCGGAAGAGCATGTCAACTTTAAAAATCCAGAAGCATTATTTTTGGACTGTAAGAAGTTACGGGCCCTTAGCTTAGGACACAGCAACCTCTCAGATGCATTACCAGACTACATGGGTAGCCTGAAACTACTACGCCATTTGAAATCTGGAGATAATGGTTATGAGCCTGCACCAAGTGGAATTGGCCACCCAATTAACCTGCATAGTTTGCCTCCAATTCATGTGAGCTCATGTGGTTGCAATTGTAACTTACGAGAGCTGAGGAAGTTGAACCAGATTAGGGAACTGCGTATAGAAGTATTTAGCAGTGAATGTCTTATCGAAGATTTAAATGAAGCTCAGCTATGGAGTAAGAAGCAACTCCAATCATTAGAACTGTACTTTTGTGATCAAGAGAAGTACTGCGACTACTGTGAACAGAGTTTGCAAACTGGACCTGTTACAGTAACTCACGAGCAACTACTTGATAGCTTGCGACCACATGACGGCCTAAGAGAACTCACTATAAGGGGCGACGAGTCTCAGAAATACCCCAATTGGTTGGGTAATGCTTCCTTTTACAACTTGACCAAAATAGAGTTACGCGGAAGTAACTCTCAGCACTTTCCAACGCTTGGTGAGTTGCCTTCCCTCAAGTCCCTCAGAATTGACAGCATGTATTTTGTGCAACAAATTGGCCGGGAGTTTTGCAGCCACGCTCCAGGTACGAAAGGCTTCCCATCGTTGACACGTTTGGAATTTCATTGTCTCCCGAAGTGGTCAGAGTGGTGATTACCCATGCTTGCGTACCCTGTCGATCAACGAAGCCACTCAACTGCGATCTCTTCCGACCCTCCCATCACTTCTGAAGCTGGAGCTAACAAACTGTCCGAACCTGAGTGCAGTCGGTTCCTTTTACAATTTTAGGGTTTGATTTGAGTGAAATTGATGAATTCATGTGCTAGGTTTAGAAATAGGTTTAGAAATAGGGTTTGATATGATTTTAGGGTGTAGATTCGGTTTTAGAGTTTTTAGGGCGTAAGAGTAGCCTTAGGTTTAGAAATAGGAAAATGGGTAGAAGTGATAAATGTGATAGAGAAATTTGTGATTAGTGATATTAGTAATTTAGTTTATTCGATATGGTATATCGGTTTTCGTTAAAACTTATAGTATTTTGTTGTTGCGCCTGATTTGACCGAGGTATGTTTGCTTGTTGTGCTATAGATGGATAAGCTTGTGATTTTGCACCATGGTGGAACTGTGAAGAGAAATGAGAATGGAGGTGTTGATTTGGAGGGCATGGAAGAGACCATGTTGCTATTTAGTTCACGTACGTTGTATGGTGGGGTCATTTGTCGCTTGAAAGAGAGGTTGTGGTGGACAGATGAGCATGGTGATGTCGTTATGCAAGGATTGATTGATGTTGGGTCGTCAAAGGGGCCGCGTATAAAGAGGTTGGTTTCGATTGGCAGCGATGGTGAATAGGATAACTATATGGCCATCGTTATGGACTCAGAGGTCAGAGCACTTGACTTATTTGTGCGGATGGTGGTGAGAGATCCATCACCTTCTAGGATGGCATTCGATCTCAATAACTCACCGTTGGTTGGGTCACCGACTCATGAAGAGGTCGAGGTATAAGTTATACCCTCGGCTCAACTATTTGAGATTCTATTGACTCAGGTAGAAATTGACTCTAACGATGACCAGTTTGTTGGTGGATTCGATGAGGAGACAGTAGTTGAGGAACCGATGGTTTGTGTAACATCTAACATGGTGAATGTACAGCTTGCGAAAGACGAGGCTGCTTATGGGGATGCGAGGTCTATAGACTCAGATGATGATAGACCGGTTCCAGGTTTGACGTCTAGCAAAATTCAGCTGTTGAGAAGAATGTTTCCTGACCGTGATCCGCTAGTGTCCGATTACAATGACCTAAGCAATGCACATAGGATTGTCGTGGATGGAGGGCAAACACAAAGGGACGTACCTAGGCCTGGGGCTAGTATCATAATCCACAAGGGTCATGTCTTTGAGGATATGTCAACATTGAAGATGTGGTTGAAAGAGTACTCGATCGTGTACAACCGTCTATACCGGGTGAAGAAGTCATACACCAAACGTTGGTACACCATCAAATGTGAGAGCACACAGTGTGTATGAAAAGTCTGTGCCAGGAAGGTGAAGGGTACGAAAGAAATTTAAGATTACAACTGCGAAGACTTTGAGGTATCAACATGGATGATTGAGCTCCTCTGCATCAGGATTTAAAATTTCCTTTTTACTTCATCCAGAAATTTTGAAATGAAATTAGATTTTTTTTATAGTTATTGTAAAAGAAAAAATGCATTTCCAAAGCTCGAAACTCGTGACCTTCCACATTTAAAGGTTGCTGCTTACCACCTGGCTATGTATAACTAAGAAAATATTCCTTGAATGTCACCGCCGCCAAAAAATTCCGTGAATAGTAAGACTCAAAAACCAACATATCTGCGCTACCTTCACCTGTCTCAAAAGCATCAGCTACCACTGCATACATTTATCGTTGCATCAGGAATGGTCTGTCCTGATCATCCAATTTCCCAGGAATTTCATAGGAATCAATACAAATTCCGAAGGATTTGTACTAAATCCCCTGGTTGCAAATGGCCTAAGCACGCGGCATTCAATTTTTACTTTCCACCAGTACCAGAAACATATACTACTATTCAATTAGGGCCAGTGGGATGGACTGCCCAAATCAAACTTGCAAAAACCAGAGCCTCAGTTAACACCTCAAAACAGAGGTGTTAAACAAATCCAAAACTTAAGTCACTAAGCTCCTTTACTACAAGTAGTAGTTAATCATTCCCAGCACCTGAGACTGAAACATCTGCACTTGAAGGATTCCTTCACCTTTTCCTTTCAACAAGCCGATTTGTACTTGAATACATGCCTATGATGCCATGTAATCATGCCATTGTCATTAGCAGCATCCAAGAAACTAAACTAATAACTTCTTAATTGACACTACACACAAACACATCTGTAATCTGTATCACCGGTTCTCGATCATAATTAGCAAGTGACATCAAGTCTCTGGTCGATCGATCAGGCAAAGTCGTACGTCCTGCACGCCCTCGGGCACCATCTTCAACGTGCGGTCCTAGGCATACGGGAACCTCACCGCCGCCCTGCTCTCGATCCGACGGCCATCGCCCACAAGGTAGTCGTGGCCCTCCCGTTGGAAGAGCCGCGGGTCGACGGCCACGGAGCTCGCGAAACCCTCGCAGCGGAGGTGCACGCCCCGGAGCACACACCCGCGCCGGTTCCGCACCATCACCTCGAACATCGGGTCGTATCCAACCTTCTCGCCGGTGTTGGCCTGCTCCACGTCCACACTCGACGCCGCGCATTTCTTCTCCGACGACCTTGCCCCTGCACGCCCAGCCGGCCGCCATGGACAACCAGCCAAAACATGGAAACACGCGGCATTCAATTTCTACTTTCTAGCAGTACCAGAAACATATACTACCATTCAACAAGGGCAGTGGGATGGACTGCCAAAATCAAACTTGCAAAAACCAAAGCCTCAGTTAACACCTCAAAATAGAGAGGTTAAACAAATCCAAAACTTAACTCACTAAGCTCCATTACTACAAGCAGTAGTTAATCATCCCCAGCACCTGAGACTGAAACATCTGCACCTGAAGGATTCCTTCACCTTTTCCTTTCAACAAGCCGATTTGTACTTGAACACATGCCTATGATGCCATGTAATCATGCCATTGTCATTAGCAGCACCAAGAACACTTAGAACAGCAAGCTACTGCATCAAACTAAACTAATAACTTCTTAATTGACACTACACACAAACACATTTGTAATCTGTATTACCGGTTCTCGATCATAATTAGCAAGTGGCATCAAGTCTTTGGTCTATTGAAGGATCGGAAATGGCAATAGAGGGGGAGTGAATGGTGCCTTAAAAATTACCCCGAGAAATCACTCTAATTTCTCCTCCGATAGCAATGAATGCTATGAAGTAAGAAACTAAAAGTTTTACTAAAAAAAAATTTGCCCCAAGAATTTGCACACAAAAGCTAGAAGGAGATCGACAAAGAATTGAGACTAAACACTGGCTTGCTGCTGGCTGAAAGTAGAATAGAGTGCAGCAATCAACAGCATAAGAGGCAGCCGAAAAACAGATTATCAGCTAACAAAAACAGCAGTCAAGACAGGCCAAAAAGAGGACTAACTGTGTCCAAAACAGCAGTGACCTGCAGCTTAAAACACAGCACTAAAAGAAGAGCATAAAGGGAAAACTGAAAGCTGAAAAGAAACCAAAAATCTGCAGCACTTGCAGTCTGAAAATGCACTCAGTTTGCTGCCCAAAAACTGCACAAAGCACTGCTGTAACCTGGCCGAAAAGAGACTGATAAAGGAGAGAACACTTGAGCTTTCTTGAAGTCTCCAGACCGAACCAGCAGCTAAAAGAACAGCACACACTTACTGCCAAACCTGAGCAGGAAATAACCACAAAAAAGGGCTCAAGGTGCTGTCCAAAACAGAGAACAGCAACCTGAGACTGGACTGCACTGCCGAAAGATGAACCTTGAAAATTGCTCCTGCTGCCGAACTGAACAGGAAGCCTAAATGCTGCTAAAAAACTGAGAGAAGCACAAGGAAAAACAATCTGGCCAGAAATTGTAGCAGGGGGAAATTTCAAAGGAAAATCAACTACAACAAACACAAGGAGAGCACAAGATTGTCTGACAGAAATTTAAGCACTTGCTCTTGGGCATAATCTGGCCAAGGGGCCTTGAGATAGAACCCAAATCAGAGCGAAATAAAATCTGTAGCTTCTTGACAAACAAACCTCCACTCAGAAGAGAAGAACACAAAGATCAATTAATTTGCTTATAGAAATTAACCGACCAAATGGTCTTGAGCCATATTTCCACCACAAGCACAAACAAATACTACTCTCTTAAGAACTGAAAAACAAAACATAAACAGGCCAAGACAAATCAAAGATAAGATTTTCAGAACACAAGAACTCTCATCTTGAGACAAAGAGAGATGAATGATTCATATAGAGGAATGATTACAAAATGGTTCCTATTCAGCCATCTCAACTCAATCTCATATCCTGGGCAACACAACACCCATAGAGATCAAGCACTAAAGAAAACCCTAACTCCTCTCTCTCTCAAAACACACACGCACATGGAGAGAAAAATAGAAACCCTAGCTTTTACCACGACTCTCATCCACTAGAGCACAAGTATTAGGAAATCCTAACACTCACACCCATCTCTCTCAATCTCTCCCACTAGAGAGCACCTCTATTTATAGCCTCCACTAATAGGTTTACAAGCCACTTTACCCATTAGGTCACAACAACTCCTCTCACAACAACTCCTCTCTTTATCCATTATGCCCTAACCACATCCACTTCCTTTTGTGCAGCCTTACGCATTTACCAAAATGCCACTCCCGCACCTTCCAAGAAGCTTCATCGTTTCTTGCCATCCAAGCTTCGCGCAACCACTTCGAGTCCTCGCCGTCTTCGACACATCTCGACCGCTCTGACCTCAGCACCGCCTGTGCCTAGTCCGGTCACCCGTGCCTCGCCACGACTCCGTCTCAAAGTTCTGCAGCCATCACCGATAAGAAAACGCATCACATAGCACTGCACAAAATATTATAATCAAATCGTTAGCATCCGTAAATAGCACAAAATTCCTGAAACAAACTCAAACTTTCCAGAGCACGTGTCAATTACTCATCACACACACAGGGTTACCTCCACATGATCTCTCATCGATCGATCAGGAAAAGATGTCCTGCACACCCTCGGGCACCATCTTGAACGTGCGGTCCCAGGTGTACCAGAACCTCACCGTCGCCCTGCTCTCAATCCGACGGCCATCGCCCATAAGGTAGTCATGGCCCTCCCATCGGAAGAGCCGCGGGTTGACGGCCACGGAGCTCGCGAAGCCCTCAGAGCGGAGTTGCACGCCCCGGAGCGTGAACCCGCGCTGGTTCCACAGCATCACCTCAAACATCGGGTCGTACCCGACCTTCTCGCCGGTGTTGGCCTGCTCCACGTCCACACTCGATGCCTCGCACTTCTTCTCCGACGACCTCACCCCTGCACGCTCATCTGGCCGCCATGGACAACCAGCCAAAACATGGATGAGTTCTTGAATCTTGATCGTAGCAGGACACCAATTGCTAGTTGCATTTATTTGGAAAGAAGATGAGAAAGAAATCAAGAATTGGAAGACAGGAGTACTCTTTTGAATCTCTTCTTATCTTGCACCAGGAGCAATAGCAGAAAGGCAGAGAGAATAAGCTTCATGGACTGTGCCATGACACTCAGTTCGGAGTGTTGTACTCTGCCTGTTGCATGAAAGGGGCAGAACACAATAATCAATGTCGGCAGGGGAGGGGTGTGGTGCTCAAAACCAAATGACGGCGTGCCTCTGAAGTCATGACATGAGATTAGCATGCACAGTCACAGGACAAAACACAATAATCAATGTTGGCTGGGCAAGTTTATGGACAACTAGTACTTCTTTACCAACTTATACCACCAGTACTACTTTATCATTTTTTCCTCTTGTTAAAAAGATTAAGGAGAAAAAAGACTAGTGAACAAGTACATTAGTGCAACCTTGGATGTTTGTGATGGCCGAACATGAGTTCTCTCTTCTCACTAGTGGGATTTGTGCATTGGAGGTGTAGGTGAGGGTGTGCAACATGGAGCAGGGAAAATGCTATCTGCAATAGTTACTGGATTTTTTGGACGGAAATATTGAATAAAAACTTGACTTTTTCAGATGTAAAAAAGAAAAAGTTCAGAATTGGCACTCAAGCACATGATAAGGCTTTCCCAACCATAGAGCCTTCCCACCAAGCCATGAACACACTTGTACTACAAATATGTTGCAAATTTTCTTTATACATTAATAAAATTTAGATAAATCAGAAATATTTTGCTTGGTTTGAATTTTTAACATATCCTACCAACAACATCAATAATCGAATGTTTTCAGCGAAATTTTGACGGTAAGTTTCTCCCTATGTAGAAGGGGATTTTCACATGGGACGAGGTGGGAACCGGCTTCTCCAAGCCACTAGTATAAGCCACCCCTTTGTATTGGCTTGGTTTCTTCTAGCAGAAACGAAAAGCCAAAATCAATTCGAATGGGACCTAGAGTCTTCCATCCAATGAAAAGTAAGCATTTCAGGCTAGTCAAGTCAACTCATGAGTCATGAGTCTTCGTATTTTATTACTTTTTTAATTATCCACCAGCCAACTCATAGCAGTCTTCTCCGGGTCTACTAGACAAACAACCGGCCATGACTCGTCAAACCTCTGTGTACTTGATCCATGACAAGGTGTTTACTTATCTATTGGACAAAATACAAAGTATGGTCTATTATTTTTAACTTTTAAATTAGTTGTTTGCTTTGTTTTTTAATAATTATTATTGATTATACTAATAAACTATATTTAAAAAACATAAGTTACAATTTTAAAAAATAGACCCTATATATATAGGATGGTAGGCATAGAAGGTAAAGACCAAACTAGCTCAGTATGTAACATTAGGGGTGCAATTGGAGTGGATACGGACGGATATCGCTCATCCTGTATCCTATTCCATATTTTTTTTCTCAGAACGGAGTCAGACACAGATAGTGTCGATTACCTATTTACCTCTTCCATATCCGCTCTGCGAGCCTTCAGTCGGTCAGAAATTATCCACTTCTTCACACAGGACATTGGACAGTAGGGTGCGATCTAAGTGAACACAGAGAGATTAATCACTGAGATATCGACGTAAGCGCACTCAGTATTCTCTGCATGTTTACATGTGACAATCTACCTATATGTTATGTTGTTCCTAAGTGAAGTCTCAACAAATTTCCTCATATCACTTGACATACGGATATATACGGACGGATACACTCATCACGTATCCTATTCCATATTTTTTTCCTCGGAGTCGGAATTGGACATGGATAGTGTCGGATACCTATTTACCTCTTCCATATCCGCTCCGTGAGCCTTCGGTCGGTCGGTCGAACGGAAATTATCCGCTCTGTTTGCACCCCTACATAATAGGGACAAAAGAAAATAAGACGGTTTTGGTACCATGGTGGCTTTTTAAAAAATCACTTATTTATTTTTCTTATTATGTCACAATTAGTTGAAAGCATATTTTTGAGATGTAACAGTAAAATTATACTAGGATAGTAAAGATTCTTTAGTCATCACACTCATCGCTTGCAATATTGTGGATGCTATTTGGACCACTAACATATTTATTAAAAGCATCTATAGCTATCTTCCAACAAGAGAACCCAACTTTTATAAATACATCATTTTAAATATGTTGGGTTGTGCTGGTTTCTTGAAAAGAAAACTTTCGATGATCGACTCATCAATCTTACAAAATAATATAAGAAAAATGGCTAAAATCTTTGAGAGAGAACAATGATACTCTTTATTGCTTATGAACTAGTTACATGTTTAACAAGGCTTGAGATTTTGCCCTAATAACAATGAATTGAATGAGATAAATTATCTTCATCATCCAGCCTTAAATACCAATAAAGAGACGTCAATTATCCATTGGGAAAGGTGCCTTATGGAAGCAGCGCGTTTGGTCTGGTGGTAGTTATTGTCAAAGAGAACGCCTTGATCGTCAATTATTATTAGCGGGAGACGAATGTGGGCAACAACCTCATGGCAATTGTTGGAAGAGACTCACCTTAGGGAGAGAGGTCTTACTTCCTGGGATATGGTGAATGATTTCTCTATGTGCCAGATAAGCCCTCTGAAGTCATGCGACCAAGGATTCTTCAGAAGGCAAGCCTTGAAAAATTCCAACCAATCGAGTTTTGTTTTTGTTTGGTTAAATATTTTTTACCTCAAGGTTTTCTTTGGTCTCATAGCCCTATTCTCTGCTGAGGTAAGAGAGCGGATCAAAATGATCTGTGTGAGGAAGCTCAACCAGAAGGTAGAGGTGCCCTCGATCTTGGCTGTTACGTCTCCAGAGGAGAGGATTGAAAGGCTTAAGATAAAAATGATAACCCTTTTCATCCATAGCATCGATCGGTGTGTTGTGATGTGCAAAGGGTCAGAACAGAGAGCGACGAGCCGTTTGAGAACTCGGGGGATGCGCCCTTGAGTCCTAAGAGAGGGCGAAGCGTGAGCAAGTCTTATGGATCTTTGGGATCAAACCTTGCTCCATCAATCACTACTCTGCCAGTTCTCCCGGTAGTCGCTTTGACTGCTTCTATGACTGCTCCAACGACTATGTAGACTCCCAACAGTGGAGTCTCAGAGGTAGGCTTCTACTATGACTCCAAAAGTTTTTCTTATAAGTCTACCCCTTCTCTTATAAGAAGGATAGAGAAAAGGCACCGATGAAAATATTTCTTGGATGAATGACTTCATCGCCGAGCTCATTTCAATCTGTGACCAGGCAAAAGAGAGGGACGAGCCGTTGATCAGAGCCATTATGACTGTAGAACTAAGTTCAACAATTGTGGGCTCTGAAGTGGTCATGGCCGACCATGTGGTCGTCTCTTAAGCACTGGAGGAAATGACTACTCCAATGGTTGAAGGAGTCACAACCTCCGAGTAGGTGGTCAGAGAAACTGCTTTCAACCACCCCATGGAGGATCCAACTAAGGATAAGCCTATCCAGTTAGAGGACTCAAAAGATTCGACCAGCTCTATCAATACAATACTAGTGAAGCTGGTCGGTAAGAAGAAAAAGAAAGCAAGCACTTTGGACTATGCTCTAGGGCGTTTTAACTTCAAAAAAAGAAAACCAGGTATGTACTAGTAAAAAATTCATGTAAATTCATACCTTTCGATTTTTTTTGCCATTCTAAAGTTTGATTAGTCCTGATCTGAGTGCTCTAGGGCGGTGTCCTTTTCCACACTATATTTCAACCAATTGAACTTATTAAACCATGTCCCTTGAAAGGATCACCACACTTTGCCATCCAATGTCTTTGAAAAGGCACGCCCAATTGCTTGAGTTGAACCATTCAACAAATATACCCTCCTCACTTGATCTCTAATTTTATTGGTGTAATCTTCTGTTGGTGTGCGATGCGCCGGATCAGCAATAATGTCATTAGGATTAAATTCTACTTGAAGCTTCATTGGTTGAGCTGCGCTCTCATTGGTTGGGAGAGTACCACTAGAATTGCTTGTGAAATAGTTACACAAAGTTCGTTTCTCCATTATAGCAAATCTATCAACCAAATATGACACATAAATTCTAATCAAAACATATAAATCATAATTTTAATCTCTAATAATTTAAGTTGGTCAGTGGCAATGATACACATAATCTCTAACTCTAAGAATTCAAGTTGGTCAATGTCAATAACTCAATATAAAGAATAAAAGAACTAAAGACTAGAGGTTTACCCTTTAACTCAGACGCTCGATCTTGGCAAGTCAACCTCTCAGTCTCGGGTCGACCGTCGATCGATGGCATCGGTCCAGGCCTCCAAGGGCCAAGGCACCTCTCCAAGTCCCCACTCCGGTCCCCCCTCTCAATCTCGAATCCAAGCAACAATTACAGCCTCAAACACCTCCCCAGCTTCCTTCTTCAGCTCTTCGGATCCCCCTGCGACAAGCACGCGTGGTGGTTCCTCAATCTCCTCACCCCTATTCTGCTCTTGCTAGCCTCCTTGCACGCCGGTCGTCTAGGATCTGCTCAGTGCCTCGGCTGTTGCCCGGATCTGCTTTGCTGACGTGAAGTCACCCGGATCTGCTCGGCCGCCATGCAGGAAGCCACAAAGCGCCACCAGGCACTATCAGCCGCCACCACCGCTAGGTGCATGCACATTTGTGCTCTCTATCCCTCTCGTCTCTCTTGTGCGTCTGTGGTCTATTGGTCACTCGGTCGGTCTGTGCATGGTGGTTGTGTCGTCTCGTTCGTCTGGGGTGGATGAAGAGTGATGAACTCGTCTCTACTAGGCTGGCCAAGCTTGGGGGGGAGGGGGTGCTCGGGGTGGCTTGAAGGGTGGGCTGAAGCCTAACGAACCCTCCCGATGGCTCCACTCCTATTAGTAGGCTCTTGGAGTTGATGGATCCTAAAACATGACAATGTTATCATGATATGGTTAGGTAAACTTTCTATTTAGAGGATGCTAAAATAATTTTCTTGTTATTACTAGTCGGGAGCAGGGGTGGACCTACAGTTGGTCATGGGTGTTCAGCTGAACACCTTTTTTTTTTGCAAAATACCAGCTATATATAGGTATATTAGATGTATATACTGTTAGTTGGGGTAAAACTATATATTTGTGCTCGCAAATGAATTTATCGCGCACGCCCTATACCTCGTGCGTGGCTTATGTAACATATTCGGCCCATTTTTCTTCCCACCTTAGCCCTCCTCATATAGGTCTAAAGAGGTAAAGATACAAATAAAATGCTGACCTTTGTTCTCTCTCTCTCTCCCTCTCATCTTGTGGCTGTCTGTGTGGGAGGTGGCTCCAGCCTTCAAGTGGCGAGCGGGCAGAGGCACGAGCTGTGGAGGTGAGCGACAACCGATGGACACGGCATCGCGATGGCAATCATGTGTGAGGCAGCATGAGACACGAGGCAAGCATGCGGCAGCGTGGGCGAGCAGAAAGGCATTGCAGGCAAGAAGCGATGGCATGACAAATAGGGAGGTAGGGAGCAGACAGTGAGAAGGTAGCAGCGGGGCGGCTAAGAGGGAGTGCGGCATTGGGAAGGGAGCAGCACCTCCAACTCACCATCATCGTCCTCTCTCCAGATCTAGGTGTGCTCTGCCCCCACTCCACTTTATTTCTTGCTTCACTCTGCTCTGCTATACTCTACTCTGTTTCGGCTTAGGTTCTTTCTAGAGTCTAGCATCTTCTTCATTCTTTCTAATAGATGCTGTATAAAATACAATCTTTGTCTTGGGCAACGGGAAAATAGTTGGACCCTTGTTACACATGTTTACATGCTAATTTTTGCTATGTTTTGCTCCATGAAAGAAATACACAGCTTCCTCTTACATGGGTAGTTCTTGCTAACGGGAAAAGAGCAAAAAAGGGCAACATCAGCGAAGTATGCAACTGTCATTAATCTCTATAATTTGCTATTTAATTCATGCCATTATGATCACCTTATGTTGCCCATTTCCTCATAAGAAATCATTAATTTCTATATTTTTTGTATTTTTATTATATGTGTATACATGTATCGTTGTATTAGTGTTTTTGGGGAAATGGTGTATCGCGGTATCGACGTATCCGAGCAATGTAGCTCCGAAGTCTGAATACATATCTTAAAAATCCTGTGTCTATCACTATTCGAGAGAGTATGGATGATTTGGTAGCTTGGCATTTTGATCCTAGCTTGAGAGCAACAATTCTCCATTATATATATATATATATATATATATATATATATATATAAGGTGTTAGACCATATGGAGAATTGTAGCTCCGAAGTCTGAATACATATCTTAAAAATCCTGTGTCTATCACTATTCGAGAGAGTATGGATGATTTGGTAGCTTGGCATTTTGATCCTAGCTTGAGAGCAACAATTCTCCATTATATATATATATATATATATATATATATATATATATATATATATATATATATATATATATATATATAAGGTGTTAGACCATATGGATAGGTCAAGAATATAGTGATGATGAATAATTGAGATTTGGGTTGTATTGAAATTTGCATTTGTGAAAGTTTTAGTCGTTGCACCTTTGTATCAAAGAGCAATCGGAGACTCCAGAGTACAGTAGCAGTCGGAGACCCTAGAGTCAGAGAGCAGTCAGGGACTCCAGAGTATTGATAGCAGTTAGAGACCCCAGAGTCTGAGAGCAATAGAAGACCCCGGAGTCAGAGACCCTTCGGAAGCTATAGTGAACCAGTCATAAGCTACAGTGAATCGGTTGTAAGCTATAGTGAACTGGTCAATAATCGTAAGCTACAATAGCTGGTCAGTAGCCGGAAGCTACAATGACTGGTGGATGGTCGTAGCTACAATACCTGGTCGGTAGTCGTAGCTATAGTGCCTGGTCGATAGTCGTAACTACAGTACCTGGTTGGTAGTCAGAGCTACAGTGACTGGTTGGTGGTCGGAGCTAGAGTGCCTGGTCGATGGTCAGTAATCATCAGGCTTCGAGTGTTACAATTCTTGTGATCTATGAGTACTCCGAGTTCTTGTAATCTTCGAATATTCATGTTGGGCCAGTGGTCTAACTGGCTTGTGCATGGCGGTCAGACTGGTTTTTCTGGGTGGTCTAAGGTTGATTTTTGAAAAGTGTGGAAATTGAGTTCGTGGTGATTTGATTCGTGGTTATGGTTAGACAAGGGTTTGATATGCATGTGTAGACTAATGTTGGTCAAGTTGGAGAGAACTTGTTCTGAGAAAATATTCTTTGGTCTTGCATGTGCAGGTTGAGCATGGAGATGATCATGGTCGATGACGAGGAGGACCGGGACTAGAATGAGAAAATCTGAGGTTCAGGCGGTTGATGATGTCACGAGGTGGTCGGGCTCACACTGGAGCACATGGATATTAAAGGTGGATGATGCGTAGAGAAGATACAGAAGGTGCGGTCCTAGAAGTTTTGACATATGATAAGGAGATATGGAAGGTGTCCATAACTGGAAAGATTAGAGATAAAGGAAAACTCGTGTTTGGAAAGGTTTTGGGTCCCTTGATTTTCAGAATCAGATAGGATTTCGTGTCCGTGTTGATGAGGATACGATTTGGGGCATTAGCATATAAAAGCGCAGAGAGACTAAGTGTTATTGTTCGATTTTGGGTATGGCTTTGGAGAGAAAGCTTTGAAAGTTTTTGTGCTAGGGTTTGAGAGGTGCCGTGAGGGCACTTTATAGCCATAGAACATGATTCAGAAATAAAAGACCAGATCTATTCTAGAAAAGTTAGTCTGTGCTGGCGGCATGTTTTCTAGGCATTGTCTTCGACTCATTCTCGTTTCAAGCAATGCGTGGTGAATTAGTGTTCCTCCGTTGACTTCACTTTCTTTGATCGCGCGCTGAGTCGTCCACTCGATCGCCGCCAATAGCATCGGTAGGGAGAGCAGACCAGAGCACGTCAACTCGAAGGCACTGAATTCTTAAGGCATAGGTGATCGAGAGGTTCTGCTCCTGGTGTCGAAGTTCGAGTACGTGCAAATTGGTCAAAGATAAGCGAGCGATCGAAGACCGAGCGGTCGAAATTTTCATCGAGCACTACAAGATTATAAAAAATGGAGGCAATCATTCACCTTATCTTATTACGGTATTTGATTCTACAGAAGGTGTTAAATCAGCACGTGGCTTAGGCGTTAAATGCAGGATAGCAGGTACTAGATTGGATGAAGATTTGGAATGTAGGCATGTCCTGGTGAAATTCATCACTTACTATGGAGGTTAGCGAATAACAGTATGTCTGGCTTTCTTTAACGTGAAAAGACGTGGCTACTAAGGGTCTTTGTTTATGGATCTGTTTTAAGTGGTCATATCTTTCGGTTTTTGATTTTTATCTAAAATTATACTATAATCGTTGTTAACTTTTTTAAACCATTTAATTAAAAAAAGGAAAACAAAAATATTATTATATATTAACGGATAATATAAAGAAAATGATAAAAAAATCAAAAAGACAAAAATCAAAATTAAAGAACCTACGTGTTTATTTTGCTCCGAGAAAGTAAAAAACATAAGCCAAGAACGACTCCAGCTATAACATGATACTGCAGCAGGTCGCTAGCATCGGGTAGCAGCACCCTGCCGCATTGTGGATCCATGCATGGCAGGCTAGTATAATTAAATTGGGCAAACCTTTTGCATAGAAAATCACATGGTATGGATCTATCCGTACATGATTTTACGAAATTTTCTTTAAAAATACTTTAGGCATCTATCTGTGCATGGTAAAATTTTTACTTTTTAGCCCAAAATTTAAAAGTTTTTTACATATGAACCCCTAGAGAAAGATTTGCAGAAATAGACCCTTAGTACGACGCCAAAGGATATGACGCTTAGAATACATAGCACGGCGCCATATACTTTGGTGCCGGGCGTGGACACATAGGATCCATGGTGACATAGCACGGCGCTAAAGCACATAACGCCGCTAACCACGGCGCCAAAGCATATAGCGTCGTGCTAACCATGGCGCCAAAGCAAATGGCGTCATGCTATCTAACCACGACGCTAACGGCCGTGGCGCCCACCCCCCACTCCTCTCTGCGCCCACCCCCCACTCCTCTCTGCGCCCTGCGAACACACACACACACAGCCGCCCACCACCCCCGCTCTCCCCCCTCCAAATCCACTCGAATCCGTTGGTTTTTCTCACGATTTTGCTTCAAAATCGACCAAACAAGGTGAACTCCTCCCCCTCCCTTGATTTTTTCCAATAGATATAGTTTATGTGAGGTACATTTCGTGGGGCAAGATTTGAAATCTTAGATGAAATTAGTTGGATTTAGCTCGGTTTTAGATTGGATTAGCGTTGAATATGTGTAATGTAAGAGTATTTATGGGTGTAGATTCGTTCTTAGGGTTTGAATTGAGTAAAATTGATGAATCCATGTGCCCTAGATTCAGAAATAGGAAAATGGGTAGAAGTGATGAATGTGATAGAGAAATTTGCGATTAGTGATATTAGTAATTTAGTTTATCCGATATGGTATATCGGTTTTTGTTAAAAGTTATAGCATTTTGTTATTGTAGCCGATTCGACTGAGGTATGTTTGCTTGTCGTGCTATAGATAGATAAGCTTGTGACTTTACACCATGGTGGAACTGTGAAGAGAAATGACAATGGGGGTGTTGATTTGGAGGGTATGGAAGAGACCACGTTGCTATTTAGTTTACGTCCGTCGCATGGTGGGGTCATTTGTTGCTTGAAAGAGAGGCTGGGGTGGACAGATGAGTATGGTGATGTCGTTGAGCATGGTGAAAGAGAGGCAGCAGTAATAGAGAACGTTAAGCTAAAATGGCACTACACAATCAAGTATAAGAACGTTGGTCATTTGGCGCCGGGCTAAGGGTCCATTTCTGTAAATCTTTTTTACAGGGGTCCATATGTAAAAAACTTTTAAATTTTGAGCTAAAAAGCAAAAATTTTGGTCTGTGCATGCATGCATTTAACTGCCTTTGCATTAATCACTTTGCACATAGCTGTTGCGGTACATGACTGCAGGAGATCTTGGGCTGATTGATTTAGCATTGCAGCAAGTTTTTTTTGCAAACTGGCCTCCAAATGCATGCTTTTTAAATTTAGCTTCCTTGATGATCATAGGAGCAACGACAGACAATGTGCCACATGTAGAGTTTCTTCATCGAGGCAAGTGGTAGAACTACGGCGACGACCAGTGCGGTAGGCATCGACAAAGTGCGGTAGGCGTGGAGCTGCAGGCGGGTGCCGTGCCCCCTAGGCACGTAGGTAGCAGGCTGGTCCTATCTATTGTAAATATTACAATATAAGCAAATATTCATATTTAATTCTAGCATAATTAAGAATAATTGAAGCACATTTCCAGCAGTATATACATGACAGAAACTGCATATAAAGATGTAATTCTACCATATCAATTATACAAGATCATATAGCCAATCCTTGTAATAAGAATACTGCCTTAATAAGCATGTAAAACATTTTTATGAAACAAAGAATAACTATAACCAACATAGAACTCAAGTTTTAGTTTGACGTTGTTTAGTACTCTCAGATGTAGGTTACACAAGATATAATCTTGGCCGTCCTACTACTATGGTCTGTACTCTTCACGAATTGAATATGCCAAGTGAGACTCAAACTTTGAGCTCTAAAAGAATTAGACAAAATTAAATTCACATTATCAACAATATATATATATATATATATATATATATATATATATATATATATATATATATATATATATATATATATATATATATCTTCGACCAGTAGACAAGACAATGGCAAGTGATCCTCGGCTTGGGCTTTTGGCAACATGGCCTAGGTGCGGCGGGGCGCGATGCGGGCATGGCCTGAAGTGGCTGCAATGCGGGCACGGCCTAGGCGTAGCGATGGCTTGGCAGCAGCAGTAGACCTAGGCATGACGGCGACGCTGGGGTGGCGGTTAGGGTTTGGCAGCCTCCCCTGCCCCCTCCTTGTAAGGCCTAATCCAAGCCTATCTCCCTTCTGTTTTTCTTACATGTTTTTTCATATTCGTGAGTAGGTCCTTATGGGGGTTTGGTTACGGGGTATTACAATGTCACTAAATCATATTTCCAGTCAAAAAATTTTATCACATCAAGTTTAATTAGGGAGATAAGACATCGCATAAGCGGCAAACGGGGTACTAGGTACGGGTTTTGTGTCTTCGAGCTTACCTTGAGACCTAAGCCTAGTTTGTACCATAGTTACCAAGAAATGTGGTTCGTCTGAGTCACGACACAGGATTGGAGTTCACAATTCGTCAATTTTCCTTCCAATGTCCACTGCAAACACGAAACATGAACCCTAAATTAGTTCGGGTTCAACAAATCCAGATAAGATTAAGGGGATGTATAGCGAACCTGGTAACTATCGTCTGCACAATAAGCCTTGTGCATCTTACATCTATAGAGCTCCTATACATCCCACCTAAAAAAACAATTCAGATTGACATGAAAAATTCCAAAAAGGAATTGATAGGTCATGAAATGACGATGGTGTAGCATTAGGCAAAATTTCGACCCAAAACTTGACGCATATTAGGCCTCGGCTCTGGTCCTCGGCTATGTTGGCCCCTCTCGCCGATCTAGCTGCTGCCGTCGCCGCTGCCAACGCGATCGCGCTTGTCACTCCTCCGATCGTTCTCAACCCCTACTATAGGGTCGTCTTCAAGTCCCATGTGCCGACCACCCTCAATCTGAAGACAACAAACTACTCCCGATGGTCCAAATTATTTCAGACCATGTGCGCGAAATTTGGCCTCCTCTCTCACACTAAACGCACCGACACAGTGCATCGCGTCGAGGCTAACTGGGCCCTTGCCGACTCCGCCGTACTTAGCTGGTTGTATAGCTCCGTCTCCGACGTCAAGAGACCGCACGTGACCTTTGGGTCGCGATTGAGGTGTTGTTCCGCGACAACAAGGAGTCCCGCGCAATCTTTCTCAACAATCAGTTTCACTCGCTCGTCCAAGGCGATCTGTCCATCGCCGACTACAGTCAGCGGGTGAAGGTCCTCACCGATGAGCTACGCGACACCGCTACCTCATCAACGATACGCAGCTCATCCTCAACCTGCTGAATGGCCTCAACCCGCGCTTCTCCACCACCGCGGACGGCATCGCCAACTCCGTACCGTTCCCTTCCTTCGCCAAGGCGCGATCCATGCTCGCTCGCAAGGAGACTCACCTCAGCAACAAGGCAAAGATCACCACCACCACGGCCCTGCTCGCCTCCGGCGGCTACTCCGGCTACACGTCATCAACCACCACTCTGGTCGCCACTGCGCGTGACGGGCGTCGCGGCGGCCACAATCGTCGTGGCAAGCAGGGCAGGTCTAGCCGTGGCGCCATTGCCGGTTTCCAGGGTGGCCACGTACCACCATCTCCAATGACTGGTCCCTGGTTTTGGTTCAACTCGTGGACTACCCCTACTGGTCGTCAGTGGCGTCGCTCGCCCGCTCCCGGCCTCCTCGGCGCTTCACCTTAGGCTCATACCGCCTTCACGCCGTCCCAGCCTCCCACCCCGCAGACCTAGGATCAGCAGGGCCTCATCACCGCGTTGAACCAACTGGTCGTCCAAGGACATGACGGCTGGGTCATGGACAGTGGTGCCACCTCCCACATGATGACAGACGATGGTATACTCCTCTCTTCCCACCCCCCACCTCATTCGGTCATCACTGTTGGCAACGGTTCCCGCCTCCCTGTAGTTTCTCGTAGTCACACGTTCCTTCACACACCATCCACTTGTTTTGTTCTTCACAACACTCTAGTTGTTTCTAACCTAGTTCAAAACCTTCTTTCTGTTAGACAGTTCACTTATGACAACCATTATTCCATCGAGTTTGACGCTTTTGATTTTTCTATTAAGGATTCCCAAACGCAGCATGTGATGCTTTGCTACGATAGTGCGTGCAACCTCTACAGTATCCCTCTAGTCACCACCTCAACTCCACCCAGCACCCACCTCGCCATCTCCTAGTTATGGCATCGGTGTCTTGGTCATCCCAGCGTCGCCTGTCTCGACACCCTCAACAAAAAATCGCTCATCTCATATAATAAAGTAGACCGCTCTCTTTGCCAGAGCAATTATCATCCATGACAGAGAATTTTGCTAAAACCTATCTTTGCATCCAAAATAATCTAATCATCCTCCAATGATTGAGAGTAATTAAATATGTGCACTCTTATTAAATTATAACTCATGTTTCTAGTAAATCATCATTATCAATCCTCTTTAATAAGTTTGTGAATTGCTAACTTGATCCTAACCATAATCAGATAAATAGCCAATTCCAAACTATAATTAAATTTGGGAAAATACTCAGATTCAAGTATCTGATAAATCACCTTCTCTGGCAATCTTTCTAAATATTCATAAGTCTTGTTTTACTCTTGGAACTTCCTTGATAAATATAAAATAATATAAAAGAAGTTATAAAGAAAAAGATCAAGCCCTGTATCTTGAACCCAGCAGAAAGATCCTGCGAGTAATCCTTTGTTCAACTTCTCCTTGTTTCTTAAAATTTTTCTCACGGTAAAGCTATCTAACCAAATCCTCCCTTCACTCAAATCCGTTTCAACCCCTCCCTCTCTACTCTCAATTTATAAGCAATGTTAATAAACTCAATTAAATTGAGATATGCTTTTGCCGCTATTTGGATTTATTTGGTTTTCCCTTCTATTGCTACGTATTAGAAGCTACAGTTTGAAGACGACAAGTTCAAGCGAATTCAAATTTTGGTGGAGGGAGAATTCAAGACTTAACACGACTGATTGGTTAAGCAAGCTTTGAATTAAATCAAGACTGCGGTAATTAAGCAAGGCAAGTCATCACTTTGATCATATTGATCCTACATTTTACAAAAGTTATGTTCTTTCAAATTATCAAAAATTGCATTCTTACTTGTTATGCAAATTTATGTCAAATATAAGGTAGATATTGCCCTTTTTATGATACCAGTATTATTATGGCACTCTTTACCGCTTGATTCAACTAATTCCTTGTCACCCTAGATTTTATTGGTATCTTTACTAGCTAAGTCATTTTTACTGTCAAATGAATCTAAAGCTAGGGCATTCAATTGTCCGACTCATCATTACTTCAATCATGTGAAATTGTTTTGAGCAGTCATTGGATGTAGATGACTGATAATTTGGTACAGCTTATCTTTCCAAAACCCTAAAAATTGCTTACCTGTCTGGGCGGTTTGTGAGAGTGGCTGGTGGAGGTAACATTTAGGTTTGTGGTAAACACTGCTTGGACGAATTAAGGACTTTGTATGACCTCTCCATATAAAATAGTATAAACCACAAGCTGGCAAAGTGTAGGCTTGGCTGAATAATTTACTAAACCCTTGAAGGCATCTCACAGGTCAGTCAGGTGTATGGTGGGGGTGCAGGAGACCAAAGAAGGTTCTGCTTGAAGGGACACCAAGTAAAGGTGATGTGCGACGTATAGGGTGACGTTGTGGAAGAAGTATCCAGCTGCGCAGCAACTATGAGTGACATCCCGCACAACCTATGGGTTCAACCCCATGGGGGTGAGATGCTTAGGGGGAAAAGTATTGTAAAGGCCAAGTGATGATCTCTCGATCTATATAACTAAGGAATTATATAGGCCAATCGGGTTGATTATCTCTTGGGGGTACAGTTGTACAAACTCTGCATAGTCTAATAACTATTCGAATAGTCATGCCCACGGTCAAGGGCGGACATGGGAACATTCTCGAGTTAGTTCTATTTCAAAAATCTTTTGTGGGAGGGAAAAAATCTATCAGAGGGAGGTACTCTGGCTTTATCGTTTCCTGGACGGACGTACTCTAGTGGCTATAAAAATCTAGCATTGGTGGAGGTATCCATATACTGTAAAAGGTGGATGTAATCTGCGCTGTTATTACTATTGCATTTCTCTCTTTACAACTTACATTCTGGTTAAAATTGCTAAGTCACAGGAATTTTATTTATGATATTGGAAAGCTGCTTTAGCAAATAAAATAACCTCAAGCCTCCTTTTCACAACCTTGCATGTATTATTAATAGTGTTGCATTCTGTGTGATGGTTTGTTGAGTACAATTTGTGCTCACTGTTGTTTAATTATTACCCTCCAGTCAATCAAGAACAGAAGAAGAGGCCCTGCAATGCTTCAAAAGGGTCGACAAAGCTGGTATTCAAGAAGGCCATAGACGTAGGTCGCGAAACCCCAGTTGGCTGCCTGTAGGCAAGTCCTGATGGTTCCACTTGTGTGAAGATTTCCGCTGCTGCATTCTCAACTTTTCGGCCTATTCGGCCCATGTAAGTTATTACTGTATAAATTACACTTCTGCTTAATATGTTTTTGATATACAATGATGTATCTGTGAGCACTAGCTACTGATCCACGGAATAGTGCAGAAATCACAGAGGAATTTGGAATGAATAATTCCGGTTCTGACAAATAGGTTGATTCTCTTATGGCTTTTGTCTTATGAGTTTTGAATTCTGATTGTTCGTGAGAAAGATGATACAAAAAGAGAGACAGTCGCATACGATTTTAGCTGGTATAGCTGAAGTTGGTACAATGTCTACTACAATCAACTTGTAGACCTTGCTTTAAAAAGATACACCGTTTGAAAGTTAGATTGTAGCAAAAGTTAAAAACCACAAACAGCAAGCCTAAAGAGAAACCAGCCCAAATCTCCTTTTCAAGATAGGCCCTAATTTATGTCGGAACAACACATGGACACACTGGTTGTATACTCATGCAGTTACAAAATAGTGATGTTTTGGGTTATGTACAATCAAAATTTATAAACTTTAATTATTTGTATCTTCCTAAATGTTTAGATTAAACACATAAAAAATATAAGTAGATTTTCCTATAAAAGTATTTCCATAGTACTTCTTCTATTGATTTTTATAAGTCACTGTTAGACTATATGGCCAGGTCTAGACTATTTTAGATGATGAATAATTGACAACATTGGTTATGGTATTACTTATGGTGTGTTGCTTCTTTATATGATTTGTGATAGTATGGTGATATGATAATATTGCATGATACGGTTGTGTGAGGTATTGTGCGGATTGACTTGAGTCAAGTCGTGGACTTATGCTCGTACGCGGTTGTGTCTATATTCATGTGCGGGTGTTGCTTGAGGCGGAACATGGTCGATGACGGGATTGAAAGTAGGTTCGGGTGGAACTGAGGTTTCGGGACTAAGTTCAGAGAGGAACTAAGATCCTATCGGTCAAGAATGCCATGCGGGATGTTCAGACTAGAGAACAATGCGCATGGAAATGATGCGTGGAGAAGATACAGGAGGTGCGATCCTGAAAGCTTCGACACGTGGAAGGTTGGAAAAATCAGAAGCGTAAAAAAAAGGTATAAAAACCCCATGTTACGAAGGGTTTTAGGTCCCTTAAAAAGTAGTGAGCTAAAAAGTTTGATTGAGGCAAAAAGACCCAGGATGAGTTGTATTAGGGTTAAGAGTTTTTAAAAGGGTTAACAGTAGCTGGAAATGTGTAAAAAGAGATGTAACGTGAGAAATAAAAAATAAGCAGTGCACGGCCTTTTGTTTGGCCGGGCTTTTCGAAAAGAAAAATAGCATGCGGTGCCGTGATCTTTCGTAAAGAAAGAAAAAAAGAGCGGCGGCCGTAGTATCGGAGATACAAAACAAAAAAGGAAGGTGCAGTGCCGTGATTTCAAAAAGGCCAGCGTTCCGGAGAACAGAAGAAGACGGCGAGCAAAGTGTCCGATCCGTGATTTGGAAGCAAAGAAAAAAAAAGGGGCGGCGTGACGGTGAAGTGTTTGAAGAAATACGGCGGCTGTTTCAGATCATGGCCGTGGCGTTTTGAAAAGAAAAAGAGAACGTGGCTTGGACGTGAGTTCTCGGCAAGAAAAGAAAAGCTTGTGGCGGCGCTGAGAAAGATTACAAGGAGTAGCGACTAGAAGTTCGGCGGCTCCTGTTTGGTCTGGCCGAAAATTGGTGATTAGGCGCGGCAGGTTTTTTGCAGGGAGGAAGTCTGGCCGTGACTTTTTGCGCGTAAGAAATCAGAAGACAGCAGTGTGGTGATTCGGTAGAAAAGAAGAAGACAGAGCAGCGTGCATTCAGGAAGGAAAAAGTAACGAAGGGGAGATCTACGAAAAAAAATCTTTGTAAGGCCTGCTGCCGTGACTTTTGGTGATCTTTATGGAACTAGTAAGTTTTATTATTAGTTATTTTCTAATTAGTACTCGATGCGTACTATTATACTTTCCTTTTAGTTGGATTACTCCTATTTATGGAAGGTTATTATTAGTTTTGTTAGAGTAAAAATAAGAAGGGTGCAGTGTCATCTGAAGTAGAAGGAACTGAAGAAAATCTAAACTGAATGGGCTATAAGAAAATCCTATTTTCAAGTCAGCAGACAACAAAGTTCAAGTTAAATTTTGCATCAAGTGTAGATCAAAATTTCCTCTTCATAGAAATTGCAGACTGAAACTCTCTTCTTACCACCCACCTTCCGTCCCAGTTCTTGTATGATGGAAATTGTCAGTTGTCGCTACTTGAGATTCATCTGCTAAATAGGTTTAAATAGGTTTTATGTTTGGAGGTGAGTCTTAAAACTTATTTTTAGCTTTCGCAATCATTCACCCCCTCTGATTGCCTATCTCAGTGTGAATCGATCCTACAGTCACCCACGAATTACCTAAACTTTATAATATTTGACCAATAATTATATCAAAAACATACTTTCTTTGGTCGCAAAAATATATGGTTTTAGATATCAACAAGCTCTTAGAACACAACTTTGATCATTAATTTCTATTATAAATATATTTATCAAACCTAATAAAAGTATAATATTATAACAATGCTTTTCAAGATAGATCTACCAAATGATTTTCATATATCCAAACTAAACATTTAAAAAGATATCTATAGCTAAAATTTTGAAACTTTGACCATACATATTCCAAAAGACATGTTTTTGTGACTAAACGAAATATAGGCTAGTGACACAATAGTGGTACTGTTAAATTTGTTTTTGAATTTATTTTCATATGATTATGACTATGTTGTTATTAAGAATATATCTAAAAGATATTAATGATCAAAGTTTACTTTTAATGACCATGCAAAGTCAAATGATGTTCTACAAAAATCAACAGAGTACATAATTTAATTAGGTTTTAAATATATTAAAATAGAAATTAACCATTAAAGTCAAAGTTGTACTTTGTAGACCTAACGTGCCCAACATCACTCTTTCCTGACAGGCAGAATTAAATGGACAGGAACAAACAATCAATCAATTAAAATTAATACATGGTCAACCAGAACAGAGGGCACAAGTGCCTAAACTCTTTAAGAGTTTAAAAGAAAAGGAGTCAAAACGCTTTTTATGAAACTTATTATGGGGTGTCATTTCGGCTTAAGCTTATTGGCTCGGCTTATTTTTCACTATTTATAAATTTTATCTTTTTTATTTTTTTTAATTTTTTGAACTTTTTAACCGGGTTTTTCTGCATTCATTTGCATTGCTCATGATGGGCTAACTATTTTTAAAAAAAATTTTAAATTTAATTATGTTAAATAAACCAACATTACTTACAGTGCAAAATAAGTCAGCTATAATAAAAATAAACTATAAGTCATATCTTATTAAGGCCAATTGAGCACCATGTCTCCTCACATAATTAAATTTTTTAAATTTAATTATGTCAAATAAGCTAACTCAGTTATAGTAAAAAATCATAAGCCACCGTCATTCCGAACACCCCTAAGCATAAGCCATGAAATTGCACAAATCGTACCAGAGTATGGTACAAATCATGTCTCCCTCACAATACAGCAATGTCAACCTCCCTCACAGCCCTCACAAAAAGTACATCAATTTCTCGAGCAAAGAGAAACTTCGAAAAGAACTACCTCCAAAAACTACATTTCTAAAAAAAATTGCAAAAATTTCTGGCTCACCAGAAGGTATTCCATTGGTATCATTCTCGACTTGCCGAATGAGCTTGGCTTGCTAAAGCTAATCTTTGACCTGTTGACGGGCATCAGCGTGGGACCTGTCAATTGAAAAATGTTAGGAAGCTCAAATTGTTGAATATCTAGTTAATTTTTGGCATATTTTAATCCAGAAATTCAGCATATAAAACATTACATACAAAAGCATAAGTGATTCAACAATGATGTATTCATATTCGTTTACGAACAAACTAATAGCAACACCTATTAACATATTCATAGCACACAGAAACAAATACACCAGAGAAGTTTTGTGTTATACCTCGGGCGGGCGCTGTTGGTGACACCGGAGGCGCCGTTACCATCAGTCGACATGATGGTCTATTCGATGTAGTCGATCGAGTCGTGATGCAGGACGAGGCGTGATGCAGGAAGATGTTCGCCGTGCAGTCTCGCGAACAGTTCACCACCAGGAAGTAGATGACGTACTTCGCAGATTGAGTAGTCGCGCCAATGCGCTCCCCAAAAACTTGATTGCTCGTCTACCCATGCAGGTACGCAAACGGACGGAGTTTCGGAGGCCTACTCGCCCAGAACCCTTTGCGCGCAAGGTTCTGGACCGGAGAATACTGAGCACAGCCACAAAATAGAACCAGAATACTCTATTTCATCCCGAATGGAGTGGAGAGCCTTTTTTTATGCTCTGTACTTTTGTAACAGCAAAAACGAAGAGCCAGAGTAACTGCAGCCATTAGTCACTAGTAACTGTAGCCATTACTCGAAAGTAACCGCAGCCATAATTCACTAGTAACTGTACCGTTACTGCCAGCCATTCGTTAATACTATTTACTGCGAGTCAGTGCGTTACGATTTTCGAATAGATAAAGAAAAACGCACACGCACCCGACACGCCTGCGCGCACGCACACGCACACGCACGGCATGGCATGGCTCTGCTCGGCTCGGCATGGTGAGGCGAGCGAGCGAGCGAGCGCGCGTGCGTGTATTGGCTCTTTCCAATTCCACAAGGGGGTTACCACGTTCCACCGTTTAAAGTGGTGTAACTCCCATTCAACTCTCCATATGGGGCTAAACAGTTTTTCCATGTGGGCCTACGAATTTCATTTGATTAATTGCTAAATTAAAATGGACCAAGTCCAATTAATCCAACAATCCCCACCAAATTTCAAGGCACACGAGAAATGCTCTCAGTTCTGCTGTTGTTTGATATACCAGTGTTTCAATGGAGACTGTTAAGTTGAACATCCACCTAGGAAAGGAGTTACACTCATCCACAACTGAACAATAGACTATGCCTTGAATTGACAGTTTTGTGCGAACAAGCTTTACCCAGTTCCTTTACTAGTACTAGGCTGCCTAAAGCATCCCCTCTGGTTGGAGCGTATAAGTCATACTCCATGCCTTTTCATGAGTATCTAGAGATCACCTAAATCTCATAAATCGTGACCAGTGATCGAACTCATATAGGTGTGTTCCTTCTAAGATGTCTGTAGGCCGACATCTCCGCTCTAAATAAGCCACTCGGATCACATTGAGGTAAAACCAACCTGCCATACTGAATAGAAGAGAAGCGCATCATTGAAGAAATGAGCCTCGTAAAGGTCTCTCCTCGACCAACTAACGGCTTGTTTCATCATCCTACTTCACGGATCTCCGATCACGTAGAACAAAGTTACCACCGTGGTATGACTCATGTGGGTCTCGAGCCCATCTCACTCGATGCACTATGTATCACATTACGTGATAAACTCTTTGTAAATTGGTCGCCAGATTATTAGTCGTCGGACATAGTCGGCGCTATCACTTGAGTTTTTCACTTTACGGCGGACTTCAACCGCCTCTTAACATGACTAGATGACTTCATGTTGTCCTTAGAACTGTTCACCTTGATAATTACAATCGATTATCACATTCATCGATAGCCGGTATCGGTTTTTCAACCACCGCAAATCCATAAGGAGTTCGCGGCCACTCGGCCTCAACGATTCGGTATCTAACGCTATGAGTTCTCGCTTCCATGGTTGACCTCGTTAAGATGGTCCGCTTGCAAGACTTCCAGAAACAAAGACCACCTCCAAGTGTGAACACATATCCACTGCGTGGCTTTTATCTCATCGACATCGAGATCCGGTTTGAATCATCAGAGCCCTCCGGTACCTTTGGGTATCAAAGATAGTGAATACCATAGCTCACGGTTGCTTTTAGATAGCGCATTACTCTCTCAAGAGCACGCCAATGATCATCTCCTGATTTGAAACAAATCGGCTTAGCTTGCTCACAAGAAACGAGATGTCGTCTCGTAGCACTAGCTAAATACATCAATGAGCCAATGATCCGGGAGTATCTCAATTGATCCTTGTTATTCTTTGGTTTTTCCTCAATAACACACTAGGATCATAAGGAGTAGAAGGTGCTTGCGCATCACTATAACCAAAGCGACTCAAGACCTTCTCTACATAGTGAGATTGCACAAGTGTAACCCCACCATCACCTCCACTCAGTAGCTTAATGTTAAGAATCACATCAGCCACTCCCAAATCTTTCATCTCAAAACTCTTGGACAGAAAGTCCTTGACCTCCTCAACCACATTGAGGTTGGTCCCAAAAATCAGTATGTCATCAACATACAAGCACAAGATCACTCATTCTCCCCCACCATAGCGATAGTACACACATATGTCAGCTTCATTCACAACAAAGCCAGCAGATATCAAAGTTTTGTCGAACTTTTCATGCCACTGCTTAGGTGCTTACTTTAGGCCATACAAAGACTTTAACAACTTGCACACCTTTCCTTCTTGACCTTCTATCACAAACCCGTCTGGCTGATCCATATAAATCTCCTCCTTCAACTCTCCATTTAGGAAAGCTGTCTTAACGTCCATTTGATGAACGAGCAGACCATGAGAGGCAGCCAGGGCAAGTAGTACTCGAATTGTGGTCAATCGGGCAACAGGTGAATAAGTATCAAAGAAATCCTCGTCTTCTTTCTGGGTATAACCCTTGGCCACAAGCCTTGCCTTGTACTTTTCAATTGTACCATCAGGCCTAAGCTTTTTCTTGAAAATCCATTTACATCCTACAGGTTTACACCCATAAGGACGGTCAACGACCTTCCAAGTTCCATTAGACATAATAGAGTCCATCTCACTCCGTACTGCTTCCTTCCAATAGTCAGCGTCAGGAAAAGAATATGCCTCTTCCATGGTTCTTGGAGTATCATCCACAAGGTATACAATGAAATCATCACCAAAAGACTTTGCAATCCTCTGTCTCTTACTCTTTCGAGTAACCTCATTGTTATCCTCCTCAGATTTTCCATAGGCGTTTCTCAAGCATGTTCTATCGGCACAAAAGAATCAAGGAAATTATAGGTTCTTGACTAGATGAGCTAGGTACATCATATTTCATAGGAAATTCATTCTCAAAAAATGTGACGTCTCTGGACTCTATGATTGTACCAACACGCATGTCAGGTACTCTAGTTTTTATAATTAAGAACCTATAACCCACGTTGTGCATAGCATAACCAAGAAATACACAATCTATAATTTTTGGTCCAAGTTTGCGCTTCATGACAATTGGCACGTTAACTTTGACCAAACATCCCCAGGTGCGCAAGTATGAGAGAGACAATTTCTTCTTTTCTCATTCCTCGAATGGTGTTACTTTTTTATTCTTTGTAGGAACTCTATTCAGGACATGACACGCGGTCAATATAGCCTCACCCCACCATTCCTTAGAAAGTCCCGCAGTGTCTAACATAGCGTTAACTAAATCAGTTAGAGTGCGGTTCTTTCTTTCGGCAACCCCGTTTGATTCGGGAGAATAGGGAGGCGTCCTCTCATGAATAATTCCATGTTCCTCGCAGAATAAAGTAAACTCATTCGAAAAATACTCTTCCCCACGATCAGACCTTACCCGCTTGATTTTCCTCTCAAGTTGGTTTTCTATCTCATCTTTATAGATCTTAAAGTAATTTAACGCTTCATCTTTTGTTTTCAATAAGTACACATAGCAAAATATAGTGCAATTATCTATAAGCGTCACGAAATATTTCTTCCCACCTTTAGTCAACACGCCATTCATCTCGCACAAATCGGAATGAATGAGTTCTAACGGTGCCAAATTCCTCGCCTCTTTCGCTGCCTTGTGAGGCTTGCGAGGTTGTTTCGATTGAACACACGCATGGCACTTAGAACCTTTGACCAAAGTGAATTTCGGGATTAAACTCATATTAGCTAAGCGCGTCATACACCCAAAATTAACATGACAAAGTCGTGAATGCCAAACATTAGATTGATCATCATCGTTGCACACATGGTTTACAAATTTATTATAGGAATCCATCAAAGAAAAACGGAATAAGCCTCCGCTCTCATAGCCTTTAACAACAAATATTCCATACTTAGACACGACACATTTATTGGACTCAAATGCAAGCCTAAAACCATCTCTACACAATAGAGATCCGCTGACAAGATTCTTCTTTATGGAGGGGATATGCTGCACATTCTTCAGTTGCACGGTCTTTCCCGAAGTAAACTTCAGATCGACCGTACCAACACCATGAACAGCTGCATGCGATCCATTTCTCATCAACAAGGAGGAATCTCAACAGACCTGATAAGATAAAAACAAGGAAATATCAGCACACACATGAATATTAGCACTAGTGTCAACCCACCACTCAGGTCATTGACAAACAGAAAGAACTGTAGGTAAATAATTACCGTGCACTCGATGTTCCTCCAAAGATTACTAATAACCATGTTGGCGGACTTCTTTGCTTATCCTGCGGTCCGACAATCCTTAGCCCAATGGCCAGAATCACCGCACACAAAGCATCCGCCCTTTCCTTTGCCTTTCTTCTTAAACTCAGTAGTAGCCTTGGGCTTGACAATAGGCTTATTTTTCTTCTTATTGTGGGAAGTCTGAGGGTTCTTTTTCTGCACCAAATTGGCACTAGAACCTCCCTCAGCAAAGAACTTTCTTACCACGAGTATCTTTTGCTCCTCGCTTCTCTTCAACACCAAGAGAGCCAATGAGATCAAGAACATCAACTCCCGCCTCTTGTGTTTTAGAGAGGTAGCAAAATCGACCAAGAAGGTGGTAACTTGGCGATAATACCGCCACCACAAACTTGTCCAGAACTCGCACTTATTGTTCTAAAGCTCCTTTGCGGCTTTCAATCTCATGAGCTTGTTCTATTACGAATGGTCATCGACCATCTTGTAGTCATAGAATCGCTCCATGACATACACTCATCACGCCATCATCGAAACTCCGAACTTGGCCTCAAGTGCATTCCACATCTCTTTGCCCGTAGGCAAATGCAGTACACATCCACAATGTTATCTACCAAGATGTTAACAAGTGCACTCAAACAACTTATCGCTACATTGAACTTGCGTCGTCCTCGCAGATAGAGGCTCGTGAGCTTGCCTTGTGCAACATGAAAACATTCCATGGCAAGAAACCACGAGGATCGCACGCACGCCATCTCTTAAAATTGGAACCATCAAACGGAGGATGCGGTTTAAGCGACGCAGCAAAGCCAACTACCAAAAGACCTATCAAGTTTTTGGATTGTTGAATATCTAGTCAATTTTGGCATATTTTAATCCGTAAATTCAGCATATAAAATATGACATACAAAAGCATGAGTGATTAACAATGATGTATTCATATTCGCTACGAACAAGCTAACAAAGAACACCTATTAACATATTCATAGCACCACGTAAAACAAATACACCGTAGAAGTTTTCAGTTATACTCTCGGGCGGGGCGTTGTCGGTGACACCGAGGCGCCGTTACCATCAATCGACATGATGGTCTATTCGATGTAGTCGATCGAGGCGTGATGCCAGGATGAGGCGTGATGCAGGAAGATGTTCGCCGTGCAGTCTTGCGAACAGTTCACCACCAGAAGTAGATGACGATTGCAGATTGAGCAATCGCGCCAATGCGCTCCCAAAACTTGATTGCCCGTCTACCCGCAAGGTGTACGCAAACGGACGGAGTTTCGAAGGCCTACTCGCCCAGAACCCTTTGCGCACAAGGTTCTGGACCGGAGAATACTGAGCACAGCCACAAAACAGAACCAGAATACTCTATTTCATCCCGAATGGAGTGTAGAGCCTTTTTATGCTCAGATTTTTGTAATAAAGAAAACGAAGAGCCGAGTAATCGCAGCCATTAGTCACTAGTAATCGTAGCTATTACCGAAAGTAACCGCAGCCATAATTCACTAGTAATCGATCGCTATCGCCACCATTCGTTAATACTATTTACTGCGAGTCAGTGCGTTACGATTTTCGAATAGATAAAGAAAAACGCGCACGCACCCGACACGCCTGCGCGCACGCACACGCACACGCACACGCACGGCATGGCACGGCATGGCTCGGCTCGGCTCGGCGTGGCGAGGCGAGCGAGCGAGCGTGCGTGCGCGCGCGTATTGGCTCTTTCAAATTCCACAAGGGGGTTACCACGTTCCACCTTTTAAAGTGGTGTAACTCCCATTCAACTCTCCATATGGGGCTAAACAGTTTTTCCATGTGGGCCTAGGAATTTTATTTGATTAATTGCTAAATTAAAATGGACCAAGTCCAATTAATCCAACACAAATAACTTTAATACGCTCAAAATCAAAAGTATATGTTAACCAATTGACAAAATCGAAAGTATATGTTAACTAATTGACAAAGTGAAATTAAAAGTATGTTGGGTTCTTTTGGGCTTGCTGTTTATGACTTTTGGCTTATACTATAGGAACTAGCTTTCGAACGGTATGTCTTTTTAAGGCGGGGTCTATAAGTCGATTGTAGTAGATATTGTACCGAATTCATCTATATCAGTCAAAATTACACGGTAGTGTCTCTTTCCGTGCTCTCTCTTGCGAACAACCATAATTAAAAAATTTAAGCCAAAACACACAGTTCAAAAGAACTCACCCATGTGTTGTCTGTCAATAACAATATCGAGGAAAGAGCATCCAAATTGATAAAGTGGAGCTATGGAACAGAAGGATAATCCATTGACAGTTTGCCTTCATTTTGTTTTAGCTGAAATTATTGATTACAGTTTAACACACTATATTGGTAGTCTAGGTTTCAGACAAAGCAGTATATGTTGATATTTTATATTGTCGAGCATGGTATATAGAGATAGCACAACAGAAAAGACTAAATGAACAACAACTAACACACACTGTATTGGTAGTCTAGGTTTCAGACAAAGCAGTATATGTTGATATTTCATATTGTCGAGCACGGTATATAGAGATAGCACAGTAGAAAAGACTAAATGAACAGCAACTAACACATCAACTGTGCATAAATCAAAATCATGTGAAACTAACTATTGACCATGCAAGCATAAACCAGTTTCCATTGAATCAAACATGACTGCGTAAAAACGCAGTGAAGTCTACTAGCAAGCATACTCATAGGAAACAAAGAGGGAATAGAAATCAATTAAGGACTCAAAGGCCATAATTCCAAGTTTCAACAAGGTTTAGCACAAGCCAAATTATCACCTCGCAAAAATCAAGTATGATCTGCATAGAGTAGCAAGGTGAATAACATCGACAAGGTGATGGGTAACTGAATTGATCACAGCTTCACAACTAATTTTTATCAACACTCACGTACTGACCAAATGTGATTACAAAGTACTAGGTCATTTAATAATAAAACAATTCAATTCTGACCTGTTGAACATCGAAGATTCTTCCCCGCTCAAAGTTGCCTTGGGCAGCTTTTTTTTTTACTGTTTGCTTTTTTTGTTTTTTCTAATTATTTTTTATTTTAATTTTTAGTTTTTTCTTTTTTTTCCTATATTTCTTTGCATTGTTTGTGATGGGCTAACATGTTTTTCCTATTTTTATTTTTTCAAATTTAATTATATCAAATAAGTCAACTCAGCTGCAGTAAAAAATAAACCAGCTACAATAAAAAAGTCATAAGTGTAACAGCCCAGCTGTTTATTTCAAAATATTTGATTTAATTTAAAATAAAATATTTACTATTGGTTTCTTTAAGTTATAAAAAAATTATTAATTGCCTGATTTTCGGCAAAAAAAAGGTTATGAAAAGGTGATTTAAGAAAAAAATAAAAACAAAAATAAATAAATAAATAAATAAGGTATTAAATAAGTTAGTTTAAAACAAAAATCAAAGTTATTTGGTTTCTTGAAATTTTAAAATTTTTAGCTAGCTTAATTTTCTGCTAAAAAGGAAAGAGAAGAAAAGAGGCTTTCTGTTAAACAAAAAATATTTTATAAAGAAAAATATGAAAATTTTAGTTGGAATTTTTTTATTAGTTCCAAATAGCCTTAGAAACTTCCATGATTTTATTGTATTATTTAAAGACGAAAAAAGGAAAATATTTTTAAAAATTAAAATAAATGTCAAAAATTCTGAAAATATTTTTTTTATTCTTTTGAGGTTCCAAGGATTCTAAAAATATTTTTTTGAAATTTTTTCAAATTTTCTTTTTCTTTTTCTTTTTTTTCTTTTTCTCTTTTTTCTCTCTCTTCCTTTTTCCTTCTTCTTCCTCAAGAAGCAACCGTGCGTGCACGCAGGGGCAGCAGTAACCTTGGCTTGGTTTTGAAGCTTTTTCAACCTCCAATAACTCGTGATTTACTCAACGGTTTTTAGCGAAATAAATTGCATTGAATTCCCCTCATCAAGCCTCTTCATTTCCCACCGTTTCCTCCCTCATTCATGAGCTATTTTTGCGGGATTTAACCCATGCCATTCATGGACATGGTCCTTTGATCTCCCTCCTCGGGCCTCCTCAACCCCTATAAAAGGGAGCCCCGCGAGCCTCTCCTCATCCTCACTCAACCCCGAAAATCTCAACTCCCAACTCCCATTCGTTTGGTCGCAATCGAAGTTTTGTTTTTGTGTACCAAGCGGCGTTCTTCGGCCTTTTGCGCCTCGTCCGGTGGAGCGCCGCCGCGTTTGACCACACCGTTAGCTTCGCCTCGTCGCGTTCTACGCGGTGCTTACCTCCGCTTCGCCGGAACTTCGCCGGAGCATCATCGGCACCGTGGGCCAAATCGGATCGCCGTTCTTCGCGTCGCCACCGGCCGACCGCGCATGCCCGACCGAAACCAAGGTGAGCATCATGATCCCCACGCTCTACTCTTTGATTCGCCGCAAGTCTCGCATGTTAATTCCTCTCCGTTTGCCCGGAACGCCGATGTCAGCCTGTAGGCCGTATAAAGTCTTGTCCACCGTGTTTCGCTAATCCGTTGGCCGAGCCGTCTGCGGCGTTGAGTTCGTCTCGACGCGTTCTATGCCGTGCTCCCCTCCGTTCGTCCAAAAACCTTCCACAAATATTTGCGCCCGACACCTTGCCATGGCCGTAAATGGCACTTCGTGTCCCCGCCTGTCCGGGAATGCTCTCGACAATCCGTTCGTGTCAAAACGTGCCAAACCATCCCAGGAGGCTACATTTCAGACGGTTTTGAATTCGCCTGACCGAGCGTGAAGATATTGAATTTTTAGTGTTTCTGTACCGACGTCGTTCAAACGACGATTACGTCGCCACCGGTGAGTTTCGGCTTAGCCGATATTTTTTCTAGACTCGTCTTACCGCGTTCTACGCCGTGGTTATCTTACTTCATCATATTCTTTGCCCGAAAATTATTCTTCTCTTCACACCCTATGCCGTTGTCGTTGTCCGCGTCGTCACCGTGCTCCGTTTGACGTGCCGCCAATTCCTACATGTGCCTCGGGTTATTAGCAACCCATCGGCTTCACCTCCCATGCTTTTTCTCACCAACGACACGGTCAAAAACAGTGAACAGGGCTGCTGCCCGTTACTGTTCACGCGGGAATATTCCTTCGGAATATTCCTAATTTTTCTTTTTCTAGAATTTTCTGATTCGACAATCTTCCAATCGCTCGTTCTCATTCGTCCGAACTCCGAATCAAGTGATTCAAGTTTGTAAATTCATCTAAATTCATAATCTATTTTTCAGTATACATTTCATAATTTTTGGATTTTGTCGACTGCCCTTGGTTGAGTCTCCTCACCACCGGAACACTACCGCTACCGCCGCCCGAGTTACGCCATCGCTCCAACTCGCCACCGACCACCTTCCAACCACTTCTGGTATTGCATGAGAGCACCAATGCACTCCTCGCAATCCCCTCTCTCTTTTCTTCACCTCGCCACCCCTTCGCCAAGCAATTTCCCCCGCCGGAGTGTCTCTTTGCCGACACCGACGCCACTACTACCAAATCTTCGACGGGACCACGCGCACCTCCTTCACCCTTTTTCCTGAGCCAAAATATGACCGGAGTACCCCGCTGCCAATAACCTTCCTCAGGCCCGCGCGAACCTTCGACGCCCCTTCTCCGAGCAAGCCGTCGTCGGAGAGTCTCTGCCGTCGATACCGTACCCCGCCTCCGCTACACCCTCGCCACCAGCCAACTCTGTGCAGCCCGAACCTTGCGCCAAGGTGAAACCGGATTCATACTCTTCTCCCTCTTTCGTACACCTCCTCGGTCTTCGTCGCCGTTGGATCGCTCGGATCTTGTCACGTGAAGCCGTCCGACTTCTCCCAGCCATCCGATTCTAAGACCCCGCTATCCGGAGGCTCGTTAGACTCTACCATCTGGAGGCTCTTAGACTCCGCCATCCAGAGGCACTTTAGACTCCGCTGTTCGGAGGCTTCCTAGACTCCGACTACTCGGAGCCTTCAACTTCGACTTTGATCTTCATCCCCAGAGACTTTGACCTTCGGAGACTTCGACTCTAACCTTTGACCTTCGACCTTGAAGACTTAGTCTTCGATCTTCAATCTCGGAACCTTCGACTTCCACCTCCACCTTCAAACCGACCATGGTTGTTTGACCGTTTTAACCTCCGTACCCTCCAACCCATTCGATTCTTTCGATCACTCTGCATAAACTCCAATCCTTTCAACCACAATTATTTTTTCGACTATAGTCACTCTCGACCACAGTCGCTCCCGACCACTACCATCCCCATCTACCTCCGACCGTAGTCGCTTCCGACCACTATCACTCTTCGCCCTAAGTCTCCGAGTACCTTCGCTTTTTCAGCGAGGAGTAGTTGGAAGAATACTCGTAGTCAAGTCGAGCCGACTCGAGTACCTTCGCTTCCACCACCGCGCTCATTGTCGCCCGACCACTCAACTCCGATTACCATTTGTTCTCAATCGCTATAGTGTTCTTCGACCATCGCATGCTTTTTGACTGGTCTACAAATGAATCTCGACTACACCTTCAATTATGGTTTCACCATACACAAATATTGTAACTTTCACCACTTTTCCTTCACAAAGAAAAGAATTCCAATAATTCCTTTTATTCATTTATTTGGAATTCAAACTTCCTAAGTCGTCCTCCTTCGCCCTAACTCCTTTTGGACCAATTCAAATTCCAAAATTCATATTCTATCTCCGGCATTTATTTTATAAAATTTGGATTTTATTTGAGTTTAGTTTGTTCTTACTTTTCGTGTAGACTACGACTATTTGAGAGTATAACTTCAAATAACCTCGGCAAACTTCAAAGAAAGGCAAGTTACACTTTGACCATGTTGAACCTAATATTTCAAATTTAATTATATTGTTTTCTCAGATATGCATGCGCACTTCTATTCAAATTTAATTTAAATTCAGTTTAAACTTTAGTTATGCCCATGATCCTTTGATTATAGCCCATTTGAATCTCGAATTCATATACCTTGTCACCCTAGCTGAAAACTAGTTAGTACTATAGTATTGACTAGAAAATTTTATAGAGATGCTTAGCACGGCTTAGTATAATTTTAGGTGGGATCAATCTTTCATATGAAATGTCGACTTTGAAATGAATTTTGACTTCGTGAGTCAAGAATGGTTTATGAAAATGGTTTAAAAATAAAAATGGAAACTTATGTTTTGGACTTAGGCTATTGGTTAGGTGGTAGGTGCCGGCATGCCTCGTGTTTGGTGATACCGTTGATTGTCGGGCATGGGTATGTGGATTGAGCCTAAGTCAAATTAAGGACCGGTCTGTGAGCTACTGTTACAAAGCCACATCGTACTACCACAAGTCCGGTATGGGACGGACCTGGCTAAGTAATTTGTGAAATTCCAAGTATAGTCTCGCTATAAATTTGAATGTGAGCGCGGCGAGGGTGTGGGAAGTCTCACATGGCACAAGAGGGGCTCCAACTCGTGGATTCGAGTTGTGGTGAAACCTTAGTGGCGGCGTGACTGTTTTGGCTATAGATCATTGTAACGGCCTTGTCATGATCTCCTCGCCGCACACCAAAGGATGTGTGTTAATCTAGTGGCAATGTGGGATGATCGTGTCTTGTGGGTAAAGCTGTACAACCTCTGCAGAGTGTATAACCTATCCTGGATAGCCGTGCCCACGGTTATGGGCAAGCTAGGTAAAGTTTTTCATGGATTAGACTTTGGTTTTTAAAATGATTTCTGAAAAAGCTTATGGATGGATGGATGGAATCCATGACTAGGTGGGATACCTGTGCATAAATTGGTGTATGGTCGGAGCCTGCACTAACAAAATAAATCCATAAGAAATTTTGAAAAACATATGGATAGATGGAATCCATGTGAAAACTTTTGAAAAGATGGACCAGGTGGGATACCTGTGACTAGGTTAGTGTTTGGTCGTAGCCTGCACTAACGATATTATTTTGTAAATTATTATTTCTAGCTACTGTATAAAATTCAGCTTTTGCACTTATGTTATTGTATTTAAATTCAATACTGTTTTTCGCACAAATAACCTTATTAAGCCTTACTTTGTTATCCCTATGCATGCATTCACCTGTTAAAACTCCCGTGTAACTTCGTAAGTACTTTATGTGCTTACCTTGGGAGTACTTTATGTGCTCACCTTGCTAAAATCTGTTGCCAGAGGATGACGTCAACAACTTCGGTGAGGATGGTGACGACTAGGCCGTGTCTTACAGTCATTCGCCTGTGGGCAGGCAGGATGGGCTGCTGCTTCATTGGTTTTCTTCCGCTGCTTATATTTAATTTTGGTTTGTGAACCATTGATGTAAACTTTGGCCATCAGACCCATATTTAGTAATGAATAAATGTCATTGTGCATGATATGAATCTTTGTTATCCACTGTGTGCACTAGCTTGATCCTGGACTAGTGCGATTTACACAGAGGATCCAGGAGTCGTTGCTCCGGGGTCTGACAATAAGCCAACGCCATTCTGAACACCCCCATTTATATGGCAAATCTTGGCGCCAAAAATGGCCTTACGAGCAGCTGCAACATCCTCATATGAGCGAATCTTTTGCATATCTAACACTGTAGCTAGATTTTGTTTGAAAAAATTGGCTCCCAGACACCTGTTTTTTCAAATCGAGCTTTCTCCTTGAGCTCGACAACTGCAACAAGTGATACCCAAGCTCGGCAAAAATGCATCACTTTGGTAGCACCTGTTGAGTTAGAGGAGCTCAACATGAGCCTGCCTGAGCTACCCAAGCTACCACACCTCGGCAGCCATGTACAGTGGCTGGTCTACTACTAATTAACTTGCTTTGCACTAATTAAACATATTTTATGCTAATTAAGCCTCATGTCGCGGCCAGCTTACTCAGCATGTCCTCCTGTACTCATGGAGGAGGCTGAAATTAAAAATTCATACATCAGAAGGCTAGATTTGAAAAAAAATTGCTGCAATGCTAATGTATGCGATCTCCATAAAAGCCAGCGATCCAACTATTCAATTCCATGATCGTCGGGGGCTGGTTACGAAGGATTAGAGAAAGGGGTACCTCAATCCCTTAGCGTCATTAAACTTGAAATAAACAGACACATAGAAACATAGTGTAAAAGAAACAAATATGCAGCAAAAATGGAACAGAAAGAATGATTTTTGACAAGTCAAAACTGTTATGCGTGGTTTTCAGTGGATGGCTAGAGGAGGAAGTTGGAGTTTGTGGCCTTGGGGATTGGAATATAGAAGATGGGGAGTCTTTGGGGGAGCACGGCGCGCCGTGACACAAGGCTCTGAAGGCTGTGGTAACAACCTCTACTTAAGTAGGCGTCCCTAACCGTTGAAAAACTAGTATCGCCAAGTGATCTAATACACAATCAATACAACTAAAAAGCGAGAATGATTAAACAATCAATTAATGCAAAATAAAATGAAAAATTGATATAAGAGATGAGAGAGAGAGAGCAGTTGGCGATCTTCTTCATTAATCTGAATCAACTTATTTATAGTAAGTGCCTCTTCCCTATATTTATAGCTATAGGACTCGATATGGCAATCAGAGAGGGTAAATGATGCCTTCAAATTCAACCTCCGGTATTCCAAAACCTTCACTCCACTAGTTACTAGAAGCTAGAAAAATTAGATTAGACAACCTACAAAGAACTCACAAAAACGCAAAAGCAAAACCGAGTTTAACTCTCAGGACTGGTACGACTGCCATTGAGAGACTGGTAGTACTAGGTAGAGCGGTATGACCGCTGTCAACGGTCGATTCACCGATTTTACAAAATAATGTGAGAAAAGGAACTTGATTTCTTAGAAGAGAATAGGGATGATTTTTATTGCCGTGAGCTAGTTATAGAATGCTCTCACTAAGGGGTTACAAGAAAATGTAACTTGACCCTAAATTCTAAAATCCTCCTGATGATCTAAAGATCTTGGCTTGGAGCTCTTGCTGTGTGATCGATTGATGGCTTTTGGTTATGCCTGATTGTCTTGTGTCTTCTTTTATCAACTCTTAAATAGCGTTGAAAGGGTGTCAGTTATCCATATGAATAGGTGCCTTTTCAAATCATCCCATCTGGTCGAGAGGGGTAGTTGTTGTCAGAGAGAGAGATATCTGATGGTAACTGATCTTTGGTTGTTACCAGTGGGAGAGGAACATGGAGATAACCGCAGAGCGATTATCGCCAAAGATATAGGGTCAAAACGTCATGCTGTTTAGAGCAGATAAGGCACATGCTTTTCCTGCCGCACGGGAAGAATCCCCTGGATGTGGGCCATTGTATTAATTCACGAAATCTTTGAGTAGTCCTCTGATTGGATAAATGTACAATGAACTTCTGATTGGGTACTTAGGTAGCTGCCTTTAGAAGCGTACGACCAGATAGGTCTTAAGGTTTTAATTGGACATTAAAGGTGTATTTAAAGGATTATTTAATCCTTGTCAGCCGCTGAGTGTGGGATGATATGACTAGAGGCCAGTAGTACCGCAGACTTTGGGGCGGTATAACTACACCCCTATTCTCAGAACAAAAATCGGTCCGAGCCAAAATAAAAAAACAGTGCATCTTTAATATAAAAATGCAAATAATTTGAGACTTTGCACATACCTTGCCAAGGATATTAGGATTCTAATCCATCCAAGGATCACATGAATCTTGACCAAAATTTCAACCTTGCTTAGATAAGCAAGGTTGCACTAAAACCAGTCAATACTCAAAAACTTGAGTTATGACTTGTTCCTGGGTTAGAGATGGCTAAGATGGTTCTAAATAAGTTCTCACATGTCACAACAAGTAAGAGTACCCAAAGATTCGTGATCAAAACCCTAGAATCAAGATTTCACTAGAAATGCTTCAAATCGAATCAAAACTGGGCAAACTCAAAAATTTTGCTGCAGCTAGTCTCTAAATTGATGTCATATGATCCTCATAAGGCATCTTCATCTCTTACACATCTTGGAACCTATAAGATCAAAAGGGAAAGAGAGTGGGAAAAAAATGCCCAGAGCCACCCCTTGGTACATATCCGTGCCGTGTGCCCTCCACAGGCCCACACGAACATGCACTCATGCAGCGAAGATTGATGCTCTCAAATCATTTATAACACTCTAGTCTGAAATTCGCTCAATGCCCAGTGCCCCACTCCACTATGTGGTGGACCCACACACATAAACCCAAACACATAAACTTTCGTCCTCACTTCTATAAAAGATTTAACTTGGAGGTGCTATATTTGAAACGCTTGGGTTTATATGCTTGCTCAAACCTATATAAACTCTCCATATTGGACTAATCCAACCACGCTACAACACCTGGGCCACATGGCCATCACAGTAATGGGGTACAGTGCTAGCCAACATGCACGGCAAAATTAAACCATGCATACGATCAGGTTTTAAGTAGACCCAGTTTTCAAAATTTAGATCGTTAATATCCGGTTCCATAGTTGACAATGACAAGTGGTTTTTTTTGCGAAATATAGTCGATCATAGCACGGAAGGCAATACATGGAATGCACTTTTTTTGCACGCAAGCAGATCGATGAACGTAAGACGACGAAGCTAATAAGCACACTACTACAGAAAGCCTCATACTAGACGCCAAATCACAGACGGTTTGACAAAACCATCTGTGAACGACATTAACACAGACGGTTTTAATTTGGACACCGTCTGTGTTGATGGTGTCGGAGAAAACGAGTATCACAGACCGTTCTTACCAATAAACCGTCTGTGATATTTCCGTATCACAGACGGTTTCTATTACAAACCATCTGTGATAATCTAGCATTATCACAGACGGTTTTTTATTTAAAACCGTCTGTGATAAGCTGCTTATTATAGACGATTTCTATTAAAAACCGTCTGTGATAATCTGCTTATCACAGACGGTTTGTAATACAAACCCGTCTGTGATGTTGTCTGTCCGATGTTAATATATATAACTACAGAACGGTTTGTATTACAGGTTGCTTCTAATAACTTATAACCTATAGAACTACTGAGACAAGAGATCATAAATTAAAGGGAAATTTATTACAAAAGTCGCACATAAAGAGATTCAATTCCCAGATTCTAATCTTCAGTCCGATGTTAATATATAACTACAGAATGGTTTATATTACACAGGTTGCTTCTAATAACTTATAACCTACAGAACTACGTACAAGAGATCATAAATTAAAGGGAAATTTATTACAAAAGTCGCACATAAAGAGATTCCCAGATTCTAATCTTCAGGGCTTCGTACGCTTCTTCTTCGACTTTGTCCGTTGGATCAGCCGCTGAGTTCTCGAACGCCGTTAAGATTGTCCTGCCTCAGCACTTCCTCCTCCGGCTGGGCAAATGATCGTGAGCATAGTCCATAATCTCAAAGAGGATTGCATTGTAAGCTTCCTCGCACTCTCAGTTTTACGCTTGATCGGCAATGCTATCCATTAGACTATGCAATGCCACGAGAGCTTCTTCCGCTCTGTGCACATTGTTGAGAAGAACTAGGGTGAGGGCGAATTCCCTTTCTTGAGCGGCAGCGAGACGCCTCCGTCGACGGCGAATGATGACGTCGAGTTGACGAATGCAAGAAAGTTGGGGAAGGAGAGCAGGGCGTGTGCGGAGAAGCTGCTCCAGATGTACATTGCTAGCCACCTGTGTAAGGTTCCGGCCGAACAACTCTTGATGAACAAATGAGAGGAAGGAGATGATCACTGAAGCCATATTGCATGCATGTACTGCGTTGAGATCGAATTAGCTAGGCCGGCATGCATATTTAACCTTTAGCAGAGACGGTTCGTATACCAAATTAATGATCGAGACGGTTCGTATGCCGAGACACTTCGTATAACAATAGTGCTACCGAGTCCCGATGGAGCTATCACAGATGGTTTTATTTTGGAGACCGTCTGTGATGAGTATCACAGACGGTTATTACTAACGAACCGTCTGTGATAGTCAAATATCACAGACGGTTCTTACCAATGAACCGTCTGTGATAATCGGGAATATCACAGACGGTTTTAAATTAAAAACCGTCTGTGATGGTTGATATCACAGACAGTTTTTAATCAAAAACCATCTGTGATATCACAGACGGTTTTTAACTACAAACCGTCTGTGATAATGCTGCTATGTATTTATTGCGCCGCTCAGACCGCATATGTCTTTATTTCGATCCAGATCTTAGCCCGGTGCTGCAGTTGGAGGCGGCAAGGCTTTCAGGCCATTTTTTTGTGGAAGGAGGCTTATTTGGCAGGAGAGCTTTGAAGATTCATTGAGTTCTTGGTTGCCCTAGATATGGTTAGTAATGAAATTTATTTTTGGTTGCAATATTAAAATAAGTTTGATCTAGCTAATTAATTTTTGGTGAACTGTTATATATGTATATACTTTGAAGATCTAGCTAATTTAGATTTAGCTAGGTTCAATGCATGTGGTATATATGTAGTAATAATTAATTAATTTAATTTAATACTAAGTTGTTATATATGTACATTATATAGGACCGAAGCTGGATGTATACCGCAAACCATGTGAGTGAAGAGTACATTAATGGCGTGTCTGCTTTTACAAGAGCTGACGAAGAGGATATGTTGAATAAGGGGGTGGAATATATGTATTGTCCATGCACTGACTGTGAGAATTTGAAGATGTTTAAGAATCGAGAGCAGATTGAAGCGCACTTGATTCGAGGGGTTTCAAAAGGGGTATACGTGTTGGACCATCATGCCGAAGTCAATGATATGCCGAGATGACATCGCTGGCGAAGTCAATGATATGCGCGGATGACATTTCGTGAAGTCAATGATATGTTCTTTGGATAATGATTGTGGTTCGATTTGGATAGGTCGCACGATGACAACTGGATCGATGCTTCGTGATGTAGAAGAGAACTATGATGAGAGAGTATATTAAATTCGAGGCTTGATGGAGGACTTAGAGAAACCTTTGTTCACGTGTTGCAGTCAAAGTACACGGTTGTCACCTGTGCTTGAACCGTTGAAATTGAAGGCAAGCAACGGTTGGTCCGACAAGAGTTTCACAATGTTGCTATGTGTTTTAACGGACATGCTTCCGGAGGGCAATGAGTTGCCTAAAACCACGTATAAAGCCAAGAAGGTTATTTGTCCATTGGGAATGGAAGTAGAAAGAATACATGCATGTCCGAACGACTGTATCCTCTACCGTAAAGAGTATGCAAACATGCATGTCTGTCCGGTGTGCAACGCATCCCGATACAAACGTAACAATCAATCAGATGATGATGGCGAGGGAACAGAGGTGAAGAGAGGACCTCCTGGAAAGGTGGCATGGTATCTTTCTATAATTCCCCGTTTGAAGCGGTTTTTTGCGAATCCAAAGGAGGTAAAACTGCTGCGATGGCACTCGGAGGAGCGCAAGAAGGATGGAATGCTGAGACACCTTGCTGATTCCACCTAGTGGAGAAACATCGATAGGTGCTTTGCAGATTTTGGTGCAGAACCAAGGAATATAAGGTTTGAATTGAGTAAAGTGAGATGCTGACATGGTTGACAAAAGGGCCAACATTTACAGTTGTAACATGGTAAGGATATGACATAAATGGGTACACATTCTACACACAGGCTCAGGATGTAAAGAGCACTAACCAGAACAGCGGTGTCCGCATAGATGCGTTCAGTACTGATGGGGTGAGAAACTCGTACTATGGGTTCATAGAAGAGATTTAGGAGCTTGACTACGTGGTTTTCAAGATTCTCTTATTTCGCTGTCGTTGGATGCATCTCCCACAGGTGAAGGTTGACAAGTACGGTGTTACTACCGTGGACCTCCAACGTGTCGGGTACAAAGATGAACCATTCGTACTCGCCAACCAAGTTGTTCAAATTTTTTATGTAACCGACCCGGCAAATAAGAAGCGCCATGCAGTTCTTCATGAAAAAAGGAGAATTGTCGGAGTAGAGAATGTAGTTGACGAGGAAGAATACAATCAATTTGACGAGTTACCTCCTTTTGGAAATGTGTCGGGACCCGAAACAACAACTCCGAGCCCCTCTGTGTAAATCGCACTATCCTAGGAAAAGCTAATGCACACAGGTTTAACAGCAATGTATATCATGCAAAAATAACCACGAGATATTATTAAACGAAAATACAGCCTTAAGGCCAAGTCTTACAATAAGGGCACAAGGCCAACAAAATGAACAAAAACAGCGGAAAGATAGTAAAGGTGGCAGGACAGCCCATCCAGCCTCCCACAGGCGAATGACTGTAAGACGCGTCCTACTCGCTGAAGTAGTCCTCACCGTCGTAGTCACCCTCGAAGTCTGGCAACAGATTTAGCAAGGTGAGTACAAAGAGTACTCCCAAGGTAAGCATATAAAATGCTTACGCAAGTCACACCAGGAATATAACAGAGTTGTATGCATGCATATGGATATCAATAGAAGGCTTATTAAGTTAACTTTGCGCGAAAAGCAACACTTGAATTTAAATATAACAAGTAAGTATGAAAGCTGAATTTTAGTATGATAGTTAAAACAACATTTTAATCAAAGTATTATCGTTAGTGTAGGCTCCGACCTACACTAACCTATCCTGAGAATCACAGGACCATTACCAAATCCAATGATTGTTTGCCAAAACCAAGTTTTATGAAATTCAAGTCTAATATGTGAAGACTCTACTCAGCATGTCCATGACCGTGGACACGGCTATCCAGATAGTTTGTTACTCTGCAGAGGTGTACAACTTTACCCACAAGACATTCCCTCTCACTTGAGCCATGCGATCAACACACCTTGCCTTAGGTGTGCGGAGAGTTCATGACAAGGCTGTTACGATGATTCATAGCCAACATAATCACGCCGCCACTAAGGTTTCACCACAACTCGAATCCACGAGTTGGAGCCCTCCGGTGCCATGTGAGACTTCCCGACCTACGTTGCGCTCACATTCAGCCTATAGCGAGACTATAATTGGAACTTCACAAATTACTTAGCGAGTCCGTCCCATACCGGACTTGTGGTAGTCTGAAGTGACTTCGTAAAATGATTCACGAAGCGGTCCTTAAGTTGATTTAGGCTCAACCACATACCCCCGTGCACGATAATCAACCAGGTGTCACCAAACACGAGGCATACCGGCACCCACCACCTAACCATTAGCCTAAGTCCAAAACATGTTTTCTATTTTCATTTTTAAATAATCTCCAAAAAACCACCCTTGACTCTCCGAAGTCAAAGTTTCATTTTCAAACTGACATTTCATGTGAAAGATTCATCCCACCTACAGTTATACTAAGCCAGGCTAAGCATTTCTACAAAATTTTCTAGTCAATACTATGGTACTAACTAGTTTTCAGCTAGGGTGACAAGGTGTGTGAATTAGAAATTCAAATGGGCTATAACCAAAGGATTATGGGTATATCTAACATTCAAACTGAGTTTTAAATTAAATTGAGTAGAAGTACGCATGCATATACAGTAAAACAACATAAATATCTTTAAAATACTGGGTTCAATATGGTCAAAGGTGTAACTTGCTTTGATCGAAGTCTTGCTGCGATTCGTCGAATTCAAACTCTCCGGAATCGTCAATATCTAACGAAAGAGTCAATTCAAAGAAAAATTCAAACCAAAATTCAAATGAAATCCAAATAACTTCCAAAAATTATAAAATAAACCGGGAGACAGAATTTTGAATTTTGGATGTGGGCCAACAATTCTTGGAAAGGAATTGAGGCTTTTAAAAGGAATTGGAAATTTTAATTTAAATTTAAATCTTGGGATTACAAAATATATTCAAACAAAATTTAAATAAATTTCATAATTTCAAAATTATTCCAGAAATGGATAGATCATGATTTTAGAAAAATTTAGAAATTTGAATGGGTCAATTTGGAGTTAAAATGCAAAAGTTATAGCCTTCCAAAGTTTAAATTCAAAATAAAAGAAAAAGGGTATTTTCTGGATTTATTTTTAAACCGAAAAGGATTTATGACGTCAGCACGAATTAATTTTCTAAAGGAAATTATAGATTATGACGTCAGCCCTAGGATTAATATATTCGGGCAGAGGCTGATAGGTGGGACCCGGGTGTCATGGACCGAGTCTATGAACCCGAGAGGCGGGTGAGGTGGCAGGCGGGCGCGCGGAGGTGGGGCTGGCATTGACGTGGCACCACGTGGCTGCCACTCGGTGGAGAGGGGCGGCGGTCGGAGAAGGGTTCACGGCGGCGGAGAGGTTCCGGCGACGCAGCAACTCGGGGGAGTGGTCGCCGAGGATCGCCTGGGCACCAGCAAGGTCGGGGAGGCGTCGGCGGCGAGGGCTCGAGGCGCGCGATTGCTCGCCGGAGTCGCTGAAGCCGCGGAGGATTCGGGCACGTGGAGACCTTCGGGCTTGCTCGCCGGGATTGAGGAGTGCAGGGAGGCGGTGTGGGTAGAGGACCTCGGGAGGCCCTTTTATAGCGGAGAGAGGCGGTAATCGTTGCACGAAACTTCGCGGATTCGGAGATTAACGCGACGGTGAAAGAGGCGTAATTGGGGAATTTAAGCCCGCAACGACGCGGTGGAGGATCAATTGCAATCGCAATCGGCGCGGGTAATAAGCGGAAGGAAACCGAAGCTTTAAAAGCTTCGGTTTTGGTATTCATGGCGCGGAGGCGGGGATCACGCGGAGAAGAAAGGAAAGCGGCGAGGGCGAAGGGTTCGGCGAGTGGGGCCGTACGTCGGTGAGAGAAAGAAAAGGAAAGAGCGAGGGGACGGTCGGATGCTTGACGGGTGGCACGGGAGAGATCGGGACGGCGGCGCGTTGCGAAGGGTAAGTGAATGGGGACGGCGAGATTCGATCCGACAACGAAGATCGGATCGGGGCGATCGGTGCTTAAGTGGGAGGGGGCGACTGCGATGAGGTACGGCAATAGGGGACGGCCCGGATGAGGCCACGTGCTGATCGGAGGAAGGAACGAAGCGGGCGAAGCGGTAAGTCGCGGGGAGCGGTGGGGATTGAACCGGGCGGGTGAGCGGACGGCTAGATACACGACACGCGTCGCGAGCGGAGAGAGGGAAGGCGGGGGAGAGGGTTTAAATCAGATCGGACGGCTGAGGGGAAATCCGGCGGGCGGAGGGGACTCCGATGGCTGACACGCGTCGCCCGCGGGGAGGGTTTGGGATTAAAATTTCCTTTTTTGATTTTCCAGAAAGGATAATAGGCTTTAGAAAATTCAAAAAAATACCAAATAAATTTTGAAAATTCTAGAAAAATTCAGAGAACCTTCTGGGACAAATTGAGACTTAATAAAAATATTTTCCACTCATTTTAACAAGTATAATTTGCAAAGGCACAATTTGATTTTAAAAGGGAAGGTTTTTAATTCTTTCTAAAATCTGGAAAATTAATATAACCTCATATTTGACTTTAGGAAGCTGAAATGCATTTGTTTTAACTTTCAGTAATGCAATAAATTCATTTTTGACTTTTATAAATTAAAGTTTATAATTTTTTTTAAATCAGGATTTTGACATAACTCCAGAAAATCAAATAAATTCCAAGTTTAATTTTAAATAAAGGGATAAAATTTTGGGATGTTACAAAATTGTAACATCCCAAAATTTTATCCCTTTATTTATTTGATTTTCTAGAGTTATGTCAAAGTCCTGATTTGAGAAAGATTATAAACTTTAAATTATAAAAGTCGAAATGAATTTATGGCATTAATGAAAGTTAAGACAAATGTATTTCACTTTCCTAAAGTCAAATATGAGGTTATGATAATTTTCAGATTTTAGAAGGAATTAAAACCTTCCTTTTAGAATCAAAATGTGCCTTTGCAAATTATACTTGTTAAAATGAGTAGAAAATATTTTTATTAAATCTAGAATAGCCCAGATAGTTCTCTGAATTTTCTGGATTTTCAAAATTTATTTGGTATTTTTCTGAGTTTTCTAAAGCTAATAGCATTTCGGAAATTCAAAAAGAAAGAAAATCTTAAACCCTCCTCGGGTGACAAGTGTCGCCCATCGAGCCCTCCGCCCGCCGGATTCCCCACCGTCCCGATCGGTGAAACCCTCTCCCCGCCTTCCCTCTCTCCGCGTGCGACGCGTGTCGCGTATCTAACCGTCCGCTCTCCCGCCCGGTTCAATCCCCGCCGCTCCCCGCGACTTACCGCTTCGCCCGCTTCATTCCCCCCTCCGATCGACGCGTGGCTTAATCCACGCCGTCCTCTGTTGCCGTACCCGATCTCAACCGCCCCCTCCCACTTAACGCACTGACCGGCTCCGATCCGATTCCTGTTGTCGGATGAAATCTCGGCCGTCCCCATTCACTTACCCCTTCGCAACGCGCCAGCGGTCCCGATCTCTCCCCCGTGCCACCCGTCAAGCATCCGACCGTCCCCCTCGCTCTTTCCTTTTCTTTCTCTCTCGCTGACGTGCGGGCCCCACTCGTCAGACCCTTCTTCCCCGCGCGGTTTCCTTCTTCCTCGCGCGATCCCCGCCCCGCTGCCGCCATGAATGCCGAGACCGAGGGGTTTAATTCGTCGGTTTCCTTTCCAATTGTTTCCCGAGCCGCTTGCAAATTCAAATTCCTCCTCCACCGCGTCCGTTGCAGGCTTAAATTCCCCCAATTACGCCCTCTTTCACCGTCGCGTTAATCTCCCGAATCCGGCGAGTTTTGTGCAACGGTTACCACCTCTCTCCGCCTATAAAAGGACCTCCCTGAGGTTCCCCTCCCCACACCGCCACCCCCCGAGCCTCCAGAGCGCATAATCAAGCCCCGAGGGTCTCCCTGCGCCCGAATCCCCGCCGCGGCTTCAAGCAACTCCGGCGAGCAATCGCCGCCGGCTCGAGCTTCCCCGCTTCTCGTTGGTGCCTCTCCGACCTTGCTGGTGCCCAGGCGAACACCGGCGACCTCTCCCCCGAGCTGCTACGTCGCCGGAACCTCTCCGCCGCCGTGAACCCTTCTCCGACCGCCGTCCCTCTCCGCCGATTTTCCTCTCCGGTCATCCTCGGCCTCCGCGCAAGGTACCGATGCACTCCCCGCATCCTCCTCGTCATTTTGATACCCTCGGCCGGCGCCGCCGCTCACCGGATATCCGGCGACCATCGGGCCCCGAGCGCCGCCGCCGCCGGTCGGGCCACGTCGGCCGTCGGGCGACGGCAGTGCGTGGCGGCAGTGGCGGCGGTCGGCGCCGTGCGAGCGCCACCCGCACGCCCCCTCGCCACCTGCGCGCGTGCGCCACGTCGGCATAAAGCCGTGGCGTGGCACCGCCGGCGACCACGCGGCAGCCCCGTGGCGCCACGTCAGCGCCACCCCGCTCCCCGCGCGCCCGCCTGCCACCTCACCCTTCCCTCGGGTCTATGGACTCGGTCTATGACACCCGGGCCCCACCTGTCAGCCTCTGCCCAAATATATTAATCCTAGGGCTGACGTCATAATCTATAATTTCCTTTAGAAAAACAATTCGTGCTGACGTCATAAATCCTTTTCGGTTTAAAAATAAATCCAGAAAATACCCCTTTTTCTTTTATTTTGAATTTAAACTTTGGAAGGCTATAACTTTTGCATTTTAACTCCAAATTGACCCATTCAAATTTCTAAATTTTTCAAAAAGCATGATCTATCCATTTCTGGAATAATTTTGAAATTTATTTAAATTATGTTTGAATATATTTTGTAATTCCAAGGTTTAAATTTAAATTAAAACTTCCAATTTCTTTTAAAAGCCTCAATTCCTTTTTTAAAAATTGTTGACCCACATCCAAGATTCAAAATTCTGTCTCCCAGTTTATTTTATAATTTTTGGAAGTTATTTGGATTTCATTTGAATTTTGTTTGAATTTGCTTTGAATTGACTCTTTCGTTAGATATTGATGATTAGGAGAGTTTGAATTGACGAATCGCAGCAAGACTTCGATCAAGGCAAGTTACACCATTGACCATGTTGAACCTAATATTTGAAATTATTTATATTGTTTTACTGTATATGCATGCGTATCTTTACTCAAATTTAATTCAAATTTGTTTTAAATTTAGTTATACCCATAATCCTTTGATTATAGCCTAATTTGAATCCCGAATTCCTGTACCTTGTCACCCTAGTTGAAAACTAGTGAGTACCATAGTATTGACTAGAAATTTTATAGAATGCTTAGCCTGGCTTAGTATAATTTTAGGTGCGATTAATGTCTTTCACAGGAAATGATGATTTAAAAATTGAGTTCTTGACTTCGGTGAGTCAAGGATGGATCATGAAAATTGTTTAAAAATGAAAATAGAAACTTATGTTTTGGACTTAGGCTAATGGTTAGGTGGTGGGTACCGGCATGCCTCGTGTTTAGTGACACCTGGTTGATTGTCGTGTACGGGGGAATGTGGTTGGGCCTAAACCAACATAAGGACCGTTTCTGTGATTCATTTTACGAAGTCACTTCGTACTACCACAAGTTCGGTATGGGACGGACCTGGCTAAGTAATTTGTGAAGCTCCAAACATAGTCTCGCTATAGGCTGAATGTGAGCGCGGCGTAGGCCGTGGGAAGTCTCACATGGCACCAGAGGGGGCTCCAACTCGTGGATTCGAGTTGTGGTGAAACCTTAGGGGCGGCGTGATTATTTTGGCTACGGATTATCGGAACAGCCTTGTCATGAACTCTCCGCCGCACACCTAAGGCAGTGTGTTTATCGCGTGGCTCAAGTGAGAGGAATGTCTTGTGGGTAAAGTTGTACACCTCTGCGAGTTAAAAACCTATCTAGATAGCCGTGTCCACGGTCATGGACATCTTTGAGTAAAGTTGTCCAGATTAGACTTGGATTTTATAACTTGGTTTTGAGCAAACAAATAGCGATCTTGGTTACGGTCGGGTGGATTCCGTGGATAGGTTAGTGTGGGTTGGAGCCTACACTAACGATAATACTTGTTAAAAACAATGTTTCATATCTTGTATTAAAATTCAGCTTTTAGTATTTACGTTATTATATTTAAATTCAAGTATTGCTTTCCGCACATTGCCTATTAAGCTTTCCTTTGAAATCCCTTATGCATGCATCAACTCTGTTATAATTCTGGTGTAACTTGCGTAAGCATTTACTTGCTTACCTTGGGAGTACTTCTATACTCACCTTGCTAAATCTGTTGCCGGACTTGAGGCGACTCGACGGTGAGGACTACTTGTAGTAGGGCGCGTCTTCTGATCATTCGCTTTGTGGGAGGTGGATGGGTGTCTTTGCCACCTTTACCATCTTTCCATTGTTTTGTTTATTTTGTTGGCCTTGTGCCCTTATTGTAAGACTTGGCCTTAAGGCTGTATTTTCATTTAATAATATCTCGTGGTTATTTTTGCATGATATACATTCTTCGTTAAACCTGTGTGCACTAGCTTTTCACAGGATAGTGCGATTTACGAGAGGGGCTCGGAGTTGTTGTTCGGGTTACGACAAAAATGGCATAGGGTCAACGGCGAACAATGTGTGAAACTAGTTACGTACGCATTGATCATCATGAAGGGTTAATTTTTAAAGGAAATAAGCAAGTGGAATGAGAATGGCGACATATATGTGGGAATTTGCATTAATGTATATAACAATGCATGTATGGGATGTATATGCATGTGAATTGGCATTTATGTATATAACAATTAATGCATGCTTGTGTGTGATATGTAGGTGAATTTTGAGAATGAGTCATACAAAACAAATGTATCTCTATGTTCATTGGGCTGTTGTAAAGAAATATACCGGGTTGTTGTAAAGAAATAACTACAGCTGGGCAAAGGTTTATTGAATCTTTGGTTGGTGCGATTATATTAACTACAGCCAGGGCAAAGGCTTATTACAGGGCGGTTGTAAGTTCAAAACCGTGCGTGATTATTATCCTGAGCGGTTACGAGATAAGAACTGCGTGATAACTATCACGAGCGATTCTTATCTTAGAACCGATGCGTGATATCATAGATATGACGGTTCTTAGTTCGAACCAAATGCGTGATAGTTGATTATCATAGACGGTTCTTATCTCGTAACAAATGCAGCGATATTATTATCGAGCGGTTCTAATATTAGAACCGTCTGTAATAAGCCTTTATATAAAACCCCGGCTAGGGTTTTGCGCGTATTACTCGCCGATTATTAGCAATACCAACCTAGACTTAGTCGCTCTCCCGATCCCCCGAGCCCGTCGCCGGCCTCCTCCGGTCTTCGAGCCCGTCACCGGCCGCCTCCGTCCCCGAGGCCATCGCGATCCTCGAGCCCGTCGCCGCCGCCTCGTCGAGCCCCAGAGCCGTCGCCGCGCCGTCCCCGAGCCGTCGCGGCCTCCTCCGGTCTCGAGCCGTCCACCGGCCGCCTCCGTCCCCGAGGCCGTCGCCTTCCTCGAGCCCGTCGCCACCCGCCTCCGTCGAGCCCCAGGAGCCGTCGCCGCCGCCGTCCCCCGAGCCCGTCGCCGGCCTCCTCGGGTCTCCGAGCCCGTCACCGGCCACCTCCGTCCCCCCGAGTCTGTTAGTTTCTTTTAATAGAAAATGTTGATTTAAACTTAAGATCTAATATATAGTTGTCATATAACTGTTGCATAGCATTATGCTGATTTTAGATACATGATATTTATGTTGGGCATAAATTTCTACTTGAATAACTTAAAATGTTTATATGTGTATGTGTTGATTAAGTCATTTTTATGCCTCTGGTATCATGCATGTTGTATATATAGGAAAGAATAGGCACTTACTTGAACATATATTCTTGTTATTTCATAAATCTTATTGTTGTTAAATCTTACTGTTATGCATATGCATATGTATATGTATATATATGTTGCTAATGAACTTACATATGTATATGTATACTTGAATATATGTATACATATATTGGAATTAAATTTAAGTATGTGCTTATACCGCACTATTTTACGTATATATGAGAAGGCCAACATGTCATCCGTGCATTCTTCAACATCATCGCCGGAAGCGTCCGCTCCAAAATCAACACGCAAAGCAAGAGGACTATCGAAAAAGCCCGAGGGCCGATTTACCATCATAAAGGTCGATAGATCTGGGACCCCTCTCCTTCCTGACAAAGCAGCAAGGGCATTTCGAAGAATGATCGGAATAGTTGCATGAGAACAAATTGATATCACATTCGATTCATGGAAGAGCGTGGTTACAAACCGTCTGTGATATGGATATATCACAGACGGTTTTTTTGTTAAAAATCGTCTGTGATATGCCTATATCACAGACGGTTGTTTTTGACAAACCGTCTGTGATTTTAGCTATCACAGACGGTTTGTAGTTACAAACCGTCTGTGATATATACTCTACAGACGGTTTGAAAACCGTCTATGATAACCTTCGATTATCACTGACCCATAAAGTCAGACGGTTCAGAAAACCGTTTGTGATGACGTTTTTGAACCGTCTGTGATAATGATTTCTGTAGTAGTGGCAGGTAATCAACTCTAACCTGGCTGCTTGGACAAGGACAATCAACTTGAGGTACCAAGTAAGCGCCAGGTACCCTAGCCCTCTCACGGCCATTAGCAGGCACGTCTGTAGGAGCACGTACCGGTTGATGAACCGTACCTCCGGCCGCTTGGAGTTCTCTATGTCGAAAGCATCGTCTTCTTCTCCTATGGCAGCCATTCCTATCTGCTTCTCCCGCTTCCTGTAACTTCTAGCTCCTCCGGCAGCCATTAATCCTCCCAGCTAGCGAGGTAATTCATTGGATCAGGCTTGGGGTAAGGCAAATGCTTGCCTCCCTTGCCTATACCATGCATACTTAAAAATGCTCTCCCAGTAATTTTTAAAATGGAGCAGGCCAGTCTTTAATTTCTATATGTTTTTGCAGATCTAGATGCAGCTCCAATCTCCTGAGAGCTTTGGACGATACTAAGTTATTCTTTTAATGGAATGGAACTGGTAGAATCAAATTGCTCATTTTTTCCCTTTTGTAATTTGTAACTACTTCTAGCTGTGCACTGTCTTCAATGCATGCTACTTCAGAAATGAGCAGCAATTTGAATGTAGCATAATGTTGATCAAATGTTTCCTCAGACAATTGGCATTATTTTACGGCGAAGACATGTAATATAACGCTTTAGATAAATTCTACCAAAGCACTTTAGTTCAATCCTCCTACTCAAGATTAGGTTAACCTGATATAAAAGGAGGTTGTGAGCTCTGTCCGATGTACAATTTTGCTCGCAAAACTAAAAAAAAGAGAAGAAGCTATCAGGCACGACGCGCATGTTGTATAGCAAAACGCTGCTTTTCAATGTAAGGCATCAGATTTTGTCTAGCTTCCGATCGATCCTTAGGTCAGAAAAGGGTTAGGTTGGGATTTAAGACTCAACAAACTACAGAAGAAAGTTTCAATGGATAGGAACATAGGGATATGAACCGTGTCTATTAGCTGCATATAGGTTGTCCCCACACAGCGATGTGCTCCAGTGACAACAGCGTATCTGGCTTGTGAAGCCAGAAAGAAATCAACAAAAGCTGCCCACCTTGGAGCTGACCCCCTAGTCTCTTGAACGAAAATCCAAAGGCTGCTCAGGAAAGGACTTCAATTTCAGGGAATAAAAAAGTGCTGCTTTGGATGTGCTACATGTTAGATATATCCTATATATATGTGTAATTACCCTATTGTATAAGGGGTTCCCTGTATATGTGACATACCTGTACGTGTATATATACTGGCCCTTGAGCCTCATATGGAATACAAGCACTATTCATAACATGGTATCAGAGCCAAGGGTTTGTCATACCTAGCGTCTCATCACAACCGCCCGTGGCTTTTCGTGCTTGTCTCCGATCTACATCTTGATCTGTCAGCCACGCTGCCGATCTGGTAGCTGTTGCCGCTCGAAGCGCTGCCAGAGTCGTCTTCTTCGCCCGGTCCTCTTGGCGTCGGATCTAAGCCGCGCCGTCACCCTCTGGATCCACCAAAGATCTTAAGACCCACCAACTCCCCTTCTCTGGAAGCCCCGCCAGCTCCTCTCGGTGAAGGAACCAAGCCGCGCCGCCATCTCGGTGATGGATCCAAGCCGCGCCGCCGCCCTTTTGATCCACCGAGATCTTCACCGATCTGGGCTTGGGCCGACCACCACTCGCAGAAGCCCCGCCGGCTTCCTCTCGGTGGTCGGGATCTCCACCACCACCCATGGTTCTCAGATTGAAGACGCCGCTCGGGATCTGCTGACTCGGCTCGTCGCCCGGTGGAGATTGGCCGCCGCTTGCTGATCGGCTCGCTGCGCCCGGCGCCCACCGCCGCTCGCCGCCGCCTCTTCCTGTGACCACTGCCCGTCGCAACTCCAGTTCAGATCTGAGTCAGTTTTGGTAAGGGTCTGGATCTGAGTCGGTTTTGGTAAGGGTGACTTAATCTCGTTTTCTTCGGTTTTTGGTTCCGGTACCTTTTTTTGGTGACGGTTGGTTCCGAGATTTTTGCTCGGTTCGATTAAAAAAAGAGAGAGAGAGAGAGAAAATGTCTTTTTCTGCCGGCTCAGTTTCTGTTTCTCGTTGCCCGGTGATCTTCGATGGTCTCAATTATCGGGATTAGTTTTAGCATATGTGTCTTCACATGCGGGGTCAACGTCTTTGCGAGTATCTTACTGGTGACTTGCCCTGTCCGCCTTGCCCTACTCCACCTGCTGCACCTGCCTTCCCGAAGGATGCTTCCGAAGACACTCGTACAAAGGCAACTGAGGTTTTTGAGGCTGTCATGAAGACTTTCCAGTCTCAGTTTGCTGCTCACAAGACATGGATTGATGAAGATGCTCATGCTTCTGCTATTCTGGTTAACAGTATGGCGGTGCATCTCACCAGTGATATTGTTGGTCTGACTTTCGCCCAGGCGATGTGGGCACATCTGCGCACCTGCTACGAGCCATCTGGTGATTCTCTGTACCATGTTGTTGTGCGTTAGGAGCAGTCGCTGCAGCAGTGAGATGCTACTGTGGACAAGTTCTATGCTCAGCTGTCTGCGATATGTCGTCAGATTGACTCTTTGGGGCCAGATGTTTGTCGCACCTATCAATGCTGTCAGCGTCAGCAATCTCACCTGGAGCTTCGTCGCATCTACGACTTCTTAACACACCTTCGGTCCGAGTTTGAGCAGACTCGTGCTCAGTTGCTAGCTTGTCACCCATGAGTGACTCTGTTGGAGGCCCTTACAGTTATTCGTACTGAGGAGATTCGCCTTCGTGGTGCGGGTCTCCTGTCATCATCGTCGTTTCCTTCGGTTTTGGCCACTTCTTCAGCTTCTACTCCTACTGCGTCGCCTGTTACTTCTTCACTGGCTATATCTTCACCAGTGACAGCTGCTATTGGTAAGAGACTCCATTGCACTTATTGCAATAAGAATGGACATGTGGAGCAGTTTTACTACAAGAATAAGAAGGATTTTCGTCGTGATGCTCGTCCTTCGATAGGCACTGGAGGTTCCCCCTTCTAGCAAAGTCCTGGTACCTCTAACACTCAGTAGTTTCTACAATTACTAGGTCGCATGGTTGCTTTTGCATCATCCAGTACTGCTGGTTCTGCTACTCAGTCTTTGGGTGAGAGACCACCTTCTACTCCTTCCTCAAGTACATCACCTTGGATTCTTGATTCTGGAGCTTCTTTTCATATAACATCTGATTCCACTACTCTTATTTCTGTTAACCCTCTAGTTGCTCCTATCCCTGTTCAGACGGCAGATGGTACCTCTCTTTCTATCACAGGACGAGGCACTCTTTCCAATTCATCTTTTCTTGTTCTTGACGTTTCGCATGTCCCAAAACTAACCATGCAGCTCATATCTGTTGGCCAACTCACTGATCATGGTTGCCGTGTTATTCTCGATTATGATTCTTGTTTTGTTCAGGATCGCCGCACGTGGACTCTGGTTGGTACTGGCCCTCGCCGCCGTGATTCCCAACGGCTCTAGGAGCTTGACTGACTTCGACTTCCTTCCGCTGCCCCTACCAATCTGGTCGCCTCCACCGCTACCTCCGCATCTGCTGCAGCCTCCACCACCACTTTTGCTCAGTGGCATCATCGTTTGAAATATCTTTGTGGGTCACGTATGTCTTCATTATTTCGTCATGGTCTTTTAGGGTCTGTGTCTGGTGATGCCTCTCTCCATTGTCAGGGTTGTAAGCTTAACAAACAATTTCAACTCCCCTATCCTTCTAGCAAGTCAGTATCTCAGCGTCCTTTTGATCTTGTTCATTCTGATGTATGGAGACCAGCTCCTTTTGTCTCAAAAGGAGGTCATCAATATTATATTATTTTTATTGATGATTTTTCTCAGTATACGTGGCTATATTTTATGTTATCTTGTAGTGATGTGTTATCCATTTATAAGACTTTTGCCACCATGGTCCATACTCAGTTTGACTCTTCTATTCGTGTTTTTCGTACTGACTCTGCTGGGGAGTATTTATCGGGCGCTCTTCATGTTTTTCTTGCTGAGTAGGGCACTATCCCTCAATTTTCCTGTCCTAGTGCTCATACTCAGAATGGTGTGGCCGAGCGCAAGCATCGCCATCTTTTTGAGACAGCTCATGCTTTTATGCTTGCTTCTAATGTTCCACCACACTTCTGGGCTGAGGCTGTTTCCACTGCCACTTTTTTTATCAACATTCAGCCCTCCTCTGCTCTTCAAGGTGGGATTCTAGTCGAGCGTCTGTGTGGTAAGACTCCTGATTATTCCAATCTTCGCCTTTTCGGTGTATGTGCTATGTTCTTCTTGCACCTCGTGAGCACACTAAGCTGACTACTCAGTTTGTTGAGTGTGTTTTTCTGGGCTACAGTGCTGAGCACAAGGGATATCACTGTTGAGATCCTGTTGGTAGACGGATGCGACTTTCTCGGAATGTTACTTTTGATGAGTCTCGTCCTTTCTATCCACACCCTTATTCTTCCTCCACCTTGGCATCAATTGTCGAGCCACTTACTTTTCTGACTTTTTTTCACTCTCATAGTTGCCACTCCATCACCACAGCCTTTAGTCTCTTCGGTGCCTCATTTCCAGTCGGCACCCACTTCACCATCAGCATCTTCTCCTAAGGTTAGTCCTGATCTTGTTCCTTCTTGTCCTCTCTACTATACCTATCGTCCACGGGTTCAGGACTCTTCTGATGTGTGCTCTTCTTCTGATGGGCCATCCTCTTCGGCCTCTCCTCGCTATGCTCTTTGAGATCGTTAGTCTATTCGGCCTCCTGCCTGTTTTGGTTTTGTTGCCACTACTCTTGCCGAACCGACTTTTTATCGTGATGTTGTTATTCATCAGGAGTGGCAGTGTGCGATGGCAGAGGAGATTGCTGCCCTTGAGCGTACTGGCACGTGGGATCTCGTTCCTCTTCCTGCAAGTGTTACTCCTATCACATACAAGCGGGTCTATAAGGTTAAGACCTGCTCTGATGGTTCTCTTAAGCGCTACAAGGCTCGTCTTGTGGCGCGCGGTTTTCAGCAGGAGTATGGTCGTGACTATGATGAGACATTTGCTCCTGTTGCTCATATGACCACTATTTACACTCTTCTTGCTGTAGCCTCTGTTTGTCAGTGGTCCATCTCTTAGTTGGATGTCAAGAATTCCTTTCTCAATGGCGAGTTGCATATTCTGTTCCTAAGGGTATGGTTTGTCGTCTTTACTGCTCTTTCTATGGTCTTAAGCAAGCTCCTCGTGCTTGGTTTGATCGTTTCTCTTCTGTTGTCATTGCAGTTGGTTTCTCTACCAGTGCTCATGATCCTGTTCTTTTTATTCACACTTCGCCTCGTGGTCGGACGCTTCTCCTTTTATATGTTGATGATATGATCATTACTGGAGATGATTCTCAGTACATCACTTTTATTAAGGAGTGTCTGCATGAGCAGTTTCCTATGTCTGATCTGGGTCTACTTCGCTAGTTTCTTGGGATTGAGGTTATCTCTACCCCTGAGGGTTTTTATTTATCCCAAAAAAGTATATTTAGGATCTTCTTGAGTATGCATCTCTTATTGATTAGCGCACAGCTGAGACTCATATGGAGCTTAATGTTTATTTTTGTCTTACTGATGGTAAGCCTCTTCCTGATCCTACTCGCTATCATCACCTTGTTGGGAGTCTTGTCTATCTTGGTGTTACTCGTCCTGAAATTTCGTATGGTGTGCATATCTTGAGTCAGTTTGTTTCTGCTCCCACACAGGTCTACTACAGTTATCTCCTTCGTGTTCTAGGATACCTTCGTGGAATTATCTCTCGTCGTCTCTTTTTCCCTCGCTCCAGTTCTTTACAGCTCCAGGCATATTCTGATGCCACTTGGGCTAGTGATCCCTCTGATCGCCGGTCTCTCTCTGCTTACTGTGTTTTTCTTGGTGGTTCTCTCATTATTTGGAAGACTAAGAAGCAGATAGCAGTTTCTCGTTTGAGTGCTGAGGTTGAGTTGCGAGCGATGGCGTTGTTGACTACGGAGGTAACTTGGCTAAGGTGGTTATTTGAGGATTTTGGTGTTTCTGTTGCTGCACCGACTCCTCTTTTGTCATACAGTACAAATGCTATTAGCATTGCTAAAGATCTGGTGAAGCATGAGCTTACAAAGCATATTGGTGTTGATACTTCATACATGCGGACACATATGCAGAATCAGGTTGTTGCTCTTCAGTATGTGCCTTTCGAGATTCAGTTGGCAAACTTCTTCACAAAGGCACAGACCAGAGTTCAGCATATTTTTCACCTGTTCAAACTTAATGTTGTTGCTCCACCATAAATTTGAGGGCGGTGTTAGATATATCCCATATATATGTGTAATTACCCTGTCGTATAAGGGGTTCCCTATATATGTGACATACCTGTTACCTGTACGTGTATATATACTGGCCCTTGAGCCTCATGTGGAATACAAGTACTATTCATAACACTACAAAGTAGATGCAGAAGTCTCCACTAAAATATACTTATAACATAGGCTTATGAGAATTGTTACAGAATTGTGGCACAATTCATGTTATTTACTTATTTAGATTATAACAAAATTTCACCTATACCAGTCAATTGTGCAAGTCTATGACCTGGATATTTTTTGAGTGGTAAGTGAAAACAAGACACTGCTTTCTTAGATCTTTACCAAGACATTAATAGATTAAGCTCTTTCCATGCACCATTTGCAAAGCAATGCACAAACAGCCAGCTGTGCTGATCTTACTATAATACTATTAGTACCAGAACAGTGCATTATGTCATGACCCTTTATGTAAGCTATATTTAATTATTTATAACAACTCTGCACAACTTGTATAAAAAAGGAGATTCGGATGGGCAGCTTTAGAATAAGCAAAATAAGATTATGTAGTACTAATGCAGTAAATTTAAGAAAGATGTCAGTTTGGTATGTTTGATCTAGCCTATATGGTCCTTGACGTAAATTTAACATCCATGAAAGTACTCCGGAAGATTTCAGTAAGTAGCTGTCAGACGTTGTAGAGAACACAATGAAATATTTTTACGGTACGAGAGTAACGTACCATATCATTTCCATTCATCTCTAGAACAAGTAACACCATATCAGCATACTTTGTTCATTACATTTAGCTTTCCCAAAAAAAAATTAATGGTCAGGTAAAAGAAGAAAATAAACTCAACCAAACATAAACAGAAATCAAATTCAACTGAGCAAACAAAACAGAAAAATAAGAATTGAAAAACCGAGGTGCTTCAATTATGGTTACGTAAGAAATAGGAAGGAAAACAAATACTGCACAGCTAGTAGAAAAATTAGTTGAAAAGAATATATGGATAAACATGAAAGAAATGTATAAAAAATATAATTGAAAATACTCATATCTAACATATGGAAATTGGCATGGGCCCAGTGAAACTGGTTCCATCTTATCTACACTGCAAGCTGGCCCATTTGGATTCATGCAGAAATGCAGATAGAACCGCCGTCAACGGGTCACCGTAGGGGTGACATCTCATATCTCATCGATATAGAAACAAAATGGACTACAAAAACTCACATCTCCAAATGGTTCCATGGGGACCTCCAGATATTTCACGTAACGTTGGTGCACCCCATGCATCCTACCCATCTCCAAAACTTTTCCAAAGTTAATTACGTACTAAGAAAAATAATCCAACCGGTGGCAAAATTTTAAGCTTAAAGTCCCAAACTCAATGTACAAAAGGATATACACAAATAAAAATTAAGAATACCATGTAAAATCATTTTGTTTTTAAACATTTTATTCTAGATTGAATTGGACCTTGTAATTTTACTTCTGGGTGTGTCACCCCGCTAGGGGTAAGTGGCGCGGACAGGCCCACTAATCCGCTGGCCCGCCCCGCAAAAATTGCAATGTGGTCATGTGCGGGCCACCTTCTTCTCTGGAGCAGTTCCAAGTGGACAGGCCCACTTTGAACTGCTGGGCACCGCAAAAAACGCCGCATCACTTCATCAGGCACACTCGCGAGCGGCCGCAAGAACCCTAGTTGCCTGGCACGGTGGTCTCCGCGGCCCGGTTGTCGTCGCCTCCTCCTCCGTGGCCCGGTTGTCCGGTGTTTCTTCATCTGCTTGTTGCGGCTTTGGGTGGGTGTCGCTGGTGGGGCGGATTGGCGCTAGGGTTCTTTGATTGTTTGTTGGTTGGTTAGAGGCTGCTCCCTGTTCTGTTTGTGTTTAGATGTGTTGCTCCTTGTTTAGTTTCTTGGTAATGGATGAGCTTTCTGCGTTCGCTGGTGCCTCAGATTTTATTTTTTTAGTTTAATTTCACGTTGTTTCTGATGGTTAGTCGGAGAACAGAGCATGCTCTCTTTTTCTGATGGTTGTCTCAATTTTATGACCTGTATAATATCACTTGTGTATACTAATCAGTGGGACTTTTCACTTCATTATTTTCAGTCAAAACGCTGCCATGTCTTCTCTTACCCGTCTCTATCCCTCTCTCCCTGTTTCTTGCTGATTTCAGTAACATTGTCCACTGTTTTATGAGTAGTTCATAGTTGTTCTAATAATAACATTATTCTTATTCTCTGACTTGTTGTCTACTCGATGGTGACGAATTTCAGCTGTGAATGCGTTGCGGTATCCATTTGTGGATGCTTGATGGAGTACTGTAGAAATTAGCAGCAAGGTCTCCTGACAAATGGACAGCACCAGTGCTTTGGACATCCTACAGAAGTGAAGTGGCATCACTAGGATTTGCTCTATTCTTTCACTACTACTTGGATCTAATTGAAGTGCGTTGTCTGAAAATTGAGCTCCCTTTGCAGTGTGTTAACCTTCTACTTATCTAATTGCACCTAACTGCACCACTTGCACCCCTACCCCGCATCACTTATCTAATTGTTCAGGAGTTTTTGGAGGTTGATAAGGTCACCTATAGTTGTACTGGATAGGCATCCTTTCGTTAAGCGCTTGATTTTTAACCCTTCTGGAAACAGGGATAGTTCAGAACATGATAGAAGGGAATTAGAAATTGAGGGACTGACTGCCTTTGGATGTAAATCTAGACCCTCAACATAATTTAGATTTAATAAAGCATGCTTGCCAACAGAATGCCTTCAAGTTACAAATTCCTGTAGTCCCAATCTCAAAATATATGCATGCGTACGGAACTGAGGACCTCCAAATAGTTTTCAAACATCTGTAGTTAATCTGAAATAGAAGGTTTAAATATCTAAACATTAATCAAAGAAAAAGGAGTGTCACCACTTGCCAGCCACTATTACATTTCAGCAAACTAAACTGTGACTTTAGATGCTAAAAGTATTAAAGGATATTGCAAACAGAGAGGTAAGGTCGCAGTGCTTATACTGTTGTGTTTTTATTTCATAGATAACTAATGATCATTCATAGCCTTGCTATATTTGAGGACCATGAAACATTTTATATATCCAGAATTGAAAAAAAAACATGATCAGGGGTAAGGGTAGCAATCACAACACATCGCGCATGCCAATGTGCTTCCAAAGTTTAATTGGCAAAAACATTGGTAAAAGTTTGCTATTGGAAAACAGTATATGGAACCATGAAAAGGAAAGCACTAAGTTTGTTAGCTTCATATGTTCAGAAGTACTGCAAAGTTACCTGACTCCAAGAAAAGGGACAAGATTGATCTGAAGCAAAATTTCCAATGCAGAACATGTGCTTGAATTCAAACTTGTGGCACTGTAGACTAAAGATCTAGTTTGGCATATTCGTGAGTAGGTCCTTATGGGGGTTTGGTTATGGGGTATTACAATGTCACTAAGGCCCACTCGTTTCAGTTTTTTTTCAGCTTCAGTTTTTTTTTCACTATTCAGTAATTCATTTTTTTTCTAATTTTTTTAGATATTTTAGGCTTTTTTGTATTTTCTTTTTTTTCCGTATTCCTTTTCATTGTCCGTAATGGGGTAACATGTTTTTTTTCTATTTTTTTAAATTTAATTATGCCCAATAAGCCAACTCATCTACAGTAAAAAAAAGCCAGCTACAGTAAAATTTCAGTCAGAAGCCAGAATCCATCGCTAAAACGAACGCCTTATAAATCTTATTTCCAGTCAAAAAATTTATCACATCAAGTTTAATTAGGGAGATAAGACATCGCATAAGCGGCAAACGGGGTACTAGTTACAGGTTGTGTCTTTGAGATTACCTTGAGACCTAAGCCTAGTTTGTACCATAGTTACCAAGAAATGTGGTTCGTCTGAGTCACGGCACAGGATTGGAGTTCGCAATTCGTCACTTTTCCTTCCAATTTCCACTGCAAACACGAACCCTGAACCCTAAATCAGTTCGGGTTCAACAAATCCGGATAAGATCAAGGGGATGTATGGCGAACTTGGTAACTATCGTCTGTACAATAAGCCTGGATCTTACATCTTTAGAGCTCCTGTACATCCCACCTAAAAAAACCAATTCAGATTGACATGAAAAATTCCAAAAAGGATTTGATAGGTCATGAAATGACGATGGTGGAGCATCAGGCAAAATTTCGACCCAAAACTTGACGCATATTAGAAGAAAAAATAAACATGAGTGGTTACTTCTTTATCTTTTATTTTTCGGATTTCCTTTTCAGCTGAATTTGCCCCTTTTCCCTCCAAATATAGATCAACTTTTGAGTTGAAAATTTTTGATATGGTAAGTTAATTTTATAACAATGTTCTTAAAAAACTTTTGAAGTTTTTCATGACCACTTAAAATATCTTTACAACGGATACACCAGAGCATCAAAGGGTACTTAGGATGCACCAGATATGCACCAAAATCCAACATTTAAGCCGATGCCAAATTGCCAACTGGTTTATTGGAAAAGAAAAGGTAAGACGTGGTCGGTGGCGGTGGCCCAGCCTGGAGGAAGACGCGGTCGGCGGCGGCGGCCCGGCCTGGAGGGAGACGTGGTCAGCGGCGGCGGCCCGCCCTGGAGGAAGAGGCGGTCGGCGGCGGCGGCCCGGCCTGGAGGGAGACGTGGTCAGCGGCGGCGGCCCGCCCTGGAGGAAGAGGTGGCTTGTCCTAGGGAGGTGGCTGGAAGGAGAGGAGGTGGGGTGTCGGCCCACGTGGAGCAGCGGAGAGGATCAGGTATGCTCTGATACCATGTAGAGAAGTAGAGAGGTATTGGCATAGACACCACACAGCTAAAGGGCTAGGATGGCTTGTATATATATTGGCCTGATGCAAGCATACAAGGAAAGCATATATATGAAAGGCGCATACATAAAAAACGCATACAAGGAAAGCATATACATGAAAAGCGCATACATGGAAAGCGCATACAGAGAAAGTTATCTAATTATTCTAATAATTTCTACTTTTGAGGGTTTCTATCTGTCCCAAGAAAAGTATATCTAAGATCTTTTTAATTATGCCTCTTACTGACCAGTACACAGCTGAGACTCCTATGGAATGTTCATCTTCTTCCCACTAATGATGAGCCTCTTACTGATTCTACTCGTTATCGTCATCTTATTAGAAGTCTTGTTTATATTAGTGTCACTCATCCTGACATTTTCTACCCTGTGCATATCTTGAGTTAATTTGTTTTTGCTCCCACTCAGCTCCACTATAGTCATTTTTTTCGTGTTCTGCAATACCTTTGTGAAACTCTCTCTTATCATCTGATACCTCCGTGAAACTATCTCGTCATCTCTTTTCCCTCGCTCTGTGATACCTTCGTGGAACTCTCTCTCATCATCTCTTTTTCCCTCGCTCTAGCTCTCTACAGTTTCAGACATATTTTGATGCCACTTAGGCTAGTAATCCCTCTAATTGCCGATCTCTATCTACTTATTGTATTTTTCTTGGTGGTTCTCTCATCAATTGGAAGACTAAGAAGCAACAGCAGTTTCTTATTCAATTGCTGAGATTGGAATACAGGCTATAGCTTTGTTGATTGCGGAGGTTACTTGACTATGGTAATTACTTGAGGATTTTGGTGTTTCTATTTCTACACCGACTCCTCTTTTGTCTCGTATTACAGGTGTTATTAGCATTGCTAAAGATCCGATAAAGCATGAGCTTCCAAAACATATTGATGTTGACGTCTCATGATCAGACGCTTTCCCTTTTGTATGTTGATGATATAACAATGTTTTTAAAAAACTTCTGATTTTTTTCATGACCACTTAAAATATTTTTACAATGGATGCACCAGAGCATCAAAGGGTACTTAGGATGCACCAGATATGCACCAAAATCCAACAATTAAGCCGATTCCAACTGGAAAAAAAAGGTAAGCTCGACCACACAAGCCATCCCCTAGCTTTTGAGATTAAATTATTAAGGCAATTTGGCTTTTCTGGCATCCAACAAAGCCACCCAGTTATTAAGACCGCGGAGGCAACCCCTGCTGTATCACTTTACTAACTTGCTGGCTACTAGTGCCACAAGGCCGGGTACAGAAACGTGTTGTCGCATGAAACAAACTTGTGTCGAACAGCTGAGAACCACTGCCGTTGGATCTTCCTAGGATTTTGGGCGACCACGCGTCTCGCCGACGCAAGATTCTGCGGTGCAGCTCAGTCCAGTCCATGGAAGAAAACCGTGTGAAGAGAAAGCAGACAACTGTGCTAGACAAGGCGTTGCTCACTTGCTGATACCAGTTTGCAGTCAAAAACAGACAGCTGCATGGGTGGTTGCATATGGCAATAATGCATCACTGCATGTGTCTAGGTTTGACCACCTGCTTTCTCTCTGATCACATAACATAGCAACAACAACGTCATACAAGGCATGAAACCAAGCCTCACCTTTTTCCTGTAACCTTCCTACCAACACGACACCCTCACAACAGCTTACCAAAATTCTAACCTACACTAACTCCCTGCGTAAGCGCCTCGAGAAAACTGAGCTCTCCAGCAGAGGCGTCACTCATTCACCTCCTAGAGTCACGTTGATAGCCTGTGTTTGATAGTATGACATGAGGCGTCTCTCATCCACCTCCCCTGTGTTTGATAGCCGGACACCGCATTCCAGTGATCTCCTCACATCCCTAGGAATGGGACTCTGCCACTTACCGTCCCACCAAGCATGTGGGAGGAGCAGGGTTAAGGCGCACTGGTGCTGCTGTTGCTGACAGCTCAAAGGCCCAGCGTATCTGTTCCAGATATGGAACCAGATAAACTGTGTCGAGAGCCCATCGACCAGACTACAGAAGAAAGTTTCAATGGATAGGAACACAGGGATATGAACCGTGTCTATTAGTTGCAGCCAACGCTGCAAAGAGTTGCGTGTAGGCTGTCCCCACACGGCGATGTGCTCCAGTGGCAACAGCGTATCTGGCATGTGAAGCCCGAAAGAAATCAACAAAAGCTATCAAATCAAGCCAAAGAGGGAAATAAAAGCATAGCGGCATAGATCGAAGCCCAAGACGGCGGTGGCGTTGTGCACAAAAAGCGCAACGAGGCATAGTGTAGAAGAAGCACGACGGCCTTAGAAGCTCAAGACGGCAACTCAAGAGAAACGGCGGCATCATAAAGACTTCTTCGATCTATTGCGGCTCAAAGAGAAGAACAGCGGCTGCGGCTATGCGAAAGGAAGGAGATGACCACACTCATCCGAGAGGATGAACCATGGCTAGCAAAGCAATCAGCCGATTGATAAGGGATTTATGGACTCGTACAATTTTGACGAACTGAAAGAGATATGACAATGGACTTCGATTGACGCAACGGAAGATGCAAAAACGGAAAGGACTAAAAGGACAAAAGATAAGCACAACAATAGTATTATGCTTTCATATTCCCATCCTCTCCTCTCTCTCTTCACCCCTCACTCCCTTCCATCTCTCTCTGCCCCTCACTCCCTCTTTCTCTGGCTCGGCTCGGGTGGCCGGGGAGGAGACGGTGAGGGACGGGGTGGCAGAGGAGGCAACTCCCCAGGGTCAGGCGGTGCGGCATCCTGCGACGGTGGTCACGAGAGCGGTGGCGGTGGGATTCGGCAGCGTCGACCGAAAGGGAAGGGAGCCTGGTGGAGAAGACCAAAGACGTCATCGGCCGGGGCGATGGCGGCTGAGGCGGGCACAGCCAGAAGCGGGCGTGACGCGGAGCGCTGACGCGAGAGTGGGCCAATGGCGTGAGCGGAGGAGTTGTGGACGAGGAGGCAGCCAGAACCGAGGCGGCCGGAGTGGTGGACGGCGGCGGCCAGAACCGAGGCAGCGACAGCCCGAACCGAGGCGGCAGCGGCCGGATTCATGGCGGCGGCAGCCTGATCCAAGATGACTGCGTCTAGGTGAGGCTGGAGTTGGCGGTGAAGGTGTCTAGATCCGGCCCAGAGGCAGCCAGATCTGGGCAGGAGAACATCGAAGAGGGCCAGATCTAGGCGGAGTCAACTTGGCAGCGGCCGAGAGGAAGCTCGGTGGCAGCGCGGCATAGAATCGCGCTCGGGCATGGGTCGGCGGTGTGGAGGTCGGTGCCGGAGGTAGGCGCGGATCTGGCGCTGGCAGCCAGGAGTGGAGATGCTCCTCCTGGGGGCAACGCAGTGGAAGAGCGGCCGAAGCTAGGTTCGGATTGAGCACTAAGGAAGAATGGAAATGTGAAAATGTAGAGTATATTGCAATAGCAGCCCATAGAGCTATATATAGTACATGGACATATAAAGACCTAAACTCTAGATAATAAGAAATGATCTAAATACCCTTAACATAAGGTACCTTATCATTTCCATTCATCTCTAGACCAAAACTCTTGGCAAACAATTTGTAATCAAAATAAATTACCTGCCCATAAAGTAGAGAATAATTATCCAATTTTCTCCTTTCCCAAAGCTTCTAATCAACTGGTGAAGAATACTTGAATTCTAACCAAGAACCACAATGCTCAGAGCAAAGTATAGCATTCCTTTGATAGTATTTAACCAAGCACCTAACCTATGCAAACTCACTGATCTCTTGCTTTGTCTCCTTAACAAATGATGGTGTGTCTGAGATCAATGCCACCCGAGTTGTACCCTTCAAACGACAAATCTGTATAGCTCTCTTAATACAACTGCAGCTTTTCTTGCTTGTACTGGCCTAGTCACAAAATGAGTTATCTTCAACTTCTCAAATCATATGATGTGGAATAATTGCTAATAAAGATGATGTTCATGATATAGGTGGTTGGCGTTCTCAAGCTGAAAGATAAGGTTCAAAGACTTCAACTCAGCCATTACCATCTACATTACTTTATATACTGAAATATTTCTAAACTATCCTCTTTGTTGCTTGAAGCTCGACTATTGATATGGCCCATCGCCCTGGCCCAAGTGCCACCCCACCAAGGGTTTCCCATGGAAGCACAGTAGCACTCTAGACCTGCCGCCTCCTTCTAATACTCCTGCCTCGCCTCCTCCATCTAGTGCTCCTCCAGCCCCGTCGCAACCATCTAGTAGTACTCTTGACCCGTCGCCGCCAGCCCCGCTTGTTGTGCCGGCTGCTCCGCTTCTGCAAACACCAGCTCCGCAGCCATCGATAATGCTAGCCACTCCACCGGCAATTTCTCCTCACCCGCAGGCGCCGGTGACACTAGACGCTCCGTCGGCATCTTCTCCTCCCCTGCAGACGCTGGTGACGCCGACCGCTCCATCGGCATCTTCTCCCCAGCAAGCGCTGGTGACGTCGGCCACTCCGTCGGCATCTTCTCCTCCCCCCGCAAGCGCCGGTGACACTAGCTGCTCTGCCGGCATCTTCTCTCCTCCCCGCAGTAGCATGATCTGGTGTCGTCGCCTCCCACGCTAGTTCCGTCAAAACCGCAGCGTGCCTGTGCATTGAGCGCCGACTTAGGCTCGCCATAGAGACCGTTGGCCGCGACCCTGATCCAATCTCGCCTCCAATCTTGGGCCCTCCTTGTCTTCTCGTTGTCGATTCGAGTTGAGTCTCCTCTCCTCAAGGGCGAGCTGATGAACAGTGATGTATCCATGTTCGATGAGGAGGCACGCTGGATCTGATCGCCGTTGGATCCTCGTGCACCACCCCAATGTCGTGTGCCTCCTTGAGGTGATGGCCACCCGAAGCCGGATCTTCGTTGTCATGGAGTACGTCAGCTGTGGCCCGCTCTAGCACAATGTCCTTGTGAACGGCTACAGCGAGGATGACACCCGCTGCATCTTCCAGTAGCTGGTGTCCACGCTCTCCTGCCACATGGTCAGGGTGTACCATCGCGACATCAAGCACAAGAACCTCCTCCTTGACAAGCACCGCAACCTCAAAGTCACCGACTTCGGGCTCTCCGCCCTTGCTGACACGGAGCGCGCGTTTCTTGGCCGGAAGGCACACCGGGATTGCTCGGAGCAACATCGATGTACCCACTTCTTCGAGCAGCGCCGCCGCTGTCACATGGTGCGGCTTATACCCTGTGCGCCGACCTGAGAAGATGCCACACTGACGTAGCTTGAAGTCGGACTGCTGCTCGTGCCAGATAAAGGAGCAGCAGTAGCAGCGCCATTGCCATGGCATGGCCACCATTGCTCCTGTCCCTTGTGCTACTAGAGCGCGGTGCTGTCATGCCTTCTCCTCTGTTGCCATCTTCAACATGCTCTCTACGTTCTTGAGTCTAGCATCATTTCTTCATAGCCAGCAATGATCTTGTCATGTTAGCTCGGCAGCAGAAGCCATTGTGTTGGCTTTGATACCAAATTATTATGAACCTTAGTTTATAGGGGAGTAAACACCACCGAGAGGATAGTCAGACGGCATCGGTGTAGAGGGAGAGGGAGAGGGAGAGGGAGAGACTATAGATGAGAATGACTTATGTTATCTCTTTGCTTGATTCCAATAGCATACATCAGCCCCCTTATATAGATGAACTACCCCCTAACAAATAAAATCTAATATTAATCATATCTCTAACAGATGGAAACTAATATCACATTTCTAATCATATCTCTAAAAGATAGAAACTAATCTGTAACTTCCTAATAATGACCCGGTTGAGCCCAAGACCCATGCCCATGACAGGACTAAACCTTAAATTCAAATACTTATACAACAGGAAGAAAAGGCCAAAAAAATGTTGACTTAGGTTTCTGTTAAGAAATTCCGGTAGGAAGCAGCATATTTCAATGCTTACTGATGAACCAAATTTGTTGACATGTGAATCTCATGATGTGATGATGTCAATATCCTATTATACTCGTTTTAAGTGAATGTGAACAATTTAAAACATTTTTCTTCAATTTATGCCGCATATAGTGTTTCATACCTATTGGTCATCATGCACATGTGCAAAACAATACGTGGACTGGAACCCTTCGAAGCCCACTGAACTGCTTTTTGCACTGTCTGGGAGGGAGATATGATTACTCGGATAAATTCCCCAAATGTATTAGGCCTGGCATGTAATGAGTTTGGGGATCCAAAAAGTGTTGAAGCGGCAGTTTCCATTCCTGGATGAACATTCTTCAGAAAAAACTGGATCCCAACTGCATCTGTTGTGCCGTGAAACCTAATGTTGTGAACAAGTAACAACATATCAGCATGCTTTGTTCATTACACTTAGCTTTCCGAAGAAAATTCATGGTCAGGTAAAAGAAGAAAATAAACCCCACCAAGCGTAAACAGAAATCAAATTCAATTGAGCAACCAAAACAGAAAATTAAAAATTGAAAAACCGAGGTGCTTCAATTATGGTTACGTAAGAAATAGGAAGGAAAAGAAATATTGCACAGCTAGTAGTAAAACTAGATGAAAAGAATATATGAATAAACATGAAAGAAATGTATAAAAAAATTTAATTGAAAATGCTCCTATGTAACATATGGAAATTGGCTTGGGCCCAATGAAACCGGTTCCATCTTATCTGTTATGAATATTATGTGTATGCAATTGAAGAGGCTCAATGGGCAATATATATAGAGTACAAGAGGAATATGCCATATAAAGATAAGACATATAAGAAATAGAATACAAACTATATATCCTAATACGAACTATATATCCTTAACACCCCTCCTCAAATGCAAGGCGTATACAATAGCATTGCTTTTGAAAAAGTTGACAATAAAATAGAAAATATCCAAAATCCAAGTCTTGTAAATGTCGTCGTAGCATGTGGCTCTTGAAGATTGTGTCGAAAGTAGAAAATCTCCATTCGAGTTCATGTTGTAGCCCATAAAGTATGGTGGCAGTTTATAAAGCAGATCGAAACCCGAGACGGTAGCGACGCAATGCACACAAAGCGCAATAGAAGCATAGTGCAGAAAAAAGCGTGGTGGCCTGAAAAGCTCAGGGTGGCAACTTAAAAAGAAGGGGCGGCATCATAACGACTTCTACGATCTGCACGCAGCTCAGAGAGAAGAGCGGCAGTTGCTGTCATATGAAGGACCACACTAAATCTTAGAGGATAGACTGAGGCTAGCAAAACAATCGACTGACACAAAAATTTGTAGACTCTCATGGTTTGGACGAACTAGGAGATAGAGACTATGAATTTGAATGGGCACAACGGAAGACTCAAAATCCAAAACAGCAGAACTGACAGCTCTTGCACCAACACAGAAGATCTCCTTTCAACGTGTCCTCAACACACCAAACCAGCCAGATACTCCTGAAAACATAGCCCAGCAATAAAGGCACTCGGCATAGCCACTCAGCACCTCAAAACTCCACTGTGTCCTTCCTCGCACCTCACTCATTCCTAAATAAGAGGGCAGTAGTCGTCCATCCGCTCACTCCACTCCCTCCCATCTCTCGCTCGCTCTCTCTCCAGGAGGCGATGGCCAGATCCGCTTGCGTCACGTTGCATTCGTGCGGTTCCAAAGCCCCGACCTCCTCGTCCCCGCAGATCAAAAGCCCGGAGCGGAGAGAAGGGGAGCAAGCAGTAAGCGCGGAATGTTATGAATATTGTGTGTGTATTGATATGAGGTCCAAGGGACTATATATATAGGAGAGTACAAGGAGATATACCATATAGAGATAAGACATATATGGAATAGAATACAAACTTTATATCCTAATACAACTCTATATCCTTAACACCCCCCTCAAATGCAAGGCGTATGCAATAGCATTGCATTAAAAGAGTTGACACTAAAATCCAAAATCCAAGTCTTGTAAACGTCGTCGTAGCATGCAACTCTTGACAATAAAGTATGGTGGCAGCCCATAAATCAGATCAAAGCCCGAGACGGCGGCGGCATAATGCACAAAAAGCGCGATAGAAATGCAGTGCAGAAAAAGCGTGGTGGACTTAAAAGCTCAGGGCGGTAGCTCAAAGAGAAGCGGCGGCATCATAACGACTTCTACAACTTGCACGCGGCTCAGAGGAAAGAGCGGCGTTTGCTGTCATGCGAAAGACCATACAAATCCTAAAGAATGGACTAAGGCTGGCAAAGCAATCGACTAACTAACACAAAAATTTATGGACTTGCATGGCTTAGACGAACTAAAGATAGAGACTATGGATTTGAATGGACGCAGCGAAAAACTCAAAATCCAAAAAACTCAAAATTCTAAATGAATAATCTCTCTAGCAAGCCTCTGATAGACCAACACAAAAAACCAGCCATCCGTTACTTCATCCGCTCAAAGCTGTCAAGCCGCTTGAAGAGAGCAACACAAAACCGTTCATCCATAAAGCAGGCGATGGGAGAAGATGGCCCAATAGACCACACCCGCACCAACACGGCAGCTCGCCCAAGGCAAGGCAGTCTTTTTGCAGCGTGCATGTGACCAAAGCAGTGAAGAGGAAAAGCAAAGCAAAGCGCATCCAACCAAAAGGCAACAACGAGGATGCGGCATCGCACATCGGCGCTTCTGGCGGCTGCTGCGAGCGAAGCGGCGGCGGCTCAGCGGCCGGAGGAGCTGCGACTATGGTGGTAGAGCCCCAAGGGCGCCAACTGAATCCAGGTTGATGGTGACGGTGGCTGGCAAAAAGGCTGGTCGACGAGCGGCTAGGCGGAGGCCGCGGAGGGCGGTGCACGAGATCCGCGCAGGAGACGACTGGATCTGGGGTGGCGCAGCCAACGCGGGAGTCGAAGAGGTCGCACCAGTAGGAGCCCTGGAAGCGCGCGCCACAGCGTATGCGCCGGCCGCCCCGCCGTCCGCCGCCTTGCGCTTACGGGCGCTCACGTCGACCACCTCCCGCAGCAGCTTCGCGTGTAGGCGGCTAAGTTAGAGAATCAGCAGATCTGTGGGAGACGGCCTCGGCGATGTCCCCGTCAGCCTCCTCTACTTCACCTTATCGACAGGAGGGAATCCTATCTGGATCTCGCCCAAAGAGAGACGACGTCGAGAAAAGCCCATGGAGGAGCGGCTGCCAACGGGGAAGAGCATGGCGACGCTGGCCAAGATCTGACGTGGAGGCTGGATCAGATGGTGCGGCTTCAGATCTGGGGAAACGGTGACCCAAGAGGCGCACACAGCTGCTGGGATCTGATGGAGGCCGAAGAGAGGCGCAAGAGGATCCACCGACCGGAGATGAGGCCGCCCCCGGGAGTAGAGATTGATCTTCCCGGGGGCAGCAGTAACGGAAGGCGTGCGAAGGCTAGGGTTAGAGAGGTATGAACCTTAGCTCTGATACCATGTTATGAATATTATACGTGTATTGATATAAGACCCAAGGGACTATATATATAGGTAAGTACAAGGAGATATGTCATATAGAGATAAAACATATATGGAATAAAAACAAACTCTATATCCTAATACAACTCTATATCCTTAACGGAGGCATCGTCGCCATCTCGGGGGGAGATGGGACTCACATTCACGAAGCTGTTCAGCCGCCTCTTCGCCAAGAAGGAGATGAGGACTCTCATGGTCGGGCTCGATGTCGCCGGTAAGACCACCATCCTCTACAAGCTCATGATCGGACAAGCTCCGGAGGCGACCAAATCGGGCGAAGCAATGAGGATCTGGGTGGAAGGTTCGGCGGTGAAAGAGGCGATTCGGCACGGAGTGCACAAAGCGGCGGCCGGGGAAGAGGTGATCCGGCCCAGAGCACACAAAGCGGCGGCCGAGGAAGAGCGCGATGGCTCGAGGGCATCTAGATCCAGTGGCGATGAGGATCCAGCCCGGAGAGTGCGCCAGCGGTGGTGGCATGGGAAGAGACGATCTAGCCCAAAGCGCACGAAGATGAGGTGGCTCGGATCCGGCGGTGAGGAAGAGCCCGATGGCTTGGGAAGAGTGCGACGGCTCGAGGGCATTTGGATCTAGACCTGAGGGTGACGTCGGCCAGAGATGACGTGACGAGCACGAGTTGACGACAGCCCGACGAGATCCGTCAACGTCGGCTGGATCCAGAAGAGCGGCCGTTGCCCACAGAGGTCGTCGGCGGCGGTGGCCGGAGATGAGGCGATGACCACTAGAAAGACGACTTGGCCTGGTGACGACCAGAGAGGTAGCCGACCCTGGGAGCGGAGATATCCTCCCGGGAGTACAAGAGGAATATGCCATTTAGTGAAAAGGCATATAAGGAATAGAATACAAACTCTATATCCTAATACAAACTCTATATCCTTAACATTATCTAGACCACAAGTTGGCCCATTGGGATTCATGCAAATGCGATGAATCGTAAATGCAGGTCAACTGTAGGGGTGACATCTCATATCTCATACAGATAGAAACAAAAATGAACTACAAAAACTCACATCTCCAAATGGTTCCATGGGTAGGACCTCCAGATATTTCACCTAACTTTGGTGCACCCCATGCATCCTAGCCATCTCCAAAACTTTCCCAAAGTTAATTACGTACTAAGAGAAATGATCCAACTGGTGGCAAAATTTTAAGCTTAAAGTCCCAAACTCAATGTACAAAAGGATATACAAAAATAGAAACTAAGAATACCATGCAAAATCATTTTGTTTTTAAACCTTTTATTCTAGATTGAATTGGAGCTTGAAATTTTACTTCCGGGTGTATCACCCTGTAGCTACTTATCTAATTATTCAGGAGTTTTTGGAGGTTGCTAAGGTCAGCTATAGTTGTACTGGATAGGGATCCTTTCGTTAAGCGCTTTATTTTTTCCCCTTATGGAAACAGGGATAGTTCAGAACATAATAGAAGGGAATTAGAAATTGAGGGACTGACTGCCTTTGGATGTAAATCTAGACCCTCAACATAATTTAGATTTAATAAGGCATGCTTGCCAACAGAATGTCTTCAAGTTACAAATTTCTATAGTTCGAATCTCAAAATATATGCATGCGTAAGGAACTAAGTGTTATGAATAGTGCTTGTATTCAACATGAGGCTCAAGGGCGAATATATATACACATACAGGTATGTCACATATGCAGTGAACCCCTTTTACAACAGGGTAATTACATATATATATGGGATATATCTCTAACACCCCCCCTCAAACTTATGGTGGAGCAACATTAAGTTTGGAGAGGTGAAAACTATGCTGAGCTCTAGTCTATGCCTTTGTGAAGAAGTCTGTCAACTGAATCTCAGAAGGCACATACCAAAGAGTAACAACCTGATCCTGCACCTGCGTCCGCATGTATGAAGCATCAACACCAATATGCTTTGTAAGCTCATGCTTCACTGGATCTTTAGCAATGCCAATACTTTATCTTGTCGACAAAAGAGGAGTCGGTGCAGTAACAGAAACACCAAAATCCTCAAGTAACCACTGTAGCCAAGTAACTTCCGCAGTCAACAATGCCATCGCTCGCAACTTAGCCTCAACACTTGAACAAGAAACTGTTGTCTGCTTCTTAGTCTTCCAAGCAATGAGAGAACCACAAAAAAAACACAGTAAACAGAAAGAGACCGGTGATCAGAGGGATCACTAGGCCAAGTGGTATCAGAATATGTCTAGAGCTGTAAAGAGCTGGAGCGAGGGAAAAAGTGACGACGAAAGATAGTTCCACAAAGATATCATAGAACACAAAGGAGATGACTATAGTTGACCTGTGTGGGAGCAGAAATAAACTGACTCAAGACATGCACAGGGTACAAAATGTCAGGACAAGTAACACCAAAATAGACAAGGCTCCCAACAAGGTGACGATAGCAAGTAAGATCAGGAAGAGGCTCACCATCAGTAAGACAAAGATGAACATTAAGCTCCATAGGAGTCTCAGCTGTGCGCTGATCAGTAAGAGATGCACACTCAAGAAGATCCTGAATATACTTTTCTTGGGATAAATAGAAACCCTCAGGGGTAGAGATAACCTCAATCCTAAGAAAGTAGCGAAGTAGACCCAGATCAGACATAAGAAACTGCTCATGAAGTCGCTCCTTAATAAAAGTAATGTACTGAGAATCATCTCTAGTAATGATCATATCATCAACATATAAAAGAAGAAGCGTCCGACCATGAGGCGAAGTGTGAATAAAAAGAGCAGGATCATGAGCACTGGCAGAGAAACCAGCTGCAGTGACAACAGAAGAGAAACGATCAAACCAAGCTCGAGGAGCTTGCTTGAGACCATAGAGAGAGCAGCGAAGATGACAAACCATACCTTCAGGAATAAAATACCCAGGGGACGACCGCATGTAGACCTCCTCACACAACTCGCCATTGAGAAAAGCATTCTTGACGTCCAATTGAGAGATAGACCACTGGCGAACAGAGGCTATAGTAAGAAGAGTGCGAACAGTGGTCATATGAGCAACAGGAGCAAAAGTATCATCATAGTCACGACCATGCTCTTGCTGAAAACCGCGCGCCACAAGACGAGCCTTGTAACACTCAAGAGATCAATCAGAGCGGGTCATAACCTTATAGACTCACTTGCATGTGATAGGAGTAACACGTGCAGGAAGAGGAACCAAATCCCACGTGCTAGTATGCTCAAGGGCAGCAATCTCATCTGCCATTGCATGTTACCACTCCTGATGAATAACAGCATCATGATAAGAAGTCGGTTCGGCAAGAGCAGTGGCAGCATAACCAAAACGCGTAGGAGGCCGAATAGACTGACGATCTCGAAGAGCATAGCGAGGAGAGGTCGAAGAGGATGGCCCATCAGAAGAAGAGGGCACATCAGAAGAGTCCTGAACCTGCGGACAACGGGTATAGTAGAGAGGATAAGAAGAAACAAGATCAGGACTAACCTCAGGAGAGGATGCTGGTGGTGAAGAGGGTGCCGACTGGGAAGGAGGCACCGGAGAGACTAAAGGCTGTGGTGATGGAGTGGTAACTATGGGAGTGGAAGGAAAAGTCAGAAAAGAAAGTGGCTCGACAATTGATGCCGAGGTGGAGGAAGAAGAAAGGTGTGGATAGAAAGAACGAGACTCATCAAAAGTAACGTCCCGAGAAATCCGCATCCGTCTGCCAACAGGGTCCCAACAGCGATATCCCTTGTACTCAGCACTGTAGCCCAGAAAAACACACTCAACAGACTGAGCAGTCAGCTTGGTGAGATCACGAGGTGCAGGAAGAACATAGCACACACACCCAAAAAGGCGAAGACTGGAATAATCAGGAGTCTTGCCACACATACGCTCGACTGGAATCCCACCTTGAAGAGCAAAGGAGGGCTGAATGTTGATCAAAAAGTGGCAGTGGAAACAACCTCAGCCCAGAAGTGTGGTGGAACATTAGAAGCAAGCATAAGAGCACGAGCTGTCTTAAGAAGATAACGATGTTTGCGTTTGGCCACACCATTCTAAGCATGAGCACCAGAACAGGAAAATTGAGAGAGTGTGCCCTACTCAGCAAGAAAAGCACGAAGAGAGCCCGATAAATACTCCCCAGCTGAGTCAGTATGAAAAACGCGAATAGAAGAGTCAAACTGAGTACGGACCATGGTGGCAAAAGTCTTATATATGGATAAAATATTACTACGAGATGACATAAAATATATCCACGTATACTGAGAAAAATCATTAATAAAAATGATATAATATCGATGACCTCCTTTTGAGACAAAAGGAGCTGGTCCCTATACATCAGAATGAACAAGATCAAAAGGACGCTGAGATACTGACTCACTAGAAGGATAGGGAGTCAAAGCTGTTTACCAAGCTTACAACCCTGACAATGGAGAGAGACATCACCAGACACAGACCCTAAAAGATCACAACGGAGTAATGAAGATATACGTGACCCACAAAGATGTCTTAAACGATGATACGACTGAGCAAAAGAGGTGATGGGGGCTGCAGCAGATGCGGAGGCGATGGTGAAAGCGACGGACTAGAAGGGCGATGGAAGGAAGTTGAAGCGATCAAGCTCGGGGCCAATACCAACTAGAGTCCCCGTGCGGCGATCCTGAACGCAACAAGAATCAGAATCGAGAATAACACGACAACCATGATCAGTGAGTTGGCCGGTAGATATGAGTTGTATGGTTAGTTTTGGGACATACGAAACGTCAGGAACAAGAAAAGATGAATTGGAAAGAGTGCCTCATCCTGTGACAGAAAGAGTGGAACCATCTGCTGTCTGAACAGAGATGGGAGCAACTAGAGATCTAACAGAAGTAAGAGTGGTGGAATCAGATGTCATATGAAAAGAAGCACCAGAATCAAGAATCCAAGGTGATGTACCTGAGGAAGGAGTAGAAGGTAGTCTCTCACCCGAAGACTAAGTAGCAGAACCAGCAGTACCGGATAATGCAGAAGCAACCATGCGACCTAGTAATTGTAGAAACTGCTGAGTGTCAGAGATACTAGGACTTCGCTGAGAGAGGGAGCCTCCAATGCCTCTCGGAGGACGAGCATCACGACGAAAATCCTTCTTCTTGTAGCAAAACTGCTCCATATATCCATCCTTGTTGCAATAAGTGCAATGGGGTCTCTTACCAACAGTAGCTATCATCGGTGAAGATATAGCCAGTGAAGAAGTAACAAGCGACGCAGCAGGAGTAGAAGCTGAAGAAGCCGCCAAAACCGAAGGAAACGACGATGATGACAGGAGACCCACATCACGAAGGCGAATCTCCTCAGTACGAACATCTGTAAGGGCGTCCAACAGAATCACCCGAGGGTGACGAGCCAGCAACTGAGCACGAGTCTGCTCAAACTTGGACCGAAGGCATGTCAAGAAGTCGTAGATGCGACGAAGCTCCAGGTGAGATTGCTGACGCTAACAGCACTGACAGGTGCGACAAACATCTGGCCCCAAAGAGTCAATCTGACATCATATCGAAGACAGCTGAGCATAGAACTCGTCCACAATAACAGCTCCCTCCTGCAGCGACTGCTCCTGACACACAACAGCAAGGTACAAAAAATCACCAGATGGCTCGTAGCGAGTGTGCAGATGTGCCCACATCGCATGGGCGGAAGCCAGACTAACAATATCACTGGTGAGGTGCACCTCCATACTGTTAATTAGAATAGCAGAAGCACAAGTATCTTCATCAATCCATGTCTTGTGAGCAACAAACTGAGACTGGAAAGTCTTCATGGCAGCCTCAAAAACCTCAGTTGCCTTTGTACGAGTGTCTTCGGAAGCATCCTTCGGGAGGGCAAGTGCAGCAGGTGGAGTAGAGCAAGACGGACATGGCAAGTTGCCAGTAAGATACTCCTAAAGACGCTGACCCCGCATGTGAAGACGCATATGCTGAAACCAATCCCGATAGTTGAGACCATCGAAGATCACTGGGCAACGAGGAATAGAAACTGAGCTTGCAAAAGAAGACATTTTCTCTCCCATTTTTTTCTCTTTTTTTCTTTTCTTTTCTTTCTTTTCTTTTTTTTTGTTGGTCAGACTACTAAAAAAACCAATCAACCGAGCAAAGACCACAAGACACAAGCTAGTCTCACCAAAAACTCAAGGAAAGAAGCTACTGGCGACTCGGTCAGCGACCAGCGGTGAGATCCCCGGCGACGGCGAGATCACCGACGGCAGCGAGATCACCGGCGGTAGCTAGTTTGCTCGGTCGGGTCCTCCCGTAGAGGATTGGAGGTGGTCGGCTCGGTGCCGGTTGATCTTCTTCGGAGCGACGGCGGGCTCCTCAGGCGGCTCCCAGATGGCAGCGACGGCACCGGGCGATGGAGATCCGAGCGGATCGGCCCGGATCGGTACGGTCAGGCGACGTTCGGAGGGGCTCCCCACGTGGCGGCGGATCAGATCTGATCCAGCGGTGGGTCTCGGTCGGTCGATCCCAAAGGCGGCGGCCTCAATTCGAGTGAAGCAGCCCACCCGAGCGGCGTCGACGGAGATCCAAATCGGTGTAGATCAGATCCAATCTAGCGGTAGGTCTCGATCGGTCGATCCCAAAGGCGGCGGCCTCGATTCGAGCGAAGCAGCCCTACCGGAGCGGCGTCGGTGGAGATCCGGGTGGTAGAGACAGAACCCCGTCTCGGACGGTCGGCGAAAAAGCCACGGGCGGTTGATAGATCAAGATGTGGGCAAAGCGATCCAGAAGAAGAGGATCGGAGACAAGCACGAAAAGCCACGGGCGACTGTTATGAAACCCTCGGTATGACAAACCCTAGGCTCTGATACCATGTTATGAATAGTGCTTGTATTCAACATGAGGCTCAAGGGCCAATATATATACACGTACAAGTATGTCATATATGCAGGAAACCCTTTATACAACAGGGTAATTACACATATATATGGGATATATCTCTAACACTAAGGACCTCCAAATAGTTTTCAAAATAGAAGGTTTAAGTATCTAAACATTAATCAAAGAAAAAGGAGTGTCGCCACTTGCCAGCCACTATTACATTTCAGCAAACTAAACTGTAACTTTAGATGCTAAAAGTATAAAAGGATATTGCAAATAGATAGGTAAGATTGCAGTGCTTATACTGTTGTGTTTTTATTTCATAGATAACTAATGATCATTCATAGCCTTGCTATATTTGAGGACTATGAAACATTTTATATATAGCCAGAATTGAAAAAAAAACATGATCAGGGGTAGGGGTAGCAATCACAACACATTGCGCATGCCAATGTGCTTCCAAAGTTTAATTGGCAAAAACTTTGCTATTCATATGTTCAGAAGTACTATTCATAACAATGAGATGAATACAAGTGCTATTCATAACAAAAACATTGGTAAAAGTTTGCTATTGGAAAACAGCATGTGGAACCGTGAAAAGGAAAGCACTAAGTTTGTTAGCTTCATATGTTCAGAAGTACTGCAAAGGTACCTGACTCCAAGAAAAGGGACAAGATTGATCTGAAGCAAAATTGTCAATACAGAACATGTGCTTGAATTCAAATTTGTGGCACTGTAGACTAAAGATCTAGTTTGGCATTCTCTCACAAAAGAAAAAAAAAGAAGAATCAGCTTCAACAACTTGGTAGGAAATGAAAGTCTTAGCACTCAATTCATTCACTTTCCCATTTCTTTCCTCCAATTCCTTCTTGCAAAAGAACCTTTATGTGTTTCTACTTTCTAGAATTAAACATAATTGCACACAATTTGCCCCGTCTATAAAACCTCATCTAAGTTAGCTGTTTCCATTTGCTGACTACAACTGCATAAGAACATGGCAAACTAAGGCAATACAGTTGAACAAGCTTGTACGTGAAATTTGGGGATTGGTCAACATCTTTCAGTTTTCTACATAACCATCCCATTTATTATGATTTGCATCAAAAGTAAGCAAAATGTGAAAGATAGATTAGCCCAATTGCTTTGGGAAGAGGAGATTAAATGGTTTCAAAGGGCCAAGACCACGGAACTCCTTCAGGGAGACAACAATACAAAGTATTTCCATATGATAGCAAATGGTAAAAGAAGAAAAACTAGAATTTTTCAGCTTGACCAAGAAGAAGGAGTTATTGAAGGAGATGATAATCTGGAGAATTTTATTACAAAATATTATAAAAACCTCTTTGGGTCGGCGCGAAGGAGTAAATTGGCGCTTGACGAAACATGCAAAGATGAGGTTCCACAGGTGTCTGAAACAGAGAATATGATTCTATGTAATAGCCCAGTTTTTTTAAAAACAAAATAATAAAAATAAATAAATAAGTAAAACAATAATTAATTTAGTTTAAAATAAAAATCAAATTTATTTTGTTGCTTGAATTTTTAAAATTTTTAGCTAACCTGATTCTCAGCTTTAAAGAAAAGAATCTTTCTGTTAAATAAAAAAATACTCTATAAAGAAAAATATTCAAATTTTAGTTGTATTTTTTTATAAGTTCCAAAAAGCTTTATAAAGCTCTATGAATTTTTCTAGGATTTTTAAGCCTTATTTGTTATTTATTGTATTATTTTAAAGCTAGAAAAGAAAAATATTTTAAAAATTAAAATAAACTTCAAATAATTCCGAAAATATTTATTTATTCTTTTCAGGTTCCAAAGATTCTAGAAATATTTTTTTGGAATTTTTTCAAATTTTTTTCTTTTTCTTTTTTTTTCTTTTTCTCTCTTTTCTCTTTGTTCCTTTCTCTTTCTTCTTCCTCAAGGAGGCTATCGTGCGTGCACTCAGAATGACCAAAGACCATGTTCACATTTGAAGCTTTTTCAAATCCTCATAACTCGTGATTTACTCAACGGATTTACACGAAATAAATTGCATTCAACTCCCCTCATCAAGCTCTTTCATTCCCCCACCGTTTCCCCTCTCATTGATTACCATTTTTGCGGGATTTAACTTATGCCATTCAAAGATATGGATGGTTGATCTCCCTACTCGGACCTATAAAAGGGAGCCCCGTGAGCCCCTCCTCATCCTCACTCAACTCCGAAAATCTCAAGTCCCCACTCCCTCTCTATTGGCCACAATCAAAGTTCTTGTTTCGTTGTGCAAACGTCGTTCTTCGGCCTTTTGTGCCTCATCCGGTGGAGCGCCGCCGCATTTGACCATACCGTTGGCTTCGTCTCATCGCGTTCTACGTGGTGCTCACCTCGCCTTCGCCGGAACTTCGCGGGAGCATCATCGGCACCGTGGGCCAAATCGGGTCCGTGTTCCTCCCGTCGCCACCGGCTGACCGTTTATGCCCGACCAAAACCAAGGTGAGCATCACGATCCCCACGCTCTACTCTTCGATTCGCCGCAACTCTCGTATGTTAATTCCTCTCTGTTTGCCCGGAACGCCGATGTCAGTCTGTAGACTACTTAATGTCTTGTCCACTGTGTTTCGCTAGTCCGTTGGCCAAGCCGTCTACGGCATTGAGTTCGCCTCGACGCGTTCTACGCCGTACTCCTCTCCGTTCGTCCAAAAACCTTTCCTAAATTTTTGCGCCCGACATCTTGCCATGGCCACAAATTGCACTTCGTGTCCCCGCCTGTCCGGGAATGCTTTCAATAATCCGTTCGCGTCGAAACGTGCCAAACCATCCCAGGAGGCTACGTTTCAGACGGTTTTGGATTCGCCGCACCGAGCGCGAAGATATTAAATTTTTCATTTTTCGGTACCGACGTCGTTTAAACGACGATTGCGTCGCCTCCGGAGAGTTTTCGGCTTAGCCGATATTTTTCCTAACTTTACCTCGCCGCGTTCTAGGCCGTGCTCACCCTACTTCTCCATGTTTCGTACCCAAAAATTATTCTTCTCTCCACACCGTATGTCGTTGTCGCCGTACACATCATCACCGTGCTTCGTTTGACGTGCCGTCATTTCTGACATGTGCCTCGGGTCATTAGCAACCCATTGGCTTCACCTCCCGTGCTTTTTCTCGCCGATGACACGGCCAAAAATAGTGAACAGGGCTGCTGTCTGTTACTGTTCACGTGGGAATATTCCTTCGGAATATTCCTGATTTTTCTTTTTTCAGAATTTTCCGATCTGCCAATCTTCCAATCGCTCGTTCTCCTTCGTCCGAACTCCGAATCAAGTGATTCAAGTTTATAAATTCATCTAAATTCATAATATATTTTTCACTATATATTTCATAATTTTTGGATTTTCTCGACCGCCCTTGGCCGAGTCTCCTCACCGCCGGAACGCCGGCGCCACCGCCGTCCGAGTTGCGCCACCGCTTTACCTCTCCGCCGACCACCTTCCAACCACTTTTGGTATTGCACGAGAGCACCAATGCACTCCTCGCAATCCCCTCTCTCTTTTCTTCACCTCGCCACCCCTCGGCCAAGCAATCCTGCCGCCGGAGTGTCTCTTCCGCCGACGCCGACGCCACCACCGCCAAATCTTCGACGGGACCGCGCACACCTCATTCACCCTTTTTCCCGAGCCAAAGCATGACCGGAGTACCCCACCGCCAGTAACCTTTCTCAGGCCCGCGCGAACCTTCGATGCCCCTTCTCCGAGCAAGCCGTCGTCGGAGAGTCTCCGTTGTCGATAATCGTGTCCCGCATCTGCTACACCCTCGCTGCTAGCCAACTCTGTGCAGCCCAAACCTTGCACCAAGGTAAAACCGGACTCATAATCTTCTCCCTCTTTTGTACACCTCCCTGTTCTTCGCTGCCGTTGGATCATTCGGATCTCATCACGCGAAACCGTCCGACTTCTTCCAACCATCCAATTTTTAGACTCTGACATCCGAAGGCTCATAAGGTTCCACCATTCGGAGGCTCTTTAGACTCCACCATCCGGAGACTCTTTAGACTCCGCTATTTGGAGGCTTCTTAGACTCCGAACTGCTCGAAACCTTCGACTTCAACCTTGACCTTCGGAAACTTCGACACCAGCCTTCGATCTTCAACCTCGAAGACTTCGACTTCGGCCTTCGATCTGGGAGCCTTCGACTTCGACCTCCGTCTTCAAACCGACCATAGCTGTTGGACCGTTTTAACCTCCGCACCCTCCGACCTCTCCAAGCCGTCCGATTCTTTCGACCACTCTGCATAAATCCAATTCTTCCGACCACTGTACAATTCCGACCAGGCCTTCGACCGAATCTTCGACTTCGACTGCACCTGCACTTGGAGTCTCTATCTTCGACTTTGACCTCCGAACTTCAACCGCTACTTCGACCATGCTTTCGACGATGGCCGACTACACCCGATTATAGTTTTGACCATACACAAATATTGTAGCTTCCAACCACTTTTCTCATATAAAAAGAATTCCAAGAATTCCTTTTATTCATTTCTTTGGAATTCAAACTACGAAGTCCTTCTTCTCACTCTAACTCGATTGGACCCATCCAAATTTCTAAATTCATATTCTATCTCCCAGCATATATTTATGATTTTTGGATTTTATTTGGATTTTGTTTGAGTTTGGTTTGTTCTGGTTTTCACGTGTAGACTACGACTATTTCGGAGTATAACTTCAACGAATCTCAAGAAACTTGAAGCAAGGCAAGTTACACCTTTGACCATGTTGAACCTAATATTTCAAATTTATTTATGTTGTTTTACTGTATATGCATGCGTACTTCTATTCAAATTTAATTTAAATTCAGTTTAAATGTTAGATATACCCATAATCCTTGAATATGGCCAATTTGAATCTCGAATTCATATACCTTATCACCCTAGCTGAAAACTAGTTAGTACCATAATATTGACTATAAATTTTATAGAAATGCTTAGCCTGGCTTAGTGTGATTTTAGGTGGGATCAACTATTTCACATGAAATGACAGTTCCTTTTGAAATCTTAACTTCGGTGAGTCAAGGATGGTTTATGAAAATGGTTTAAAAATGAAAATGAAAACTTATGATTTGGACTTAGGCTATTGGTTAGGTGGTAGGGTGCTGGCATGTCTCGTGTTTGGTGACACCTGGTTGATTGTCGTGCATGTGGGTATGTGGTTGAGCCAAAGTCGGATTAAGGGCTATTTCTGTGATTCATTTTACGAAATCACTTCGTACTACCACAAGTCCGGTATGGGACGGACCTGGCTAAGTAATTTGTGAAGTTTCAAATACGATTTCGCTATAGGCTGAATGTGAGCGTGGCGTAGGCCGCGAGAAGTCTCACATGGCACAAGAGGGGGCTCCAACTCGTGGATTTGAGTTGTGGTGAAACCTTAGTGGCGGCATGACTGTTTTGGCTATGAATCATTGTAACAGCCTTGTCATGATCTCCTCGCCGCACACCAAAGGAAGTGTGTTAATCTAGTGGCAATATGGGATGATCGTGTCTTGTGGGTAAAGTTGTATACCTCTGCAGAGTTTTAATCTATCCTGGATAGCCGTGTCCACGGTCATGGACATGCTGAGTAAAGTTTTCACAGATTAGACTTGGTTTTTATAAAACTTGGTTTTCAGACAAACAACAGTGGTTTTGACAATGGTCCGGGTGGGATGCCCGTGGTTAGGTTAGTGTAGGTCGGAGCCTACACTAACGATAATACTTTGGTTAAAATATTATTTCATATGATGTATTAAAAATTTAACTTTTGCACTTATACTATTGTATTTAAATTCAGTACTGCTTTTCGCACAAATAACCTTATTAAGTCTTCCTTTGTTATCCCTATGCATGCATTCACTCTGTTAAAACTCTTGGTGTAACTTGCATAAGTACTTTATGTGCTTATTTTGGGAGTACTTTATGTGCTCACCTTGCTAAAATCTGTTGCCAGAGGATGACGTCAACAACTTCGGTGAGGATGGTGACGACTAGGTCGCGTCTTCTGATCATTTGCTGTGGCAAGCAGGATGGATTTTTGCTTCATTGGTTTTCTTCCGCTGTTTATATTTATTTTTGGTTTATGAACCATTGATGTAACCTTTAGCCATCAGGCCCATATTTAGTTAATGAATAAATGTTATTGTGCATGATATAAATCTTTGTATCCACTGTGTGCACTAGCTTGATCCTGGACTAGTGCGATTTACATAGAGGATCCAGAGTCGTTGCTCGAGGTCCGACATTCTATGAATGTTTTCTTGAAAGGAAGTAAGAGATGCCATTTTTCAAATGAAACACAATAATGCCCCGGGTCTGGATGGATTTCCTATGGAGTTCTATCAAGTGTTTTGGAGTCTAATAAAAGATGACCTAATAGCCATGTTTAAAGATTTCCACGAGAATAAGCTCTCTTTTTAGCCTTAATTTTGGAATAATAACTCTCCTCCCAAAGCAAAAAGAAGTTAAGCAAATTCAACAGTATAGACCAATTTGTATGCTTAATGTCAGCTTTAAGATTTTCACAAAAGTGGTGGCTAATAGGATCACAGGGGTAGCTTGCAAAGTGATCAGACCTTCACAAATGGCTTTTATTCTGGGAAGGAATATTATGGAAGGTGCAGTTATTTTGCATGAAACGTTGCATGAGTTAAAAAAGAAAAAATGGATGGGATAATTCTCAAACTAGATTTCGAGAAAGCCTATGACAAGGTGAGTTGGTCGTTTTGCAACAAGTTTTGAGACTAAAGGTTTTTCGACAGCTTGGTGCAAATGGATTGAATCAATTGTAAGTGGAGGCAGTGTAGGGGTTAAGGTGAATGATAACGTAGGCCATTACTTTCGGACTAGAAAAGGATTGAGGCATGGGGATCCTCTTTCGCCAATTCTTTTTAATCTACTAGCTGATATGTTGGCAATTCTGATAGACGGGGCCAAAGGTCATGGGCAATTTAAGGGTTTAATACCCAATTTGGTTGATAACGGTTTGTCGATACTCCAGTATGGGGACGATACTATTCTTTTTTTGAAAAATGATTTAGATGAGGCAAAGAACCTAAAGTTAGTTCTTTGTGCGTTCGAGGAGTTGTCGGGCCTCAAAATAAACTTTCATAAGAGTGAGATTTTTTGCTTTGGAGGCGCTAAGGACAGAAGTGCCGATCTTGTTGAAATTTTTGGCTGCAAGTAGGGGTCTTTACCTTTTAAGTACTTAGGTCTTCCTATGCATCACTGAAAAATTTCGAGCAAGGATTGGAGAGATGTCGAAGAAAGGTTTCAGAAAAAGCTTAGTAGTTGGAAGAGCAAATTGCTTTCAGTGGGTGGCAGGCTTGTTTTAATTAATGCGGTCTTATCGAGTCTACCGATGTTTATGATGTCCTTTTTTCAGGATTCCTAAAGGTATCCTTAGGAAACTAGATTATTATCGATCCAGATTTTTTTTTTGGCAAAGTGATGGGAATAAGAAGAAGTATAGATTGGTCAAGTGGGGTATCCTTAGTCAACCAAAATGTGTGGGGGGTCTGGGTATTTTAAATCTTGAAGTGTAGATTTTTTGTCTTTTAAGTAAATGGTTGTTTAAGTTGTTGAATGAGGATGGCCTCTGGCAGAGTTTGATTAAGAAAAAGTATTTGAAAGGTAAGACCTTGTCGCAAGTGGTTAAACAACAAGGGCACTCTCATTTTTGGAGTGGTCTTATGGAGGTCAAAGATCTCTTTTTAGCAAGAAGCAGTTTCAAGGTTAACAATGGTCAACAAACAAGATTTTGGGAAGACTATTGGATTGGGAAGGAAGCGCTAATGACAAAATTCCCTGATTTATATAGAATTGTTAGAAAGAAGAATATGTCGGTTGCGCAAGTACTAAGTACAACACCGCTAAATGTGTCTTTTAGGAGAGCATTAGTAGGTGAAAAGCGGACTGCGTGGCTTGAGTTGGTTTGTTTGATAGGGCAAGTTTCTCTGAATGAGCAAGAAGATGTTCTGGTGTGGAACCTACACAAGAATGGTTCTTTCTCTGTTCATTCCTTGTACAGAGATCTCATGGAAAGAGCGAGCATTCCAGAAAAGAATTTATTTTGGAAAGCAAAGATTCCTCTTAAAATCAAAGTGTTCCTTTGGTACTTGAAGAAAGGAGTTATTTTAACGATGGATAATCTTGTAAAAAGACAGTGGCAAGGAAGTACCAAATGTTGTTTTTGTTCCTCTAATGAGAGCATTCAGCATCTTTTTTTGATTGCTTTGTGGCTCGGGCTTTTTGGAATGTGGTAGTCATTAGCTTTGGTTTTCAACCGCCTACTAGTGTTGAGATGTTGTTTGGTTCTTGGCTTAGAAATTTTTCTTCGAAGCTTAGAAATCAGATTCTAGTTGGTTTAGCGGCTTTATGCTGGGCTTTATGGTTGAATAGAAATGACGCCGTTTTCAAAAGGACATCTACTCATTCTTTCTTGCAGGTCATTTTCAGGGGGACTTACTGGATCAAGTGTTGGTCGCAACTATCTAAAGAGGAAGAGAGAAGTGCTCCATCTCCGACGACGGCGGCGCTCACCCGCGGGGAGGCTGACAACGACATCGACGAGGTCCTCCGGTGGTGGTAGGGACGAAGCACACAGTGGCGGCGCATGGTGGGTCAAAGGCAACTCGGCGCGAAAGACGACGGCGGCGAGGCACGACGGGCGACGGAGGTGGCGGGGGTCGGTGTCGGCGGTTGGTGACACATGAACTAAGGAGGCGGCGGGGTATTTAACACATGAACCGAGGCAATCCCGGGCGGAGACAGCGCGGGTGTGAGCGGGACTTGGTCGGACGCATGGACGGTCGAGATGGGTGCAAGGTGATCGAACGGATGCGGTAGATGCACGTGATGAACAATGCACGGGTGCGTGGATCGTTGCCACGTGGGCGGGGCGAGGATCGAGTGACCAAGAGCGAAGCGGGATGCGGCGCTAGGGCAAGCGGGGGTGCGCGCGTGCGGGTGAGGGTTGGATGGCTGCTGCGTGGCATGCGTGGCATCGGGCGGCTGAGGGAGGGGTGGAGTGGAGCGTGGGCCGGGCTGAGGGGAGGCGGCGCGCGGGAAAGAGGCTGGGGTCGACACGTGGCGACAGTGGAGTGGGCCGAGGGAGGTGGGCCAGAGAGAGTTTCGGCCTGAGGGCTTTTGGGGTTTTCTCCTCGATTTTTCTTTTTCTAAAATCCGAAATAAAACCAAAAGGCTCTAGCAAATAGCAAATAAATCCCAAACAATCACCAAAAATACCAGAAAATTCCTTGAGACACAAGGAATCCAAATAAAATATTTTCAGCTTATGTTGAAGTTTGTTTTAATCATATTAAATCTTTTTTGTTTTCTTAAAATTCCAATTAAGCTTTATTAATTCCAAAAAAATCCCAATAATTTATTTTTAATAAAAAGGCTTTAAAAACTCCAAAAAAAAAGGATGTTCCAAGGAAGCCAGATGTCTTAGAATGTTGCAAGAGGAAAACTGAACAACAACATCTCCAATGTCGCACTTGCTAACCTATTCTTTTAGTCAGCCAAATCTTAGGGTTAAGATTTCGTTTAAGGGATGAGGTTTGTAATATCCTAATTTTTAAAACACTTTTAAAGCCTTTAAATAAAATTCATCATTTGGATTTTTTGGATTTAATTCAAGCCTACATTAAAATTTTAAATTAAAAGGATTTAATATGACCAAATTAAATATTAACATTTACTAGAAGTATTTTATTTAGGTTCCTTGTGTCTCAAGAAATTGTCTAGAATTTCTAGGATTTTTCTGGATCTATTTGCTATTTTTTGGAGCTCAAAAGGATTTATTTGAATTTCTAAAATTAGAAAATCCTGATAAATCAATTTCCTTCAGCCATTAAAACCTCAGTCGCCCTATCCTTGCCACATGTTAGCCATCCAGGCTATGTCCACTGCAGTCGTTGGATTTCGCTAGACGACACATGTCACTCATCCGAGCTAGCCAACATTGTTCATTTGTGCTTTCTGCCACAGCCATCCAATTCATCCCAAGCCACACGTCGTGCATCTAGTAGCCATGCACTGGTCACCATCGTCTTTGCCCAGGACATGTCTTGGCGTCCATGTTGAGTCCACCTTAGAATCCGCTCTCTGTCTTTGCGCTGGACGCTCGATGTCCGCGCCTTTATAAGCGTGATGCCTCCTCGGTCTTTGCACTCTGCCACTGCTGCCTGTTGCCACCGTCTGCTCGACATCACCGTGCACCTCGCCATTCATGCCGCATTGTCATCTTCGCTTCAGTCTCAGTGCCGCCGTGTCTCACCGCCTCCGCCGTCTCCTCGAGCACCGCTGGTCAGCCGTGCCGCAGGCTTAGCCCACCGAGCCGCAGCCAGTGAGTTCTCGTGCTTCCGTTCATGGTACTCACCATCCAAACTAGCTGCACCCCAGCCGTTGCCTTTGCCATCCAAACTGCCGCATCGCTCGTCTTGGTTCGTGCGCCTGCCACCGCGGTTCGTGTGCCACCGATGTCAGCTGTGATGCCGCGAATAGTAGGCAAGTGAGTCCATATGTTAGTCTATGCAAAGAGAATAGAAGGGCAGATGGTGAATGAGCAAACTCCTATGTTATATTAGTAGAGATGTTATGATACACTACTAGTCTTGCTGAGCACACAATATACTCAACCTTACTTAAATAATTGTTGTTCAAAGAATGAGAAAGATAGCATTTCCTGACGATGTGTATTTTGTCGTTGGCACCAGAAAATTCGATGATGGATCTTTCTAGGGCCTAACTCTAGTCGGTTGCATGCGGGCTATGGTGGCACACCGTTGGACACTTTGTTTATTTACTGGACTTCCACCGCACTTTAATTTTGATACTTAAATTTAATTTGGCCGGTCGGTCCTACATTGTAAACTTTAATTATGCATCACCTATACATTGTTCGTTGTTGTAAATTAATTGCATGCGATGTGTATGGATGTGATCTTGATGTTGTGAATGTGTGTACTAGCTATTGATCATGAGACTAGTACATAATACATACTGTGATTTTGGGTATTCAATGCCCAAGGTCCCCACAGCTGTGATATGTGAAAACTTATATAGAGCTATCTTGGTTACCATGTACCCACGAGCAAGTCATATCTCAAGACTTTAAAGTTTGTTCCGTTTTGATGCAATCTTGCTTATCTTTCGAAAAGATTGGAGCTCTGACCAAGATCGATATGATCCTTGGATGGAATAGATTCCTAAAACTCTAAGCAAGGTGCATGCAATGTTTCATCATTTTGGTTAAAGATTTTGGGAGTTGAACCATTCTTGGTCTTGGCTCGGGCTAATTTTCTATTCTAGAAACAAGGAATCGGTCAGACCACCGTGGTCAAGCCATCAGACTACTAGTGCCTTGGTGATTAGACCGCACTCTCAGTGGCAGTTAGACCAGTGAGGAGCTGAGAATTTTCTTTATTGGCTTTTTTATATATTGCTTTGTTCTTGGCTTTCAATTCTGATCCTCATAGCTATGCACCTACTAAAGTGAAGATTTGGCAAATACTTAGGGAAAATTTTTGAGGCGCCATTCACCCCTACAATATATTACTCCCTTTGTTTCATAATATTTGTCCATAATATACCATGCACATAGACCAAGGAATCACTAAATCCATGAATATGTTAATGAGCAATGACCATACACTCTACCCCTATTAAACGATATATTACAATCACTTAACCTCATCCAAAGCATTTAAAGTGGGGTTAGAGAGTGGAAAACATTGCAATAACTACACTCCTGATTTTCTCAATGAACAACTATTTTCAAGCGAAGACTTTGAGGCCATGGACAAACATTATGAAATGGAGGAGTATATAATAATTGTCGATGAGAGGGTTTTATAGCTACTAAGGAAAAAAATATAAATATGCTACCCCCAAAAAGACCCCAAAAAACAAATAACCTTCAACATACAAACCCTTAGATGTTGAAAATCTTTTGTTTGAACACCACATCACCTTCAAAATTATCTTTATTGGATCAATTTCAATTAAAATACAAACCGTTAGATCTTAAAAACATTTTGTTTGAAAGGTGGCTGGTTGAAATAGCACTGCACTATTTTATGAAAAGACACTTTTCCATGCCATCGGATAATATAAATAGTTTCAGGCAATCTGGTCCATTTACCTCTTGCATGTAGAAAGTCTTAATGTGTCTGAATAGAATATATGGTCAGAATATAACATATTTAAAAATGTGCACAATTGCTTTAGATATTTTGAAGCATATCATACAATTTTAATTAACTAATTAGTCATATCAAAATTATTTGTTCACCAAGAAACTCAATACTTCTTTTACTTCGCCATCGTACTTTTTTGTTGTCTTATAATTCAACTATTTTCAAGAGATTCCATAAATACCTTTAATATAGCTCACAGCAGTGTGCAATCACAACACCAGTATGAACTACATAAGAGCTCGTTTATATTGGTTTTTGTTGATGGCTTTTGGCTTTAGTTTATAAATAATAATAGCTTGTAGAGAGCTGTACAGAGAGAGAAAGTCGCGCACAATTTTGGTCTATATAAATGAAGTCACTACAGTATGTACTAAAATCGACTAATAGATCACACCTTAAAAAGACACTCTGTTTGAAAGTTAGGCACTATAGAAAACCATTTGCTATAGGAAATAACTTTTAGAAGTCAATATGAATAGGGCCTAAGCCCTCTGCAGGACTACAACTACTACCACTGGCACTGAAAAAGGTACCCCTCCCTTCCTTTTTTTTAGATGTTATGGGACAACCTTTTAGAACTTTGGCCACTAAAATGCACAAATATATTTGGATTTGTCACGTGAAAATGATGTTGCTCAAGTCGTCGTAAAAAATACTTTCGTAATATTACATTTCTAATAATTTTTACTAATATATACTCCCTTTGTTCTTTTTTTACTTGACTTTCTAGATTCCGTGCTGTTAAACTTTTTAAAGTTTGATCACTAATAGATTTAAAACTATCTAGATTGGCTATACAAAAAATTATATCATTAGATTTGTTGTTAAAAATATTTTTATAATATTATAAGTTTATTAGTATATCTTAGTACAAATTTTAAAAAATAATGGTCAAAGTCTCATCTTAAATACTGTGAAAAATAAAAAAAAATTAAGTAAAAAATGGTGGGAGTAATTAGAACAAAATAATAGTTAAAAGTATGTATTGAGGAACGTGTCAATGTCTGAAAAAACAAATAAAAAGTGAGCTTAGGGGGTGCTCAACTTAGTTTTTTTGTGGTTCATATCTTTTTTTATTGTAACTGGTTTATTTTGTATTATATCTACTGGCAGTTTTTTGATATGATTAAATTTAAAATTAGAAAAAACATGTTAGCCCATCATGGATAATACAAAAGAATACAGAAAAAGATAAAAAACTTAAAAAACCAAAAAAAATTAGAAAAGAAATTAAGAAATAATGAATTAGAAACTAAAAGGTGAAGTTACTTCGTATGCACTAATTGCTTCAAAGGGACCTGGTAGGTTTCCTTCCTCTCATTTCACTTCTTTTCTAGTTCTTGCACGCCCCTACGGATATGGCTATCCTAGATAGCGAACCACTGTGTAGAGCATAAAAAAGGTGCCATGCACTAGTCTCGCTCAAGCACATTGGACCCATACTGTCCCCCCAAGGGTAGAGGTGGGAGTTGGGCCGGGCTATTCTGGGCCAGCCCGAGGTACGACCGACCCGACACGGCCCAAGCACGCGCAGGCACGCCACGCGTGGCGGGCGTGCGGCACGCAACACGACGCGGCGGCCGGGCGGGCTCGAAAGCCGGCCCGTTGGGTGGCACGGCATGGCATATCGTCTTTGTGCTTGGGCCGGCCGGCCGATGGAGCACGCCAAGACGAGGCACGGCCGACGCGCCGATGCCGCGCGCGCCTCGGCCTCCCGGCTCCCCTCCCGCATCCCCGCCCCTGCGGCCCGCCCTCCCGTCGCCATCCTGCAGGCATCAACCCACAATCAATTTGGGATCTGGACACAAGAGCACAAGAGTGCGGTCGTACACGGACCGGGAGGGCTGCGGCCGCGCCGGGCGGTGAAGGGCACCGCAGATCTGGTTCCAGCGAGATGTCCTCGGCTCTCCGCCACTGCTGCTCCCCTTCCTCGGCGGCATCGTGACCACCGATGCCGTCTTCGGCTTCGCGATCGACCATGCGCCGGCGCGACCTCAACTCCCTCCGCAGCCGCCCGGCGAAGGCGCTCTGATGACACGGGCCGGGAGGAGGGGCGGGAGGGGAGGCGGGGAGGAGAAGGCGGTGGGAGGAGGGGACGGGAGGAGGGGGGCGGGGGAGAGGGGAGGCGGCGGGGAAGAGGCGGCGGGGAGCGGTGGAGGGGAGGAGGCGGCGGGGAGGAGGGGCGGCGGGAGGAGGGGGCGGGGGAGGTGGCGGCGGGAGGAGGGGCGGGGCGGGGGGCGGGGCGGGAGGGAGCTAGGGAGGAGGGCGGTGGGAGGAGGGTCGGGAGGAGGGGCCGGGCGGGAGGGAGGCCAGGGGGAGGGGAGGCGCCGGATCTGGAGGCCGGCAGGGGAGGGGGCGGGGGGCCAGGGGGAGGAGGCGGCGGACGTGGGAGGTGGGATTGGGAAGTGGGAATGGGAGGTGGGCCACCGCCACCGGGAGTATGGATTTTGTTGCAAAAATGAGATGTATGAGGAGGGTTAATTGCATAATAGTTCAAGTTGTATTTTACCATCTAAATAGTTATTTATACTAATATGTTCTCATATGTGTGTATTCACTGGTGGAAAAAAGATAGGATATTCTAATATATAGTCTTGTCTTCACAGAGGCTAAGATTGGAATATACCAAGTTCTATCAAGCACAAGGGTAAATCCAAGTAGACTCATGAGGTGCATAGGACATCAGGCCCAAACTCATTTTTCCTAGTCCCAAACATCTTGCAAGTCAACCAGGCAATCCGCTAGTGTGCAGCCGAGGCACAATTCGGCCACGGCTGACGGGCTCTCTTTGATGGCCCGTATAAATCAAATGGCAGATAAAACACAGATTCATACTTCTTTTTCCAAATAACCTTTGGTGGTATGCAGATTCATCGAATGAAGAAGACAGTCTTTCTTCCTCACGAACAAGATCGAAGCACCCAAGGCTTTTCGTCGTGCATAGAAGCAAGATCGCAAGACATCCCTATAACACATCGCTAACGTCCTTAAGACTTTTCATTGTCGAAGAGTGAAAGATCTCACAAGTCCTCCATACGTTAGTTTTAACAAGGCGGGTGTGAGAGAAAGGAAGATGGCGACCGTCGCCATCATCGTCGTCGTCGTCGTCTTCATCGTGCATAGTTACTTCGGGCTGGGCTTGGGCTGGCACGGCACGAATGCTGGCACGGTGGGCTTTGGGCCGTGCTTGGGCCTGACCGGAGGTGAGGCAGGCCGGTACGGCACGGCACGGTGGAATGACTGGACCGAGCCAGCATGGCACGAATCGGCCCGAAACACGATGGGCTTGGACCGTGCCAGCACGGCATGGCCCAACTCTCACCTCTACCCAAGGGTCACGCGGACTCACTGGCACATTCAAAAAGCCATCGCCTCATCGGCCAATACAGAATAAACAAACATACGTGAGCTCTTTTGATCTATATTTTATAATTTTTAGTTTATAATTTTTAAATTATAGTAGTTTATAAGAGATAATATACAGAAAAAAAAAGTTACATATGATTTTAATCGATATAACTGAATTTAATATAATATCAACTACAATCCACCTATAAATTTTATTCTAACATACTATTTAAAAATTCGTTATTGTAGCAACAAAAGCTAACGCGCAAACATAAGCTCATCCCAACGTGGGTGTGCTGTCTTGGTTGCCTTCTCTGAGCTTCAGGTTCAGGATATTAACCGCCACTTTCGATGACCAACTGCATGCCCAGGATTTTATATTCGAGCGTATCAACGTGCAATATACGACTGCAGCTTTCGCATGTTGACAGGCTGGCAGCATCCAGTGCCTTGGGCTTGCCAGGAAAGGAAGGTTCCTCTGCCTTTCCTTTGTGTATCATAATCATTTGAGTTCCTGCAGCAAAGAGACCTCCCTTGTGTATCGTAATCATTTGAGTTCCTGCAGCAAACAGAGCTAGCATAGCCAACGTAGATCGAGATGGCCGGACTCTTTGCATCCATGTCCATCAAATGGGCGCTCGACAAGCTCTCGTCCTTGCTGCCGGCGAGCCTGACGTCTCCGCCGACGGCTTCCTCCTCGTCCTCGTTGGCGATGCAGGATGACCAGGAGGACCTGAGGAGTCTGGAGAGGACCATGCGCAGGATCCGCGCAGCGCTTCAAGACGCGGAGGAGCACTGGAACATCCGCGAGGAATCCGCTAAGCTGCGGCTCGAGGAGCTCAAGGAGGTGGCGTACGACGCGGAGGACGTCGTCGACGAGTACGAGTATGAGGTGAAGCGGTGCAAGCTGGAGGCTCTCGAGCGATCTGCAGGTGTTCAGAGCGGCAACAATAAACGCAAGCGCCATGAGGTAACTCCACTCCTATAACTAATTTGTTCCGGCAATTTCTACTGATTTCTTCAAGTGTTGTTAATTAATTGATTGTAAGCTAAGCCGATGCTAATTAAGTGGTTAATTAACTCCGCTCCTATAACAAATACAACCTAAATAAATCAAAATTACCCAAGATAACTGATGGTAACTGGTAGACTAAAGCTACTACCGGCACCGATACCCACCGGAAAAACTAGTAACCGGCAGTAATTGCCTACTTTTTAAACCATGGCTGAGATAAGAATAATAATTTCTTTTTATAGGTTTAAAATGGTGAAAGTTAGGCCCTCGAATTCCTAATCTTCGTCCCACTGAAATTCTAATATATAGTTTTTTCCAAGCCCCACTCTATTGAAATTCAACCACTTCTTTTCATTTCCCCCTAACCAAACAGGTCGTTAGTACGTTATATATAGGTAATAGACAAAAGTAGCTGCTACTACTACACACACATATATATGCATGGGTTCAAATATTACAGGTATATAACAATTTTTTTCTTTTAAATTATATGGATCTTCAATACAATATTAGGGCGCATATGCTGTTTGCATTTGTTACCACAAGAAGCATGGAAAATGGATCCATACTGACTTAGCTTTTTTTTTGTGTGTTGGAAAAGGGAAATGGGACCGATGCTGTTGATACCGGCACAGCAGCGATTCTAAATGACTTGGTGGTACGAGCAAGGCAAATTATACAGAGATATGATGAGATTATTAAAGATTATGGCAATCTCGCTTTAACAGAGAACGATGGTGAGAGACGGTTCGCTCCTGATATTAGTAGTTTAAGGGAGGTTGGTTCTGAGGTATGCGAGAGGAGCATTCTTGGAAGAGAACATGACAAGGAGAACATTGTGGAAAAATTATTGTCCACAGAAGATGAGCGTATTGGAAATCCAATTTCTGTGCAGGCTATTGTTGGCATGGGAGGATTGGGGAAAACAACACTAGCACAACTTGTGTATAATGACCCGAGGGTGCGCCAGTCATTTGACAAGCTTGCTTGGGTCTGTGTGTCAGACCAATTTGATGTTTGTAACATAACGAGGAAGATAATTAATTCACTAACGGAGGACCAAAAGTGTGAGGTTACAGAACTTGCTAATCTTCACAGAAAACTGTCAGATAAAATTAAGGAGCAGAGGGTTTTACTTGTGTTGGATGATGTATGGAATGAACGAGGAGACTATTGGGAGAGGCTGTGTACACCGCTGTCAAAAACAAGATTTTGTAAGATCATAGTAACAACACGTAGCGAGGTAGTCGCAAGACTGGTGCAAACAATGCCCTTCTACCGCATAAACTTCTTAAGTTCTGATGAGAGCTGGTCATTGTTCAAACAAGTTGCATTTGCTGCTCACCAAGAAAATCACACCCCAGCAAACCTGGTAGAGATTGGCAGGAATATTGTTAAAAAGTGTGACGGCTTGCCATTGGCAATCAAGACATTAGCAAGCATGTTGCGCTACGAAACTGATGAAATGAGATGGAGACATGTCTTAGAAAGTCAGCTATGGAACTTGGAGCAATCACGGAATGAGGTTTTACCGGCCTTAGAGTTGAGCTACAAGCACATGCCTATATATCTGAAACGATGTTTTGTCACCCTTTCTCTATTTCCAAAAGACCATTTACTTACAGAGGAAAAGGTGCTTGAGTTATGGAAAATTCTTGATCTACTACAATGTGATGGAAGTAATAAGGAGGCTGAAATTGGAAGGCTATATTTTGGTGAATTAGTTCAGCGGTCTTTTCTTCAAGTATATTTTGGTAGCCACAACCACACTATGCATGACCTTGTCCATGATCTTGCATGCTTTCTTGGTGGGGAGGAGTTCTTTAGACTTGAAGGACATACACCAATTGAAATTCCACGGAATGCTCGGTATTTGTCCGTACCTCTGAGACTTGAGAGTATTGTCGGAATGGGGTGTCAAGTTGAGACATCTGTTGCAATTTCAATTGCCTCGCGTTCTCTCAGGGCCATCATAGTATTGTCGGAATGGGATGTCAAAATTGAAAATCCAGAAGCATTATTTTTGGACTGTAAGAAGTTACGGGCCCTTAGCTTAGCTTGCAGCAACCTCTCAGATGCATTACGAGGCTACGTGGGTAACCTGAAACTACTACGCCATTTGAAATATGGAGATGACGAAGATTATAAGCCAAGGTCTGCACCAAGTGGAATTGGCCACCTAATTAACCTGCATAGTTTGCCTCCAATTCATATGAGTATATGTGGTTGCAATTGTAACATACGAGAGCTGAGGAAGTTGAACAAGATTAGGAAACTGCGTATGGAAGTATTGGGCAGTGCATGTCTTATCGAAGATGCAAATGAAGCTCAGCTATGGAGTAAGAAGCACCTACAATCACTAGAACTGTACTTTCTTGATCAACAAAAGTACTGTGGCTACTGTGAACAGAGTTTGCAAACTGTACCTGTTACAGTAACTCACGAGCAACTACTTGATAGCTTGCGACCACATGACGGCCTAAGAGAACTGACTATACAGGGCTACGAGTCTCAGAAATACCCCAATTGGTTGGGTAATGCTTCCTTTTACAACTTGACCAACATAGGGTTACTCGGAGTACGTGTCAGCACGTTCCAACGCTTGGTGAGTTGCCTTCCCTCAAGTCCCTCAGATTTGAGGGAATGGATCGTGTGCAACAAATTGGTATGAAAGGCTTCCCATCATTGACACTTTTGGAATTTCATTTTCTCGACAATTGGTCGGAGTGGTGTGGATTGGATGGTGGTGATTTCCCATGCTTGCGTACCCTGTCGATCAGATATGCCAATCAACTGCGATCTCTTCCGTCGGCTCCCTTTCCTTCCTTGGTTCAGTTGGTCCTAAGTTCATGTCCACATCTTGCAACGGTTCCTGCCTGGCCCACCCTTCGTGAACTATGCATTGAGTGGTGTGATGGTCTAAATGAACTTCCGACCCTCCCATCACTTTTGAAACTGGAGTTAGAATACTGTCCGAACCTGAGCGCAGTCGATTCCCTCCCGTCACTTTTGGAGCTGGAGCTAACAGAGTGTCCGAACCTGAGTGCAGTCGGTTCCCTCCCCTCACTCACCACCTTGAATCTCGATTTTCGGCTGTCGGTGCCGAAACATGAGACGCTGGGCAGGCTGTTGAATTCCCACCCGTCACTGGAGTGCGTAACAATTCTATCTCATAACACGACATGCATCCCTCTTGATCCTCAAGCCCTGCCTTCGCTCAGGAAGCTTCGATTAAGCTGTCTTAATCTGCAGTACTGCGATGGGCTCGCTGGCCTCACTTCCCTCAAGGAGCTCAAGGTCTGGGGCTGTCCGAACCTCCCCGTACATAGTTTCTCAAGACAGCTGCAGAATCTGGACATTCAAGATCGAGGAGGTATGTATCCGCAGCTTCCACGTACATTGTTTCCACGTTTTCACAGGATAATTTTCTTACGTTTGCCTGTACTTGCATGTTTCCGCAGTTTGGTGTTTTGAGAACTTTGATTGCTAGGGGTCCGGTACACCCCTGGGCGACCTTCCGAAGACTGCCGGTAACCCCTTGAGCTCCTCTGCACCAGGATTTAAAATTTCTTTTTTACTTCATCCGGAAATTTTGAAATGAAATTAGATTTTTTTTATAGCTATTGTAAAAGAAAAATGCTTTTCCAAAGCTCGAAACTCGTGACCTTCCACATTTACAGGTTGCTGCTTACCACCTGGCTATGTATAACTAAGAAAAAATTCCTTGAATGTCACCGCCACCAAAAAAATTAGATCTTGCTTTAGAAACATTTATCATTGCATCAGGAATGGTCTGTCCTGATCATCCAATTTCCCAGGAATTTCATAGGAATCAATACAAATTCCGTAGGATTTATAGTAAATCCCCTGCGTTTGCAAATGGCCTAAGCACGCGGCATTCAATTTCTACTTTCCACCAGTACCAGAAACATATACTACTATTCAATTAGGGCCAGTGGGATGAACTGCCAAAATCAAACTTGCAAAAACCGAAGCCTCAGTTAACACCTCAAAACAGAGGGGTTAAACAAATCCAAAACTTAAGTCACTAAGCTCCTTTACTACAAGCAGTAGTTAATCATGTTGGACTTTTTGATCTTAGGCCAAACGGCCGAGACGAGGGAGACGTGGGGAAACCCACGTCCCTGTTTTTTCAGCGCCCTGATCGAGGGTGCCTAACTAACTTATGGTTACGGTCCCGTGTTGCAACAGCGCAAGATTAAAAGGGGGGCTTTAGCTCTCTCACGCTGTGACTTGGTTCTCGTGAGAGAGAAAGCCCCATACAAACTCTAAACCAACCGATCTACTGCGCGCTGCTAGCAACGGGAAGGCCGGCGCCGCCACTGCAGGACCTCGTCAGCGACGACCCTCGGCACCACTCCGATGACTCTCCGAACACCCCAAACCTGCCTCGACGTTCACCGACTTGATGGCTTTCATCGGCGACTGTAAGTCTTCCGATCCCCCTCAATCCTAGGTGTTCTAGTGCTAGACTAGCGGATTATATTACATGCATAAGGATTAGGCCCAACATTTTGGTATCAGAGCCACTGCTAGTTTTTCCTAGAACCCTAAATCAATTCTCGAACTCGGTCTTGAGGATTAATGGCTCAGGCTAGCATCGAGAAGGAGGGGATTTAACAAATCAAGACTCAGATCGGGGAAAAGAAACAAAAAAAAGGAACTTACGCTGCCATCGCGCGCCGTGCTGTGCGCTCATTGCTGCTGCTGCGCGACCGTGCACCATGCTGTGCCTCGGGCCAGGCCGCCGCCAGCCTTGGGGCGGCCGCGCTGTGCCTGCGCGCGCTTGGCTGGGACCCCGCTTGCGGCGCAGCCGCCCCACGCAACCCCCTGGCCGCTCCGTCGCGCCGCCCTGCGCAAGCCCAGCCCGCCGCCCGGCGTTCCGCCGCCACCCCGCATCCGATTTTCCAGGGAGGTGGTTTAGGTGGGTGGGTAGATAAGTGGAGCAGCATTTTTTGGAATAGGGAGCAGGTGCGGCCGATTTTTCCTGGGAAGGAAGAGTAAAGATGTTGACCGGTCGGTGGACTAGTTCGAAAATTTTTCAAAAGGGGCCCCTAGACTTTTCAGTTATTATGTCTTTTTGTGGTGACCGCTGTTGGGTTTTTATTTTCAGCATATATATTTTTTATGTATTTATGATATATCTAATGTTTAATTAATGATTATTTGATGTCTCTCATGAAATTATCACTGGATAATGTCTTTAAGCTGCTGAAAATATTATGCCCTTTTTCCACTGCGTGATGTTCCACCCCTAATTGAATGGAACCAACGAGAAATTCAATTAGAGGGCTATATTTAATTTTGCCATGCTATTACTCTTTGACCAACGTTAATTGTAATTACATGTCATCAATTATGTTTATTTTGATA